>CM053582.1:155706576-155735439 GCA_028627135.1 Pseudochirops cupreus | reverse complement strand
CGGGGCACAACCGAGGCTTCAGGCCAGGCTGGTTTCAGTTCGCAGTGCTGATATGGTTCCTCGTAGCCAAGCTGACTTTAGCGGGAAGTATCTTTGTGTGCGTTTTGGAGTTCTAGGATTGGTTTAGAGTCCTATTTTATGGGTATTTTGGGGTGGCTATGTGAGAGCTGCGATGTGTTGCTGCTGCTACGCTGCCATCTTGGCTCCGCCCCCGCTTCAATTTCCTCATCTGTAAAATGATCTAGAGAAGGAAATGGCAAACCACTCTACTATCTTTGCCAAGAAAACCCCAAAATGGGGGCAGCTAGGTGGCGCAGTGAATAGAGCACCAGTCCTGGAGTCAGGAGGACCTGAGTTCAAATCCAGCCTCAGACACTTGACACTTACTAGCTGTGTGGACTTGAGCAAGTCACTTAACTCTGATTGCCTTGCCTTCTCCCCTCCAAACAAACAAACAATACTTATGGAAGTCAATGTTGCAAACTCAAATAAATAAATTAATTTATTTAAAAATAAAAAGAAAACTCCAAATGGGGTCATCAAGAGTCAGCCACAATTGAAACAACTGAACAACAGCAACAAAAAGTACCTACTATGTGCCAGGCAATGTGCTAAGCACTGGGGATACAAAAAGAGTTCCTGCTTTCAAGGAAACCATAATCTAGTGGATCATGCCACATTAGGATCAGTTGAAAAGATTGGGCATACTTATCCTAAAGAAGAAATACTTAGAGCTGGAAGAGGCTTTAGAATTTAAGATGCTGGAACATAGAAGGTAATAACAACAGTAATCTGTGTCTCTTTCATACTATAAGGCTTACAAACAGGGTTGTACTAGAGCCAACTAATGTGAGTCAATTGTTAAATTTTCAGTGTGGGCATTAACACTTTGGAAATAAGCAAATGCTGTAAATCAGGAGTAGCATGGTTTGCAAATTACTAGTAGCTACTAGGCTTTTTTTGTTTTCAGGTTTCAGGAACACTGCGTTTGGAGGCAGACTTCTGTAATGTTCTTGAAACCTGAAAAGGAAGTGAGGGACCATTGAACTAAATCCCTTCATTTCACAAAGGAGGAATCCAAGCTTATAAGAGAGGTAGTGGCTTCCTAAAAGCCCATTATTATTTAGACAGAGTGAGGTCTCAGCCCCAAATGCTCTGACTCACAGACCAGGGTTTGTTTTTTTCATTTCTCCTAATGCACTTGACAAAAAGTCCCACTAAAACTGGGGACTCTACTCCTTCTTCCCCACATTGTTCAAGGAACAAATCAGCCTGACTTCTTAGGATTGCGGCATCTAACAATCGTAAGTGTGGCTCCAGCCCAACTTCCAAAGGATCTCAGCTGTTGATTTGGAAGATTTCAGGAGAGGCCGGGAATGAAGGGGGGGAAGTTCTGCACAGCGAGATCCCACTTCTCATGGATGAATCACAGGAAACCTTGCGTCAACAGCAGAGACAGTCAGACGTGCTACCCGGAGAGACTCTGAGAATAGATTTACAGCATGTCAGAGCTGAGAGGGACCTCAGAACACAGCATGTCAGAGCTGGGAGGGACCTGAGAACACAGAATGTCAGAGCTGAGAGGGACCTTAGAACACAGCATGTCAGAGCTGGGAAGGACCTTAGAACATAGAATATCAGAGTTGGAAAGGGCCTCAGAACACAGAAAATCAGAGAGAAAGGACCTCAGAACATAGAATGTCAGAGCTCAGAGGATTCTTAGAGAACACTTATTTTGTGATGAGGAAAATGACTTGTCCAAGGCCATACAATGAATGAGTTGATAGAAGAGGCAGGATTCAAAATCAGGTCACTTGACCATATTCTTTTTTTTCTGACCCCATTATTGAGAAAGACCTTATCATCCATCTCCCTTTCAAACAAGTGTCTTGTGAAGTGTCCCCAGAGCAGTGGTGACAGTGCATTGTGGTAAGACTCAGGAGACACTGTTTCAGGGCTCTCCCACTAACCCACTGTGTGACCTTAGCTAAGTCACTTCTTTCTTGACCTCAGTTTCTTAATACGATCATGTGAAAAAAGACCTGGGGGTTTTCATAGGCAACAAGTTCAAAATGAGTCAATAGTATGATGTGAAAACCATATTAGGCCATATTAGAAGGGGCACAGTATCCAGAACAAGGGAAGTACCAGTCCCACTGTATTTTGCCTTGTTCAACCATATGGAATATTGCACTCAGATATGGACACCACCCTGGAATGTGCCCATTCATTCTATCTATCCATCTATCTATCCCTCTGTATATCTATCTGTGTATCTATCTCTCTGTTTACGTATCTATCTTTATGCATGTATGTATGTGTGTATCTATGTATCTATTTTTCTATCTGTGTAAGCATGTATCTGTCCATCTCTGCAACTCTATCTATCTATCTGTCTGTCTGTCTCTGTCTCTGCCTCTTCCTCCCTCCCTTCCTCCCTCTCCCTGTCCCTAGGAGATGCTCTGCATGTGGGAAATGGTCTTGGTTCTGAGGGTTTGGGGGTGATTCTGAGGCTCTAATCTTAGAGGAGATCTGTGATTATAGAGGCCTCTGCCATTGTTTTTTCTCCCTCAGGTAGCTTGGTGAAGCGAGGCAGAGTACCTACGTGTGGTGATATATTTCAGGGCAAGAGGGGCTTCAATCCTAATCTCTGAAAAGGCCTGGGTCAAAGCCACACCCCCCCCCCAGTCCAGTGAACAGAAAGGGAGACTTCAGCTAAGGTCCTACTTGTCAGTGGCAGCTCCCAGCCTCCATGGACACCCCATGGCAAAGCATGGGCGAGGCGTCTTCCGCAAGTTAACCAGTATTTGCCAATTGCTTGTTACATTCCAGGCATTGTTTTCTCATACAGTTTGTTGACACAGGGCAGAGAAGACACAGTTACCATATATGGTAGTCCATTCGTGGGTAAGGAGGGCTCCAGAATCAGTAGCTGAGCGTCATCATGGCTAGGCCACTCACTCTCACCACTCCAGTGATGATGCCCCCACTCCTTGGCTATGTTTAACCCACAGAAGAGAAGACTTTGGTTGGGGAGGGGAGTGAGAGGAGGAGGAACAGAGAAGGAGGGGTGCCAATAGGCATTTTCAAGTACTGTCATGTGCATGATGGGTATTTATTTTTCTGGGCCTCAGAGAGAAGAAGTGGGACCAAAGTGAAAGTCTCAGGGAGGCAGTTTTAGGCTTGATATAAGGAAAAACAGTGAGTGCTCTGCAATGGTAGAATGGGCTGCCTGGGCAGGTTGTTGTTTCTCCATCACTGGAGTTCTTTGGGTAGGTGCTGGATGACCCTGAGGCACTTAGCACAGACTGCTGTTAAAGTATGGGTTGCCCTTGCTACCTTCTCATTTCTCTTCCAACTCTCAGATTCTCTGATTCTGAGTGATGTTAAGCTGGGATCTGAGTCAGGCAGCCAAGGATGACCAAATGCCACAGTCCTCAAGGACTCAATGTCCCAGCAAAGGCAAGGGGGCAGAGAGGGGAGGGAAGCCAAGGGTCTGTTCCTGGACTTCTAAACGCTTTTTCCCTTCCTCTCCTCTTGTGAAACTGGCTGAGGCCTAAGTAACCTTCTATCCATTGGGAATTGCAGTCTCTTTTTATTCCCAGAGATG
This sequence comes from Pseudochirops cupreus, assembly GCA_028627135.1. NCBI lineage: Eukaryota > Metazoa > Chordata > Mammalia > Diprotodontia > Pseudocheiridae > Pseudochirops > Pseudochirops cupreus. The sequence continues at coordinate 155,731,829 of CM053582.1, read as the reverse complement.
AGACTGAAATAATTACTCAGAACATGTCCCCTCTGAATCCAAGAGCCTGGCATGAAATCTCATCACTATTGGTTGCAGGTGGTTTCTGTAACATACTTGGCTATCAACTGCTGGAGTAGAAGTCAAAGTTCAGGAAAGAATAGCAAATAATGTTCAGGAAGGTCTCATGACAGGCCACCTGAATGAACCCTCAAAAACATCCCAGGATAAAAGAGAATTGAGGCAGTATGGGGTAGTAAAAAGAGCCTCGGACCTGAAGTCAGAAGAGACCTGGACTCAAATCTTACCTCTGACATTTAATGGCCGAATTACCATAGGGCAGTCATTTCTCCTCTCTGAGGTTTAGTTTTCTCACCTATAACACCTGTTAGTACCCAACTCAGAGGGCTCTTGTGAGATTAACATATGTGAAGTGCCTTGCAAACCTTAGCTGCTCTATAAATGTCAGCACTTCAATTGAATTTTGTAACAGAAAGGACCCATAACTATAAAACATTTGAGCTGGAAGGGAGTTGAGAACAATTCTTCATACTACTCAATGACCATGACTTTCTCCTTTGCTCCGCCTAGGCTACACCCAGAAATAATTGACTTTTTGACCTTGCCAATATCGCCCACTATTGCACTGCTTTCATGTTTGTGAACTCCAAGATTCCATTATCATCTTTGAGCATTTCATCTTTCCCTCTTTCTTGCAATTTCTAACCCTGTTCTTTGTCCTCACCATGACTTTCATTTCCTTCATCCCTCAGTTCTTTCCCAAGTCATGCTCCCTGCATTGGTTACATTCCTCCCTTACCTATCTCCACCCATTGATGAACCACCTCACCTCTGTTTTCCTCTACATTCTAGTCTCTTCCCACTTTGCCATATTTCTGATCTCTACTTTCTAAACTCCAATTATTGTTAAGTTGCTTTGACATTCATGAGCTGCTGAATGAAGCTGGAGAAAATCACAAAATTGTGCTGACTGGGTCCACTATAAATTCATATTGCGTAATCTCATTTAAGCTCTTACTATAGCAAGGCAATCTTTTTGCACCTTCCTAATCAATTCACTATCCCTCTCATGACAGCAGCTATTCCAAGCTAGTTCATTCCTCCTAAGCTTCCAAAGACACCCCCCACCTTAATCCTCTCAGCTGAGGATTTTGATTCATACTTCAATGAAAAAATTAAGGCCATTAGTTAAGAGCTCCCTCTTCTTCTCTCCTCCTCTCATATCCCTCGTAGCTTCTCCCACTATCTCCTCCTTCACTTCTGTCTCACATGAAGAAGTCTCATTTCCCCTTACCTTCTAAATGTACCTTTGATCCCATCCAACATTCTGCTGCAGAATGCTCCCATCATCATCCCCACTCTTTCTGTAATCTTTAAATCTCTCCCTTTCTCCATATTGTCTTCCTGCTGCCTACAAGCTTACCTATCTCTCCCCTATCCTAGAAAAAAATTCTCACATACAACTACTAGGTCTATATCCCAGAGAAATCAGAGAGAAGGGACCTATATACACAAAAATATCTACAGCAGATTTGTGTGTGTGTGTGTGTGTGTGTGTGTGTGTGTGTGTGTGGCAAAGAACTGGAATCTAAGGGGGTGCCCTGAAGATCAAATGAGATAATATTTGGAAAAAGTGCTTAGCACAGTGCCTGTGACAGCAGGCACTATATGAATGCTTATTCCCTTCCCTTCCCCCTTCTACCACCAAGCCCTTTGTTTGGGTTCACTAGGCTCCACTTCCTCACCAGATCACTTCTCTACCCCTAGTTTTACGGCTTCTTATCCTATCGCTTGTCTGAAACTGTTTGACTGATTGGTCCAAGGCCCATTTCACAGTTCTGGTTTTTCTTGGCTTCTCTGCTTCCTACGACACTTTCTGCAAGCCTCCCTTGGCTTCCATAGCATGTCCTTTCTCTACTTCCCTTCCTATTTAACTGTTCTTCCTCAGTTATCTTTGCTGTATCATCACTTATCTTCTACCCCTTCTCTATGGGTGTCCTGAGCCCTCTTGAGTCTCCGCAGGCTTAATTATCATTCTCTGCAAATGACTCCCAAACCAATACATCCAGCCCTTATCTCCTTCCTAACTCCAATGCAACATCCTGATCTGTCTGCCGACCTTCTCCCCCTGGAAGTTCCAGTGGAATATCAAACAAAATATGTCAAAACCAGAACTGGTCATCTTCCCTTCCCCTGACCCTCATTCTCAAATCTTCACCTCCTCCCAATTTTCCCATCTTCAGGGAAGATGCCACCTGCTTCCAATCACCCAGGTCTTGAGACCCAGAATCATCTTTTAGTCTCCCCTTTCCCTCTCCCACTCCCACGTATAATTAGCTGGCACTTCTTATTAATTCTACCCAGTGACAGTTTTCTCTTCTGTCTCCTTCTCAACACACCCAAGGAGAGTCAACCTTGTTCAGTCCTAGTTCAGTCAAACAACCAGCATTTATTAAACTGTTATTAGCTGTGTGTTAAGGCACAGAGTTAAGTGGTGGGGATGCAAAGAAAGGCAAAAAAATGGTCCCTACTCTCAAGGAGCTCACAGTCTAACTGAGGAGACGACATACAAATTACTACTTTCCCCATTGCAGTTTCTATAGATTGTGGGTCAGCTTAAGAAATTACTGTAGTATTTCATATTTTTAAAATTTCTTTTTCATATAGTATTTTACTTAAAATTGACCTACATATAGCCTACGACCAAATACTTAACCCAAATTGTACAATAAGGTGCTGTAAACATCCCATAAAAGAAAAAGAAAAAAAATTCAGACTTCTTTGGTACAAAGGGAGGTCCAAAACTTTCTACACAGATTTTTCAGATCATGGGGGTGTCATGCCCCTAACCCCTGCAAAGTGGAAGGGATAGCTATAATGGGGAAAGGGCTTTGTAGTCCATAAGTGCCATAGTCATGGGCCTTAGGTAGCTGTCTTCTTTGAAATGAGGGGGTCAAATGAGATGATCTCTAAGGCTCTCTGTTTCTTTTCAGTTCAGTATTTGGACAAGACTGGCTACTGTGGTTAAACTGTATGTGGGCCATTGAAGCTCCTTCAGGAGGGTGGGAGTGGAGGCCAGTCCGGAAGGGCTTTGATCTGGCTACTGATATGGAATTAATGCTAGGCTTCCCAGACATCTTACAAGGAGCATCTGGTTTGGGTCATGAGGCTGAGTGAGTATGTTTCTCACACACACACACACACACACACACACACACACACACACACACACACACACACACACACAGTGATTTCAGTGCCCAGTCACCCCCTAGTTGTCTCCCACCTCTACTTCCCAGGGTGTCTCATAGGTTCCCCACCCTCCTCTCCCAGGGAGTGGAAAAGGGGAATTTTCCCTTTTGAAACATCTTGCTCCAAACCATAAAAAGTCAGCTTTGTATTGAATTAGAAATAGGCATGTCAGAGTATCAGAAAATTATCAGCCAGAATAGACCTTAGAGTATAAAATTCTAGATCTCAAAGAGTCCTTTGGAACACAAAATATAGAATATCAGAGTACATGGGGACCTTAGAACATAGAAGGCAACTAGGTGATGCATTGGATAGAGCACTAAACCCAGCATCAGTAAGATATGAATTCAACTATGGCCTCAAACAAATTAGCTGGTTGACCCTGGGTAAATCATTTAACCTTCTGAATGCTTCAGTTTCCTCATCTGTAAAATGGAGGTAATAACAGCCTGCCTCCCAGGGTTATTATAAGGGCAACTAGGATAACCATTGTAGAGTACTTGGAACTAGTAAATGCTATATAAATTCTAGTACTATTTTTATTCTTATTCAAATGTCAGAGCTGAAAGAAACTTAAGAACATAGGATGTTAAAGGTAGAGCTCTTAGAAGACAGGATGACATCAGGGAGGGACTTCAGAGTATAGGATTTTAGATCGGAAAGGGGTCTTAAGACATAGAATGGCAGAGCTGGAAGGATACTTGGAACAAAGAACACAGAATGGCAGAGTTGAGAAGGACTTTACAATATAGGCATTAGAGCTGAGAAGGATCTGTGAGGGACCTTAGGACATAAAATCTTAGTCTTGGAGGGCACCTGAGAGAATTGCATGTCAGGTAGGGAGGGACCTCAGAACATAAAATGTCAGAGATGGAAAAGGCCTTGGAATACAGAATGTTGGCACAGGGAGGGACCTCTAAGTAGAGAAAGAATGTTAGAGCTGGAAGGGCAACTAGGTGGCACATTGGATAGAGTGCTGGTCCTGGAGCCAGCAAAACTCATCTTTAATTCAAACCTGGCCTCAGACACTTACTAGCTGTGTGACCCTGGGTATGTCACCTAACCCTGTTTGCCTCAGTTTCTTCATCCATAAAGTGAGCTGGAGAAGGCAATGGCAAACCATTCCCAGTATATTTGCCAAGAAAACCCCAAATGGGGTCACAAAGCACCTGAAATGACTGAATAACAACCTTGGAACTAGAAGGTACCATAGAACAGGGGTCAGCAAACAAAAGTGTGAGCCTAATCCAAACCGCTGCCATTTTTTAAAAAAATGGTTTTTACATCTTCAAATAAAATTTGTAAAAATCATTCTTAGCTTTGAGGCCCATGGGCCTGCGCTTTGCTGACCTCTGCCTTCTGACAAAGAATGTCAGAGCTGGAAGGAACCTTAGAAAGTCCAATCTCCTCATTTCACAAGGGGAAGGGACTTGCCCAATGAGACACGATGAGTTAGTGGTGAGGTATGGTGTCGGGGCATAGCCCCAGACTTGTAGCAAGGTGACTCGGACTGGAGTTACTAAGGCTGCCTAAAACTCTTCACTTCTTTGAATTGACTTCCTAATTTGGTGGGGAAAAAATGATCCACACTGCCTTACTTTCCAGAATTCATGAGTTCATCAGTTTAGAGTAGGAAGGGACTCATAGACCACTGAGTTTACAGATGGGGAAACTGAGGCACAGAGTAACACAGCCAGCGACTGAGGTGGAATTTTAAAACCAAGTTTTAGGGCAACTAGGTGGTACAATGGAGAGAGCACTGAAATCAGGACAATTCTTGGGCAGCTAGATGGTACAGTGGATGGAATGCCAGTCCTGGAACCAGGAAGGCCAGAGTTTAAATCCAGCCTCACACACTTAATAGCTGTGTGATCCTAGGCAAGTCTCTTAACCCAAATTGCCTTCCCCTCCACACACACAGAACAAAAACCACCGAGTCTTTCTGATGCCAGCTTCAATGACTTACCCACCATGTCATGCTGCCCCTCTGTTAATCAAGCATGGATTAGGCAGCTTAATGTGAAGGGGAAAAGACATTTACGAAGGGCACAGTGATCTTCCAACGTATCATTTATCTAGCTCTTACGATGTTCCAGGCACTGTGCTAAGCACTTTACAATTATTATCTCACTTGATCCTCACAACAACCTTGAGAGATAGATGCCATTATTATCCCATTTTACAGATGAGGAGACTGAGCTTTAATGACTTGTGCAGAGTCACACAGCTGGTAAGTGTCTTTGACTGGATTTGAACTCTGGCCTTCCTGGTTCCAGGACTGGCATTCCATCCACTGTACCACCTAGCTGCCCAAGAACTGTCCCCCAGCTAACAATCCTATAGAAGTGTACAGAAGAAAGAGAACTTTCTGTCCCATTCTCATGTTTGAGCCTCACAGTCAATAGCCCTCTGGGGAAGGTACAGGACAGGGAGAGTTATCCCCGTTTAACAGAGGGAGAAATTGAGACCCAGAAAAACAAAACTTGACTAAGGTTAGCCCCAATTTCCTGATGGTCCAGGGTTGTTTTCTATTATACACCACGCAAGCTTTAAGGGGAGATGGGACTGACTGACGACTGGGGGAGAAGGAGTTAAAAAAAAATGCAGTAAAGTCATTTCTCAAAGAGAGTGGACTCCTAAGCCTCCTGGCTTCCTCTAGGCCTGCCTCCCTTCCAGACAGTGAGCTGGCCTTCCCCCACGACGGAGCCAGGGCTCTAATCCTTTAGTTTGACAGAGGGGCCTCCCAGTCATTCCAAACAGCCTTTCCAGAGCTGATGGGCACTTAAGGAAGTCAGTCAGGATAGGAGAGGAGGAAAGAAGGGGCTCTGTTCCAGACTGGTTACAAGGGAGGCAAGATGGTCTCACTCATTCAGACTAATTGAGGGCAAGGGGAGACCTGATCGAATTATGGGAAAGACTGATTTCTAGAATATTTGGAAAGAAGTTCAGCTCTGGGACTCAACGTCCTTGAATACCAGAGCTGGAAAGTAACCTCAGAAATAATCAAATTAAACACCCCTCTACTCCCCTCCCCAACTTTACATTGGAGGAAACAAATCCTCAAGGAGGGGATAACTCTCCAAGGTCACCCAGACAGTCAAGGGCAGGGCCTGGGCTCCAATCCAGGGCTCTAAATCCCCCATTCAGGGTCTTTTCCATCCCTCCATATTTACAAGCTTTTTGCCAGATTCCATATGTGTGGTGGGTCCTCTCCCCAAACAGACAGTGAGCTTACAGATGGCAGGTAACAAATTTTCTCCCTGTCTGGGCACACCATGAGGACTCAACGTTTGTTGTTCTGCTGAATGACCCATCTAGAGGCAGAATTAAAAGCTCACTGTCCTGGCTTTTGTCCATATGGAACTTTGTACAGGGTGCCTGGGGAATTTGGGGAGGGGTGCTGGTTCTATGCTCCCTTTTCTCTCCTTCCCTGACTGCTTTGAGGTCTTCCAGAGCATGGAAGGCTCGGAACTGTTGAAGGGAAGAGGCATCTCCACCTAGTGGGATTACATCATACCCAGAATAGTACAGTACTAACCCTCCAACTCCCTCCCCTTCCCCCACCTCAAAAAACTGCCCCTGGCCCAGTGTCAGCTAGTTACAGATTGGCTTGTTTGTATGTTGTTCCCCTACAATTTGGGACAGGAATTGTTTTTACCTCTCTTTGTATACCCAGTTAATAACAGCAGGCATTTATAAAGCACTTTTAACTTTGGCAAAGTACTTTTACATATCATTAGGCACTATGCTAAACCATGAAGTTCATTAAAAAGTACAGTTTTTCTGGGAAGGCTACCCTTCCTCTGCCTTTCACTACTCCTGGCCCCAGTCCCAGCCCAGCCCTAGCCCCAGCCTCAGCCTCAGCCAAAGCCCCAGTCCCAACTCCAAGTCTTGGGCCCAGCCCCAGCCCTAGCTTTAGCCTCAGCCCCAGTTCCAGCCCCAGCCCAGCCCCAGGCAACAGCACCCCATCTTCTTCTCATCTTAGGGCCCAGCTGTTCATGAAGTTCTAGGTTCCTTGCCAGCACCCAGGGGTTGTTCAGCTGTCAATCAGGCAGCTCCTGGGTGGCTGAGAATGGACACCCTCTGCTGGCTTAATTCAGGCTCCTCCTGGCCCAGAAGAAGGCTCCCATCAGGCCAGATTCCAGGACCTTCTGAGCCAACTCCTGGCAGATGGGGATGGACTCTGACCAGAGAACAGGGGCTGGACCAGGCAGCTGAGTAGAGCTACCTATCCATCCTACTTCAGACACTGAGGCTGAAACTGAGATCTCCCACTATGATTTTTGTGCCCCTCTTTCACAAGGCCTCTCCAAGGAACCCCAAATTGGGATAGGATCTAGAAGGGGTTGGGTAGCTTCACAGGCACTGATCTGGCTGAGGAACAGAGTATGTGTGAAAGTGCTAGAAATTAGTGTTGGGAGGGTCCTAGAGTCCCCTGAGAGATGACCTTAGGGACCATTTAAGCCAGAGATTCTGAACCTTTTTGTGTAATGGACCCCTGTGGCAGTAGTCTGGAAGCTTGTAGACCCTTTCTCAGAATCATATTTTTAAATACATGAAATAAAATATATAGGATTACGAAGGAAACCAATCATACTAAAATATAACTATCAAAATTTATTAATTATTGATCAATCAATCAATTATTATTATTTTTTAAAAGCTCATGGATCTCAGGTTAAGAACCCCTCATTTTGGCCAACACCTTCATTTTATAGATTGTCATCTATTTAGGCCCAGGGAGATTAACTATGTCCCCTAAGGTAACTCAGCCAAGGTAGAGGATGGTGTATGTAGCGTACCCACCAAAAGGGCCACATTCTCCTAGCTATCTACCCCCACAACTATCTGCATCAGCTGCCTAAGGAGGGAGTGGGGAGAGAATGGAACAGAGTCATAAATAAATGACCATTCAAGGCAAAATGTGATAAGAGTCATATGAGAGAGGCAACCAAAAAGGGAGAGGGGTGCCAGAAAAGGAAGAGACCATTTCCAGAGGAATATCTTGTAAGTAAATAGTTGTTCACTTAATAAATTTCTGGACAACAACTCACATTCCTATGGTTTGCTTAAGATTTACAAACCTCCTTTCTCACCGTAATCCTGGGAGCTAGGGGAGTTTGAGAAATGTTTTTCCAGAAGGGGAAACTGAGGTCTGAGATACAATGATTTGTCCATGATCATATGTAGTAAGTGTCAGAGCTAGGGTTAATAATAATATTAGCTGGCATTTATGTAATGCTTTATTTTAGGGTTTTCAAAAAACTTCCTTCACAGGTGATCTCATTTGATCCCTACAGTAATGCTGTGAGGGAGGTACTATTATTATCTCCATGTAACAGATGAGGAAACAGATGCTTTAAAAGGTCAAATGACTTATCCAAGGGTACACAGCCAGCAAACATCTGAGGTAGGATTTGAACACAAGTCTTCCCAACTACAGGTCTACTAGTCTATCTTTTGTACCACCTGGTTACCTACTAGAACTCAGGGTTCCTGGTCCAGGAATCTTTCTACTATATAGCACTGCCTGGCTTGAATCCAGGAAGGCTGTCAGGAGGAGGTGGTTCCAAAACTGAGCCTAGAAGGCTGGGTAGAGTTTCAAATAAAGGCTAGATGAGAGACAAGGGAGAGTGGAAGGTGCAGGATTCCAAGGACAGAGAGGGCTATTCAAGCATATTGAACCAACGGCTCCTCTCTCATCAGCCTTGGTCCAGACTGGCCACATTGCCTGAGTGCTCTCCCTCCTCATCCCTTTCTCAGCTCAAATGCCACCTTCTACATTTAGCTTCTCTGGATCCTCCCTGCTACCTCTGGCACCCCTTTCCCACAAGCTGTCTTGGATTTCTTTTATATGGAGTTTCCATTTATTTAACTGCTCACATGTTGGTTCTCAGCTTGTTCCTTGAGGAGATTGACTAATTCTTTGTCTTCAGTGTCTAGGACATAGTAGACATTTAATAAATTCTTATTAATTGGTTGATTGATTGAGGCGAGGGCAGTTGTAGAAAATAAGGAGGTAGAAGGCAAATTGTGGAGAACCTCAAATTCCAGGTTGGGTTGGACTTTAGTGAGCTAATATGGATGGATGAGTGGGAAAAAATAAAAACAAAGGCAGTAATAAATCACAGAGTAAGTGAGAGTGGATTTAGAAATATCTAATCCAAATTCCTCATTTTACAGACTGGAAGACTGAGGCATAGAATAAAACAATTTGCAACAAGGACAATAGTATGCATGAGTCCAATAAATGTTTGTAAAATGACTGTTGACTGATTGATTGAACTAGAGATGGATGGGAAAGGGCCTCTTCTGACCTTCCTTTTCCCTGGTCACCATGAATCAGAGTATCCCAGAAGGGTGGGGACAATGAGCAATTGTCGAAACCCCGTCAGGGTTTGTCCAGATTTGGCTTGGATGATTTTCCGTCGAGGGAAAGGATGAGGGAACTTCCCTGGTCTGGCCTCCTGAATAACTAGACCCTCTAAGCAGCATCCCAACAAATCTGGTTACTAGGTCGGTTGCTAGAGCCCTATCATGAGGCACTTCCCTCTCCATCCCTCCCCCCAAGCCAGCACTAGTACAGGAGATCAGACCAATGAACATGCAGATGCCTGTTATTCCCTTCCTTTTCTGATCTTGTCCTTTACAAAGGAATTCATCTTGTCTCTTCTAAACTCCTACTATAGGGTCAGCACCCAATCTGGAGTCTAGATTCAGTCTTGGGTACAGCCTTAGTCTGGAGCCAAGTTCAGGGTTCCATCTAAAGCTGGGAGCAGGGCTCTGTCTGGGAAAGGGTCAAGGCTCAATCTGGAGTCAGGCTGAATATCAAGTGAGATTGTAAAACATTTGGGATGATTCAGGGCTTAGTCTGGATCTGGGATTCGAATTCAGATTGTATCTGGGATTAGAGGGTGACTAATAGAATTTAGAGCTGGGAGAACTTTAAAGATTATTTCTATCAAAGGTTCTTTAACCTTTTTTCTATCAAGGATCCTTTGGCTGTCTGGTGAAGTAACACATAAAATAAAATCTGTGGGTATACAAAGGGAGCTATTGTCTTTTCATCAATTACCAAAATATTGAAAAAAATAAATGTCTGGCTCCTCTGAAATCTGTCCATAGACCCCAGTTAAGAACCCCCATTCTAGACCTACTCTCTTCCTTCCCTCTAGACCTTCTCCTTTCCTCCCTCTAGATGAGGGTTTTTAGCCCTTTTTCCTTGTCCTAGACCCCATTTTGACAGCCTGGGAAAGCCTAGGCATCCCTTATCAAATAATACTTTGAAATGTATAAAATACATAGAACTACAAAGGAAGTCAATTATATTGAAATACATTCACCAAAATATTTAAAAAACAAATGCATGGACTCCTTGAAATCTGTCTGTGAACCCTAGGTTATGAATCTCTTGTCTTACTAGTCTTACTCTTGTTCTTTCCTCTAGATCACCTCCTTTCCTTTCCTCTAGTCATAGCAATACCAACTTTTTTTGTGTCCTGGAGCCCTTTGGCAGTCTGAGGAAGTCCATAGACTCCTTCTCAGGAAAATATTTTTAACTGCATAAAATAGAATGCAAAGGGTTACAAATGAAACAGAGTGAAATAAGGGCATATTTTTTTACTCATCCAAGTCCATGGGCCCCTGAAATCTAGCCCTGACCTCAGGTTAAGAAACTCTGTGTTAGCTGAACCCCCTCATTTTATGTAAGAAACCTAAGCCTAGAGAGATATGCTCAAGGTCACATAGGTAGGTAGAGGGTTAGGAATCAGATGGAGTCCTCTACTCAAGGACCAGAATTGGAGACGTATTAATATGCTGCCAGGGTTAGAGTTCAGTGTGGGCAAGGGTCACTGAACCCTAACTGAGGCCAGATCCCCTCTCACAGAGCAAACATCCCTCTTCCCTTCAGTGCAGTAACCTGGAAGCCTTCTATGGGGGAGGGGAGGGAGGGAAGGGAGCAATGTCATTTCTATCTACAAAGTCTTATTATTATTGTGCTTATTATTGTTGCCCAGCAGCCCTCCTGCCTCCTGGCCCCAGAGGGAATTGTGGAGGGGAGGGAAAGGCCCTGGGACCCGGGTGTTCCACTTTGATGGGCAAGCTTCCCATGCTCTGGTTTCTATTTTGGCCCCCTGTTTCCCGGCTCTACAGGATTCTCAGTGGGGGAACTTCCACAAAGACTGCACAGCCCACTGCTGCCACATCCCTTTCACTCAAAAATAGTCACTTATTAGAATAAGGAGAGACAGGATGGGGTTTAGGTCACTTTTTGTCAAGGTGGAGAATGACCCAAATTCATCGATTCCATCATTCATTCAAACTACGTGCTTTAAACATAGTCACTGGCTGACACTGAAAGAGACACAGAAATCTACAAGATGTGATCCCCACTGCCATTCAGTTTACAAACCAGCACAGAGGTTCTTACCCTGAGGTCCAGGGACTCCTCAGGAGTTCATGGATAGATTCCCATTCCATCCCATCCCAGTTTGGATAGAAAAAATAATACATCTTCATTTTCATTAACTTGTAACTGAAATTTAGCATTTTTTTCCATTATGAATTTTTAAAAAATCATTATTCTGAGAATATGTCCTTAGGTTTCATTATTACTGCCAAAAGGGTCCATGACATACAAAATGATAAGAACCCTTGGTTATTTATATACGTATGTCTACAATGATACAAAAGCAGTGTGATGAGAGGAAAAGAGCTTTGAACAATGAGCTAAGAATAATAATAGCTAACATTTATATAGCATTTACTACACACCAGATACTGCTTTACAATTATTAAGTCATTCAACAATCCTGGGAGGTGGGTGCTATAATTATATTCATTTTATAGTTGGAGAAACTGAGATAGACAGATGAAGTGAATTGCCTAGGGTCACATAGCTAGTACATGCCTGAGGTCAGATTTGAATTCAAGTCTTCCTTATTCCAGGTCCAGGGCTCTATGCACTAAGCCACTTAACTTAGCTGCCCCAAGGAGCTAGGAGGCTGAGGTTGAATTCTGGCTCTGTCAATTATTATCTGTGTGACCTTGAGAAACACATCTGTCTCCTCTGAGTCTCACTTTCCTCATTGGTTCAAGGATGGGTTCAGACTAGAAGGTCTTTGAGGTCTCTTGAAGCTCTGAATCTATGATCCTATGAATGAAATGGTCCCTAAGACCCTCCTAGATTTCCTCCACTATCTTTTCCACTTTAAGGTTGCTTATATTGCTAACATTTTATGCTCTAGAGTCTAGACTCTAAGATTTCTTTCAAACTTTTTATTCTTTGCATTCTAACCCTTTCCAGTGCTGATATCATATGATTTAATGGTTCACTAATAGTGGAATTTCAGGTATGAGTGAAGAAATAATTGAGATGGTGAGTAGGGAAGGGAAAGGGAGACACATACTCCTGATACCTCTCAGTTATCACATTGCTGCCTACATTGCTGGCCCTTCTCAATACATTACAACTGGAGCTTTCCAGAAGATCTGGCTTAGAGAAGCAAGAGCTATTGCTCTGAATATTCTCCTCTGTGAGAAAGGTAAGAGAGAATGAGCTAAAATTAAATGTACCAAGAGAAGAAACTTGCCTCCCATTAAAGAGGGTTTGAGCGACTTTAGAATGGGAATGTCAAGTGAAATCATAAAATTTTTGAGCTGAAAGGGGCCTTAGAATATAGAACATGGAATGTCAGAGCTGGAAGGGAACTCAGAGACCATCTTAGCTAACTCTAGGATTTTACAGAGGGGCATTAGAGAGGAAATGATTCGCGCACGGTCAGACAGGTAATGTGTAACCAAAGCCACATGTGTCCTACTAAGGAGTGAAGAACCTGGGGTCTGCACCCATGGAAGAAGACTTTACATAATGTTGAAAATGATCATTGATGTTAGGGTAGCCCAAAGTCTGGGAGACCAATAATGGTAAAAACAGGAGTTTGGAGTAAATACTGAAGTGCCTCATAGCCACACTGTGTGTGGGAAGAGCCACCCCTCGCACACCAACCCCAAAATGAGATGGAGGGCACAGGATTCCTGTAAGATATCAAAAGGAATTATAAGGAATTTCTAACCTTAAATCGGAAGAAGAGAAGTTTGGAACAGAAATTTTTGTCCTTGATGAATAGGAGGTGGGGAGAGGGGTGAAAGACAGACTAAATGTCTTTGGAATCAAATTTGCTGACTGGCTTTTCCATGATCCAAAAAGAGTTGGTCTCCTAGAAGCTAAAGCTCTGGAATGACAGATTCCTCTCCTTATGGAAAAAAAAGCTAGCTTTCTCTAATGCATGTGTGAAGGGCTTGCCTTCTTTCCAAAAGAGCTGAATCTTAGGCTCTGAGGTTTAGACCTAAAGGGAAGTGGGAGATCCCACTCTTTCTCTTAAATGGAAGAGGCAGCACCTCAGGTGCTGAAGCCCAGCTGGTGACAGGTACAAAGACATCTCAGAAAAGGAAGAGCAGAGAAGGTGAAAAGAGGCAATGGGAGAGATAGCATAAAACTAACGGGCTAGCCTGATGCATATCTAGCAGAGGCAGCACTATGGGGGCAGGCCCAAGAAGAGCAGTCTATGGCATCCCCCAGAGATAGCAGGAGCCCCCCAGCATCCATCAGGAGTTGCCCCTCCCTACATATGCCCTGACCTATTCTCTATATGAATTTCCATTCTGTGCAGTTTCTATGGCCACATGTTACCTACATATACGCAGAGACCTTATCTCTATGCATGTGCCTTACATGTTTGCTCCTAACATATGATCTGTAAGTTCCCCTACTTTTCCAACATTTGCTCCTAACATATGATCCATACGTTCTCCACTTTTCCAATGAATAGTGTGCATTTGTGAGAGAATATGCCCTAGGTTAAGGGGAGTGATGGGAGCAATTCAAGCCAACAAATATTTATTAAGCTGTACTATATACTGGGTTCTGTGCTAAGAACTGAGGATACGAAGAAAGAAAAAAACAAAAAACAACCCAGCGGTATTCTCAAGGAGTACTCCAGGAGACAGCACCCCAGTAACTAGGTGCAGACAAGATACAAACAGTCGGAACTGGAGAAGCTCAACAGAGGGAGAGCGGAACAGAATTAGCACTAAGGGGTACCAGGAAAAGGTAGAGTTTTAGCTGGAACTTGAACAAAGCCAGGGAAGTGAGGAGATAGAGACAGGTGGAGACAGCTTTAGGAATGGGAGGAGGCAGCTAAGTGGCACAGTGGACAGAGTGTTGGACTGAAGTCAGAAGACCTGAGTTCAAATGTGACACCAGATTGTTGCTGTTGTAGTTATTTGTCCTTTGTTCTCACAGAGGACCGTGATGTCAGGAAGGTGAGGTCATGACTTGCAGGTGAATTGGATTTAAGTGAGGGAGGGCTGTGCAAAGTCAACAGTCTCACTTTGTCCTCCAGATACTTACTAGCTGTGTGACCCTGGGCAAGTCACTTACTTCCATTTGCCTCAATTTTGCCATCTGTAAAATGAGCTGAAGAAGGAAATGGCAAACCACTCCAGTATCTTTGCTAAGAAAACCCCATGCAGGATCACAAAGTGTTGGACACGACTAAACAACAACAAAACCCAAAAAAGCCAATGAAAATGCCTGGGATCAGGAAATCAAGTATCTTGTTTGAGGAACAGCAAGGAAGCAAGGATGTAGAGTATACCGAGGGGAGTAAGGTGTGAGAAGACTGGTAAGGCAGTAAGGAGTTCAGTTAGCGAGGTCCATAAAAGTCAAACAGAAGATTTTGATCCTGAAGAAAAAAAGGAGCCACTGGAATTTGTTGAATTGGGGAGTGACATGGCCAGGCCTGAGCTTTAGGAGGATTTTTTTTTTATCATTATTTTCATAGTAGAAGATGGAGTGAAATGGTGGGGGATGGGGTGAGGAGAGACTTAAGGCAGAGACACCAACCAGAAGGCTATTGCAATAGCCCAGTTATGAGAACCTGAGCCAGTGTCAGAGAGAAGAGGAGGGGTATTAGAGAGATGTTATAAAGAAATAATTGACAGAACTTGGCAGGTTATTGGCTATGGGGGAGGAAGAGTGAATGAAGAAGTGTGGACGATGCCATCCAGGTTGTGAGCCTGTGTGACTAGGAGGATGGTTGTGGCCTCAATAATAATAGGCAAGTTCGAAAGAGGGGAGGGCTTGGGGAGAGGGAGATAATGAGTTCAGTTCTGGTCACCTGGAGTTTGAGATGTCCATGGAAATCCAGTTCAATATGTCTAAGAAGCAGCTTGAGATGTGGAACTGGAGGTCAGCAGAGAGATTAGGAATGGATAAATACAACTGAGAATCATCTGAATAGAAAAGATCATTGAATCTGGATGTGGGTCATGGAATCTGATGTAATCACTCGTATAGTAGAAAGTATGTTGTTATTCAGTCACGTCTAATTCTAGGTTTTCTTGGCAAAGATACTGGAGTGGTTTGCCATTTCCTTCTCCAGACTGTTCCCCTTTTTCAAATGAGGAACTGAAGTAAATGGGTCTTATATGACTTGCCCAGGGTCATACAGCTAGTAAGAGTCTGAGGCTGGATTTGAACTCAAATCTTTCTGATTCCAGGCTCAGTGCTCTATCTACTGTACCATCTAGCTGCCCCAATAGAAAAAATATTAAGGGAGAAAAGAAGAGGCCCAAGACAGAGCCTTGGGGGACACCTACCAGCCAACATAACTTAGATGAAGATCTGGCAAATAAGACTAAAGGAGTGACCACATAGGAAGGAGGAGGACCAGGAGGGACAAGAGTCACAATAAACCTAAAGAGAAGAGAACTTCAAGAAGAGGGTGATTGACAGTGTAAAAGTTTGCAGAGAGGTCATTAGAAGAGGACTGAGAAAAGGCTATTAGATTTACTAATGAAATCATTAGTAACTTTGGAGAGAACAGTTTCAGTTGAATGATGAGGTCAGAAGCCAGATTGTAGATCTAGAGTAAGAGGAAAGAAAGTGGAGCCATTGACTGTAGACAAACTTTTCAAGATGGTTAGTCACTGAAGGCAGAAGAGATAAGAGATGTTAGCTGGTAGGAATGGATGGATCAAGTGAGGAGTTTTTGAGGATGGGGAGAGATGTTAGTATGTTTGTAGGCAGTAAGGAAGCAGCCAGTAGAAAGGGAGATTAAAGGTTAGTGAGAAAATTGAGATGATAGAAGTAGCTGGAAAAGACAGGATGGAATGAGATCACTTATGCATGTAAAAGAGTTATCCTTGACATGGTGAGGAGCAAGGTTGAAGGACATAGGGAGAGGGGAGACTTCTAAGTGATATAAGATGAGGAAGAGGAAGAAGAAGGTACTCAGCAAATTTTTTAGTGAGATATGAGGCAAGATCGTCAGCTGAGGTAAGAAAGAAAGAGGAACTATGGGAGATTCTGAGTGGGGGATGAAAAGTTTGGAAGAGTTGCTGTGGGTGTGGGATAGTGAAGATTATGGAGGTGCAAAAGAAATTGCCTTGCCACAGTGAGGGCTCCATTGAGATAATGTAGCAAGTTTACAATGGACTCAGTCACTGTGGTTTTATGGTATGTCCCTAGTCTTAGCAGCTAATAAATAGGAGTAAAGGGTATGGATGCTGGGACTAATCTAAGATTGGGATTATAAGAAGGTAGGATCACCAATAAGGTAAGGAGGTAGGTGAGGGACTCTAGTTTAGAGGATAGTATAGAACTAAGTTGGTTCACCAAGTGGTCGAGATGGGTGAGGGGTTGGGGTAATAGCTTGGAAAAGAACTGGAAGGTGGAGGGAATGTTCTCACCATGAGGACAAGAAAATAGGGCTAAGGTTTGCAAGGCCCAGGGAGAGGTGAAACACAACAGTTAAGGGAAAGGTAAGAGAAAATCACGATTCATTAACAGAGAAGTGGAGCAGCTGAGGGTCATCAAGGGCATAACCTGAGCAAGACTAAGGGTCTGATCATCTTGACGGGTAGCTGAGGTGAAGTGGGGGAATAAATTTCGGCAAAGGAGTAAATGGAAGAAGTAGGGGGTTAGGGTGGTTTTTCTTTGCTATGCTATCACTGTGCTATTTCATCAAATTAATTTTATTTACGCTCATTGTATCTTCTGGCAAACTAGTAAAAAGTGACCACATTGGTAGGGGCTCATGAGTTATGATAATTTTTTGAGTGTATGTGAGCCGGTTGAGTACCTTGAACCTGTAGGGGTAGCTTTTATGGAGACTTTAAGTGTAAAGACTGTATAATAGGGGGCAGCTAGGTGGTGCAGTGAATAGAGCACTGGCCTTGGAGAGAGGAGGACCTGAGTTCAAATGTGACCTCAGACACTTAACACTTACTAGCCATGTGACCTTGGGCAAGTCCCTTGACCCCAATTACCCTGCCCTCCCCCCTCCAAAAAGCCAAAAAAAAAAGGACTGTATAATAAGGGGTTCCTTGGATGTTATATTATAATAATAATAATAATATAAAGCTTTATATATATTTTATATGATATATGCTTTATATGATAAAGCACTTTCATATCCATGACCTCATTTGAGCCTCCAAGAGGAGGAAAGTATTTATTAGCATCTGTTTCACTGTGAATCGAGATCACAGACTGAGAGAGAGAAACAATTTTTGAGGTCGTCAGATTCAGTGTTCTCTTTTTACAGTTGAAGAAACTGAGGCTCATAGGGGTTAATTGACTTACCAAGGGTCCAACAGCTGGTATGTACGTTAGGCAGGATTCAAACCCTCATCTTGCTGACTCCAAGGCCAGCACTCTATCCACCACTATGCCACAGTGCCTCAGGAAACTGAAGCCCAGAAATGGTCTTTTTAGCCCCTTCAGAGACTTCTTGTCTGCGAGGACTGAAGCTATAAAAGCCCAGGGGCAGAGGCCCAAGTGTATGGGTGACTACACCTCCCCTCTCCACTTCGGGGATGTCCCAGGCACAGCTACTTTAGCCCAGGAGAGCTGGGACATCAAAGCCAGGGGATTTCTAGGAAAAAGGGGGGGCAGGAAGTCCAGTGACACTTCCTGCTCTAATGAGTACAGGAAACATCAGGATGGCCTCCTAAAGACTTTGCATCAGCCAGGGCCTAACCCCAGATCCCAGAGAAATTCCATAGGATTTAAAGCTATAGCAGGCCTTAAGGGATTATCTAGCACAAACCCCCTCAGTTTATGCTAGATAATGGTCTAAATGAGGCTCAGAGAAGAGTAGGAACTTGTCTAAAATCACATGGCAAGTTAATGGCAGGGCCAAGACAAGAGCCTGGGACTCCTGACTCCTGTTCCAAAGTTTTTTCTACTATGCAAGACTTTTAGAGCTGGAAGGGGCCATCTAAACCAAGCCGCTTATTTTACAAAGGAGGAAATTATATCCCAGAAGCATAGAATATCTCACCCAGAGTTACCCAGCTAATAAGGAACAGATCTGGAATGAGAGCCTGAGTCTTCTGACTCCAACGCCAGCTCCTTCTGCTATATCACAGCTGTCTCTGTATTCTTACCTTCCCCACCTCTTTCCCTTGAGAGCTGGTCCATGGATGAGGCAGGCAGGCTCCCAGAACAGAACTCAAGCTTTTCTGGGGTGGGAGATAGGGAGATTTCAAGCAAAAGATCACCATCCTCTAAGAATCCCCTTGGCCCAAGACTAGCTATTGTGGGAATGTGATTCAGGACTTCTCCCTGCTTGTGCTACACATCTCCTCTCCATATTTCTCCTCTCCCCAGAGAAAGAAGATTCAGCTGGGGTTGGGGTTAGGCAGCTTCAGGTCTTCTCTCCCGGGTTCTGCTTTCTGAGAGCTCCCTGGGAAAGGCAAAGGGTGGGGCATTCACAAATGCCATCTGTTTGCTTTCCTTATGCCTAGAAGTGAAGAATCTCAGAACCAGAAGAGACTTGAAAGAACACCAAGATCCAATCATACATTTCCTGATCCTTTGCTTCCCCCTCTGTCTTTCCCCTTCATTCTTCATGTTCTGCTCTGTGCTCTTCTTGACAAGTTTGCTTCCCTCACTTTTGTTTCGCCTCTTTCCCTTCTCTTCCCCCACTTTGTTCCCTCTTCTGGCAGTGTTCCCCTTTGCTTTGCCTCCTGGATAGGCAGCCACCTACTCCATTTATGGATAGGGTGGCTCTACTTTCAGTATCTGGACTGACATGCTATGACAATTGCCCCTTCTCTAGCTCTAGGTCTGACCTGTTCTGCCACAGACGTTCAAAGATTGGCCTCAATGTATGGGCTCTCACTGAATCCTAGAGTTGAAGGTTGGAAGGAGGTAGGGGAATGGTGTGGGCTGGTGAATTAGGGGCTGTCAGGGACAAGAAGGACAGAAGTCAGAGTTAATGCAGGTCACTGTTTCCTCATAGCCCTATCACTCATTGCTATAAGGAACCCTGGAGTAAGTTGTCCCAGACTGACCCTAGTCCCCAAGCATTTCCCCTCCATTTCACTGACTGGGCAACTGGAAAAGATCAGACATCTTAGGAGATGTGTGATGGAGGATACAAGGGGTGAGGGGGAAAGATCCCTGACTGCTCCTCCCTTTCAAAATCTAAAAGAGTGTCTAGTCTGCCTTGTGTGTAAACTGGAATCCCCTCTATGTTTCTTTCCGTCTCTCTTTTTTATTCTCTCTGCCTCTCTATTTTTCTCTAGCTCTTGGTCGGTTTTGGCTTCTCTCCATCTCAGTCTATATTTCTGTCTTTCTGTTTCTCTACTCCTCTTTTATGTCTCTCACCATCTTTCAATCTTTCTCTGTTTCTCTTTATCCTCTTTGTCTCCGTCTTTCTTGATGTTTCTCCCCAGCTGTCTCTAATGGTCTGTCTCTCATGCTCTGTCTTCATCTCTGACTTAGTTTCTCAATCTCTGTTTCCCTCTGCACCTCTTCATCACAGTCTGTTTCTCTCTCTGCCTCTATTTCTCTGCTTCTCTCTAACTCTCTGGGTCTGTCTCAGACTCTCTGTCTCTCCCTCCTTTCCTCCCTACCTCAATTTTTTGTTTCCACTTTACAAAGCCAAGTCTACCCAGCTGGAGGTAGCTCTGGCTTGGCATCCTGGTTGCCTCCACCTCCTGGTAGTGATTACAGCACTTGGTGTGGAAGTCATTCCTCTGACCCAGACAGAGGATCGGAGAGCATGGAAACTACTAGAAGCAGACAGATTCCTGGGGGGAAATCTTGTTTGGGAGTTGTGGCTGGAATTTAATAAGAGACAGAAGGGAACAGCCTGGAAACATGGTGCAAACTAGGAGTCACTAAAGAGTCTTTCTCTAAAGCTTTTAGGGTTTGTTCTTAGACAGGAGTTGTTGAACTCCTTAAACGTAGAGCACAGGGACGTGAAGCGACTTATCCAGGGTCACATCACATTTTGGCAGGGAAACTGATATTCAAATGAGAATCCCTGACCACTTAGGCCAGGTTACATTCCACAAACTTCTTCTATCATTTTCTGCATATTTACTGTACTCTTTCATTCATTCAACAAACATTTTTTTAAGTACCAATGATCATAGCAAAAAACAAACAGTATCTGCTCCCAAGAAGCTTACAGTCTATTGGGGGAGAAACAGCA
Organism: Pseudochirops cupreus; assembly: GCA_028627135.1. NCBI lineage: Eukaryota > Metazoa > Chordata > Mammalia > Diprotodontia > Pseudocheiridae > Pseudochirops > Pseudochirops cupreus. The sequence continues at coordinate 155,711,064 of CM053582.1, read as the reverse complement.
TGTCCACAAATAATACAGTGGAATTATAAAAGTAATTTCAGGGGGAGGATGGTAATAGCAGAGGGATCAAGAGCTGAGGAAGGAAGAAAACAAGCATTTATTAAATGCCTATTGTGTATCAGATATTACTCTAAATGCTTTACAAACATTATTTAAGCCTCACAAGAACCTCGGCGGGGGGGGGTAAATATTATTATGCCTATCTTACAGTTGAAGAAACTGAAGCAGACAGTCATTAAATGATTTGCCTAAGGTCACACAGTTAGCAAGTGTCTGAGGCCAGATTCGAACTCAGGTCTTTCTGACTTAAGGCCCACTGAGCCATCCACTGCCTCTTTGAGCTCTCTGCTGAACTTTGAAGGAAACTATAGAGATTCTAAGAGATGGAAGTGAGGAGGTAGGAGTGACAGAATGTACAAAGCCATTGAGGTGGAAGGTGAAACATCGTGTACAAGGAGCTGACAAAAGCCAAATTGACTGGAATTCTTCAACATGAGGGGAAGTAATGTGAAATTAGAGGGAGACAGGAACTCTGGGTAGTACATACCAGTGATGGCCCAGGCCTCTTAAATTCTAGGACATTCTAGGACATTCACAAAGAATCACAGAATCTCAGGGTCAGAAGGAACCTCAAGGGTTTTCTAGTCCAACCTGTTCCTGGATAGTAACCTCCTGTATAACCTCTCTAAGAAGTAGTCCTCCAGCTTCTGCTTGAAGAATTCTAGTGAGAAGGAATGCATTCTGTTTGCCTCAACCGCAAATGGCGACAAGAATGCCACCTATCTCATAGCATTGTTGTGAGGCTCAAACGAGATAATATTTGTAAAGTGCTTATCACATTGCCTAGCACATAGTTGACACTTTATGCTTATTTTCTCCCTCCTTTCCTTTTTCCTTCCTTCCTTTCTTTCCTACTTTCTTTCCTTCCCTCCTTACTTCCTTCTCTCCTTTCCTTCCTTCTCTCCTTTCCTTCCTTCCTTCCTGCCTTCTTTCCTTCCTTCCTTCCTTCCCTCCTCCCTCTCTCTCTCCCTTACTTCCTTCCTTCCTTCCTCCTTTCCTTCCTTTCTTCCTCTAATTGTTACAAAGTGTTTCCTTATAGCAAGTCTACAGTTCTGCAACTTCTGCCCATTCATTGCTCTAGTTCTGTTCTCTGGGACCAAGCAGAAATTTTGTCTCTCTTCTACATTACAGTCCTTTTAATACACGGTTCCCCCCTAAGTCTTCTCTTCTTGTAGCTAAATATTCTTAATTATTTTTTCAACCAATTCTTATTCAGCATGGTCTCCAGTCCTTCAAAAATCCTAGTTATATACCTTTGGTATATAGTTCAATTTGTCAGATCTCTTCCTAAAATGAAGGGCTTGGAACTGAACCCAATACTTCAGACAGAGTACAATCAGGGTAAAGGCACCAGGATTAATAATACCCTTTTCTGGACACTATGCCTCTATTACTGGTGCTTAGGCTCACAATAGCTTTTTTTGAATGCTGTTTCACTGTTGACTTATCTGTAAAGTCTTACAAAGAAATATGAATGACTATGAACAGTATCATCTCACTTTTTAAAAAAAATTATTTATTTATTTTTAGTTTTCAATATTCTATTTTGTAAGATTTTGAGTTCTAAGTCCACCCTCCACTCCTTCCTCCCCAAGATGGCAAGCAATCTGATATAGGTTATACATGTACAATCATATTAAACATATTTCCACATTGGTCATATTGTGAAAGAAGAATCAGAACAAAAGGGAAAATCATGAGAAAGAAAAAACAACAACAAAAAGAAAGAGAAAATAGTATGCTTAGATCTTCATTTAGACTCCATAGCTCTTTCTCTGGATGTGGATAGTATTTTTCATCATGAGTCCTTTGGCATTGTCTTAGATCATTGCATTGCTCAGAAAAGCTAAGTTTAACAAAGTCTGTCATCACACCATGTTACTGTTACTATGTACAGTGTTCTCCTGGCTTTGCTCATTTCACTCTGCATCAGTTCATGTGAGTCTTCCCAGGTTTTTCTGAAGTCTGCCTTATGAGCAGTATCATCTCACAAGGCAGAAAGAAGTAAGGGGTAAAATCAGCTTAAAGTTAGCTTTGCCCCCCCCTTCAGCCTCTCCCCCCTGTCCCCACCTATCTCCATGTGTATGGAAATGATCATTTTATTTAGCATTTTTGACATTCAGAATTTTAAAATAGAAAACTTCACAAGAGATTAAACTAAGCTAAGGCAACTCAAGAGTACTTAAAGAAGAAAATGGAAAACAACAAAGAGAAGAAAAATGGAAAAGATCTGCAAAGATTATTTCAACAAATTGTTTTCACCATCAAGGACAGTGTAACTCCCACACTTGAGCCCTAACACCAAAGACCAGAAATGCTCATAGGGGAGATAAAAATAACACCAAAGAGAACAAAAAAAAAGAAGAAGAACCAGTTTAGATCAAGTATATATAGAGAAAAGTTCAGTTGCATGGCACAATGAATAGAGTGCCAAGCCTGGAGTCAGGAATACTTATTCAAAGTTCAAATCTGACCTCAGACTCTTACTAGCTGTTTGACCCTGGGAAAGTCACTTAACCCCATTTGCCTCAGTTTCATCATCTCTAACATGAGCTGAGAAGGAAATGGCAAATCACTCCAGTATCTTTGTCAAGAAAATGCCAAATGAGGTCACAAAGAGTAGGATATTACTGAAAAACAACTGAACAACAACAAAAGAAAACATCACATAAGACTTTTTTAATTAGTTGTCTCTTATCCATACATAAAAATCATTGCAGATTCCTTGAAATATATAATAACAAAATTAAACAAACATTTGACTATGTGCATGAGGTGAGGCAAAAACAGGGGGAATGTATGCTTATGAAAGATGTTTGCCACTCTGATGGAGGAGAACCAGTTCAGAGTCCAAATTGAAGAGGGATTCCCTTTGAAAGGTCAGGTCTTCCAGATGTTCCTGTCTGTGGATTACTTCATCCAGTTACATCAAGCTCTGAAACATTGCCAAGTCTTCTGGAAGAGATTTGTAATAAATGAAAAGAATTTGGCATAATCAGCTACACAAGAAAGACCAAGTGGATGAAGAATTTATATTATCTAATTAATAAAATACATTTTGATAGGCACTGTATAGAGTTTATTCATCTGGGACAGATAGTACATATGGATATGTATGTGAGTTGGGTCCAGAACTGAACAAGAGGAAGAAAGTGAGCTGGCTTGCTTTGGGGGAATTGTGAAGCCCTTTTAAGGACAACAAGCTTCCTACAGAAACAAAGACATATTTTTAATGCCAAAATCCTATCAGTGTTGTTTGTAAGGAAAACATGAAATACTGCAATCTCCGAAGAATTAAACATGAATATCACACAGAGGGCAATGGTATGTATGATCAGGCTGTAACAAATAATCAACAAGGGGCTTTAAAAGAGAAGTTAAAAAAATGTCATTAGGGAAATACAAGACTGAAAGAGAAGACAGGAAGACAAAAAATGAAGAATGACATATAGATAGGATGTTTCACTGACACCTTCAAGATGTTAGGAAAAATTAAGGAAGACCTCAAACATGTGAGTTCCCCATCCCACCTACCCCTCCCAGAATAAACCTTATATAAGGAGGATACAGATAAGAGTGGCACAGGATATGCAGCCCTGAGTTGCTTGTAAACTACATTAGGGGGCAGGGTGGTGGGGGAAAGGGGGGGGAAGAGAGGGAGGGGAATAGATCTTCAAATGAATGAGATCACAGACCTGTATAAGTGTTCAAGTTATTTTAGGATAGTTGTATATAAACATTAAAATCATCCTTCATTGCCTCATCATGGTGTGTTAATTCTCAGTGTGCCAGTTTTGCCTCCTAGATTCTTGTCACCTGCACACTTTATAAAGCATGTCACCCATAACTTTATTCAAGTAATATATATACATTTTTCGACCTCAGGACCAAGGACAGGTCTAGCATAGGGTGGGTTACTCCAACAGAAACCTTCCTTAAAATTGATATGAAGAAGTTACTGACTACTTTTGGGGTCCACCCACTCAACAAGAGCTAAGTCAAATAGTCATTTAGCCCACCTCTCTCCATCTTCTCCACTAGACCCTTCTAAGTCTGCTATCATCCAAGACAGGGTAGCCCCCTGTAATAGTAATCAGTTTAGCAGGATACTTAGCACTTGCTAAGTGTGGAAGGTGCAAACTCTGTCCCACTGTTAAGAAGGCATGAACTCCCCTGTTGATGTGGAAGAAGGGGATTGGCTGAGGTGTGCACATAAGCAAAAATTCCAGAGACAGACAGACAGAATAGAAACCCTGCTCCTGCTGAAGGAAGAATTGTGGAGACTGAAGCCGGCTGAGAGAGAGAGGGAGAGAGGGAGAGTTTCTCCCCCAGCATCTGGAAGCTGAGAACTGAGATGGAGTTTTCCTGAGACCAGAATCTGGTGAGGGCCGCCTGGAAGGCTGAGAGGGCTTGCCTGGAAGGCTGCCT
>CM053582.1:155679575-155706076 GCA_028627135.1 Pseudochirops cupreus | reverse complement strand
TGGGAGCCCCAGGGTTTGGTCATGAGAAACAGCAAGAGCTTGCTGCCTACAGTGATCACGTTCAGCGCGGCAGGCTTGGTCCAGAGCCAAAGTATTTATTATACTTGGTCTCTAGATCCAAACAGAGCTGATGGATGAGTCTTTTTATTTCCATAAACACTTTACAAAGGCTAGGCGATGTAGTGGAAAGAGCATGAGACTAGGAGTCTGGAGACCTGGGTTGGAGTCTTGTCTCCTACAATTTTTAATAGTGTGATTTTATGCAATTCATTTCACTTCCTGAGCCTTAGCGTCTTCATATGTAAATAATGGAGCTATGAGACACCAGCTTTGGGGCTAGGAGAGATCAAAGGGATCATCTCATTTCACTCCTTTATTTTGCAGATAAACTGAGGTCTAGAGAGGGACAGTGATATGCCAGAAGTCACACACCTAGTCAGCAGCCAGCATGAAATTTGAACCTAGGATTGTTCACTCCCGCCCTAGTATTCTTTCTGACACAGCAATGATTGATTGCCATATTGCCTAGATTGCAGGGGCGTCACAAGGAAAGGACTTTGTAGGCTCTAAAATATTAAGGGAATGTCATTTTCTATTGTTATTAAATTCAGGTATCTGCGTACATGCATATGCATGATAGAATGTATCTCTATGTACACAGGTGTTCTGATGGACATAGATTCTTCTTCTCCCCCCCACTCCATATTTTTTTCAATAGCATCAATTCCCTTCAAAGTGAGATGGGACTGGGTTCATTCCTAAGGCTAGCCAAGCCACCTCCAGAAAAGGTCTCAGGACTCAATGGAGAGATCTTTGAACTTTTAGGTAGAAGGAAAAGAGGGGAAAATATGATAATGATAGAGGAAAGAAAGAAGGAGAGTAGGGATGGGGAAAGAAAATAAGGGAAAGGGAGTAAGGAGAAGGATTGGGGCAAAGGAGGAAGAAAAAAAGAAACATTAGAAAGAAGATAGGGAAGGAATGGGAAGAGCCAGAGAAGAAAAGGAGGGTGAGGAGAAGAGGAAATGAAGAAAGGTATGAGGGAAAGAAGATGAAAAAGATGATCTTTGGGTGAGGTAGGAGAAAGGAAAAGGATATAAAACATTAGGGTGATATAAAGGGAAAAATAAAGGAGGGAGAAAAAAAGATGACAAGAAGGAAGAGGGAGAGACTGTTTTTTCCTCTCTTGGACTAGGAAAAGGGGAGAGGGCATGAAAAAGAAGAACAGTGAGGGAGAAGAGGGGAAAGTATGATAATGGTGGAGGAAGGAAAAAATAGGAGCAGGGATGGGAGGGGAGAGGAGAGGAAAAGGGAAGGAGAGTGGGGAGAAGGACCAAGGCAAAGGAGGGAGAACCTCACCTCTTTGACAAACAAAATTATCGATGACTCACAAATCTATTTATCTTTGGTACTCTCTGTGTTCATCATAGGAGCTCATCAGCAAGACTAAGCATGCACATTAAGAACATGCTTCATGTATTCAGCACTTACACAAACATATACTCACATGTATGTATACTGGAACACAGCCTGTCAGCACAATATCCACACAAAGAATATAAGTATGTACATGAACATACTTGGACATGCATGTGCACATGTATACACACAGAGAAACACAGTGCATAAAAGACCACTGAATTTAGGGTCCAAAAAAATGTTCTCAGTTTTTATCTATGGAACCATATCTTGGATGTGTAGCTCCTTTGGCTTGTCTGGAATCGCTGTGGACAGGATTGGGAGTTGTTTTCCATCAATAAATGTTAAATGCCTACTATTTGTCAGGCACTATGCTAAATACTAGGGATACAAAAAAAGAAGCAAAAGACAGTTGCTGTCCTCAAGGAGCTCACATTCTAAGGGAGTTGTAAACCTTCTTTGTCCTGGTCCTCAACATCCATGTCATTATTCCCTTATGCATCTGCTTTCTCATTACACTAATTGGTCCATTTCCTGTGCCCACCCTCATTGCTTCTGCTGCCTTTGGCTCCCTAATCCTATTCTAACATTACTACCACCCACTGTTTTACCATTATTGGGATAAGGAAGGGATCTCATCCCTTACATTGTTGTAGTTATATATTGTTTTCTAGGTTCTGCCTACTTCACTTTGAATCAGTTTATAAGTTTTCCCATGTTTCTATGTATTCTTCATAGCCATCATTTTTTATATCACAATAATATCCCATTACATCCATGTGCCATGATTTACATAGTCATTCCCTAAATTCAAATCCCATGAAACATGCTCTGTCTCTGCCCCTACCTCTTCCTGTCCCTGTCTCTGTCTCTACCTCTGCTTCTGTCTCTTTGTCCCTATCTCTATCTCTGCTTCAGATGCTGTCTCTGCCTCTCCAGCTCTCATGGGAGACCTTTTCATGAAACTGAGGTTCTAACATTGCATCATTAGGGTTTGGGCAAGAGTGGGGATGAGTTCCAGTGAATCATCCACATTCATCAAGCAATTCCATCTTTTAACCAACATCAGCATTTCTGAAATGACTGGAGTCAAGGCCCGGTCTGAGACCAAGTTGGGTCTTCAGCCTGGGAACTAAGTGATTCTAATGGGCTTTCTGAGTGTCTGTCTATGACCTGTGGCTGAGTTATTAAAGATCTTACTAGGGAGTGGGCTGAGTGCCTCCATTCTCCTCTTTTACATTTCTTTCTGGGGCACTAGGCAGTTAGATGGCACAGTGTATAGAGCCTGGAGTCAGGAAAACTCATCTTCCTGAGTTCAGCCTCTGTCCAGCCTCAGACACTTACTATCTGTGTGATCCTAAGCACATTACTTAACTCTCTGTCTCAGTTTCCCCATCTGTAAAATGGGCTGGAGAAGGAAATGGCAAACCACTTCAGTATCTTTGCCAAGAAAACCCCAAATGAGGTTACGAAGAGTGGGATGTGACTGAGAACCACTGAACAACTCTGGAGCACTATTGAGTTTCCTGTGATCAAAATTTAGCAATTATCTTTGATTTTTTTCCTTTCTCTCTCCCTGGCTTCTCATTCAATCAGCTGTGAAATCTGTTCATTCAACCTCTGTAACACCTCTGAAATAAGTCCCTTAATCTTGATGCCCACTACTGCCAAAGTATATGCCCTGATTGCCACTCTCCTGATACCGTAATAGCCTCTTGAAAGGTCCTGTCTCCACTCAGTTCCTTCCAATTTATTCTTCCCAGGCTGCCTCACTCATCTTGCTTATGCATAAATATGGTCAGGTCACTGATCCAAACACTTTCTGCCTGCAGGATAAAATACAATCACTTTAACCTGGCATTCAAACTTTGTCAAATGTGGCTCTAATTTACCTTTTTGATTCAACAGCAAACATGTATTAGTGACCTATCCAGCGCCAGGAACTGGGTGTACAGACAAAAATCAAACAGCTCCTTTTCTCAAGGACTTACATTCTGCCAGGAGATACAACATTCACACTAACAAATAAAAATTATTTTCAAATTAATACAAAGTAATTCCTTTAAAATTTGTTTGTTTATATCTTTTGTCTTTATATTAACTTCATTTCCAAATGTATTCCTTCTCTCTCCCCTCTTTCTGAACTCAGAGCCAGCCCTTGTAACAAATAGTAAAGGGTAGGGTGGGGCCAAGGGGGGGGGGCATGGCTGTTGTTCATCAGAGCAAATCAACCAAGTCTGACAGCGTATGCAATATTCTATACCCATAGTCTCCTACCTCTGTAAAAGAAAGGAAGAAGATGCATGTTCTTATCTCTTTTGTGGGGCCGGATCAGTCATTGTAATTACACGATGCTTTTATTTTTTTTGTTCTTTCTACTTACATTGTTGTAGTCATTATGTACACTGTTTCCTAGGTTCTGCCTACTTCACTTTTCATCAGTTTTAAGTCTTCCAGTGCATCTCTGTATTCTTCCTATTCATCATTTCTTATATCACAGTAATATCTCATTACATTCTCGTGTCACAATTTATATGATCATTCCCCAATCAATGGGCATTCTCTTAATATAAAGAAATTTCCAAAGGAATTGAGAGCCTAATACCTAGGAGAGATCAAAAAGGCTTTGTGTAAGAGGCACCTGAGCTATACTTCTCAGGAAGACAAGGATCACTTGTGCAGAAGTCCACAGGTGGGAGATGGAAGGTAAGGTAAGGCAGTTTGACTAGAATGGAGTGTGTGCAAATGGAAGTATTAAAATGAGACTGGAAGGGTAGGTAGGAACCAGCTTGTGGAAGGCTTTAAAAGCCAACCTGAAGAGTTTTCATTTTATCCCAGAGGTAATAGGGAGCCATTGAAGATATCTAAGTAGACAACAGAGTCTATTTGGGAATATCAATTGGGCAGTTGTGTAGGGAATAGATTGGAGAGGAGGGGAAGATTGGAGGAGGCTGGGACATCAATTAGGAATTCAGGTAAAGCTTTGTATTCATAGGTGGTTTTCCTGGGAGCCAGTGAAAGGCAGTCACTCTGGGGAAAGGGTAGCTCATCCCCTAGAGTGTCTAGGCTTTCCCCTTGTCCCCCAACACCTGGCCCCTGGGAAGAGGTAAAGGAAATAAAGGGACAGTTATGGGGGAAGGTATAATACCTGTCATCCCTCTCTACCCCAAGATGTGATAAGAAGGTTCCTGTGGTGCAGAAGAGTGGTTTCTGGGCCCTTTGGGAGGGCTAAAACAAGTGCAGGGCTGCCCAGATGGTAGCCCAAAGTAGACTGAGGGAGTGGGGAGGATTATAGCATTTTGAGGGACTGACAGAAGATGAAGTGAAGAAAGCCTGAGGTGGGGTGGGTTAAGGAGGAAAGTACTTGTAAGCAGCTGACCCCCTGGGCCAGAGCCTTGATCTCTTTCCTTTCTGGTAGGGACCATTTCCAAACTTAGTATCTACCCCAACACAAGGTGCTATTCAGCACTGGTGCTCAAGAAATGCTGCTGAAGTTGGAATGGCAAAGCCAGAGACACCGACCTTTCCATTTGGACACATTTGGTTTATAGTTGTCAAGGAACATGGGTAAAAGTTGAGCAACAGATAGGTGGAGATGAGACAGGACAGAGGGATGTACATCTTGGGACTCTGGACAGGAAGTATGAGTTACTGGGAGGAGACTGAAGTGACAAGAAGGAGCAGGAGGACCAGATGGTCTGGCTGAAGGGAGGATGAGACAGACAGACACTTCACAGGGAGTGAAGCCTGTATTCAGAACAGAAGGATTTAATTGAACCAAGAGCAGGAAGAAGTTCAGCATTGGCTTCTGCAAGCTGGTCTGGGCTCCCTGCCCAGGCAGAGACAGGAGAGATCTTGGGGTATAGGCTCCAAAAAAGAAAATCCTTTTGGATGTGTAGGACCTCACCATGGGTCTCGGGCTACAGCAATCTTCAGGGAGTACCTATAGCCTTCTGGAAACCAGCCCAGGGACTTTGGGTATTTTGCTCTCTGCCCAAGGCCCTTCCTTCCCTTTTCTAATCCTTTCCTGATACTTGAGCTCTGCCAACCCCCAGCCCTACTGGAGGTCACTGAACCTTCTGGACTTGCAACTGCTCAACCTTGCCCCCACATCAGAGAGCTGCTACTGCAAACCCAATTTTCCTCTGCCAGTGCCTGCCCTAGTTGCTGTATGCTCTGATCTGACATTTGCTCCTCCTCTCTCTTCTCTCCACCCCCTTCCCCACTCCAACACACATTCCAGACCATTAAAATGCATTTCCTAGGATTTATTCACAAGGGAAAAAAGAGCACACAAATTCAGAAATAACACGCCAGGAGAACAACATCTGAAGTACATAGAAAAAAAAATTCTTCTATCCCAATCTTTTAAATGTCATCATAAGATCATAGTATTTTAGAGCTGGAAGAAATCTTTGAAATCACCTAGTACAAACTCCTGGCATTTTACATATGAGGAAGCTGAGACTCAGAGAGGGGAGGCAAATTGCCTAACATCACACAGCTACGCAGCAGCCATGCCAGAACTCTAAGTAGGGCAAAGATTGGGGGGGGAGGGGGGTGTGCTGGTAAATGTTTAACAACTGACTCTCTGAAAAAAATATGCATAAACACCCTTTTACATTTAATCTGAATTATTTATATTTTCTCCATCACTTTAGTAAGTATAGAAAATTTAAAAAAAACAACAAATCAAGCTCTGCCCTGTAGGGCTTGCTGTTTTCCAAGGCATAAATGAACGGCCAGATTTACAAATCAGCCTCTAGGAGACCTGACGCTGAAGTCTTATAACTATAGTCCCCCAGGTTGAGCTTGTCTTTTATGGCCCCTGTGGGGGAAGGTGAGGAGGCAGGCTGGTGTATCTCTTTGGTGCGTTGAGATCCTTGGTCTTGTTTGTTCCTTCCTCCTCTGGGTGATGTACCAGTTTTTATTTCTCTTTCATAACGAATCTTGTCAGGTCTTGCCATGTCCTCAAAATTTCCTTTCTCTTTTTGATGTTATTCTTGAATGGTTTCGGTCATGTCTGACTCTCTGTGATCCCATTTGGGGTTTTCTTGGCAAAGATACTGCAGTGGTTTGCCATTTCCATCTCCAGATCATTTTTCAGATGAGGAAAGTGAGGCACAGAGGGTTAAGCGACTTGCCCAGGGTCACACAGTAAGGCCAGATTTGAACTCACAAAGATGAATCTTCCTGCTTCCAAGCACAGTGCTCTATCTACTAAGCCACCTAACTGCTCCATCCTTTCTCTCTAGGGGCAAGTAAAGCATAGGTAATTTGATCATGGTTCATGGTTCCAGTAGAATAGGATACTTTTTGCAGCTTTGAGCAGATTCATTGAGGAGATTGTGGAAGAAGGGACCAGTTAGGAGGGAGTGGAATGAGGCATGGGTGGGACTTTCCTGTTTTCCTGATCTAGGAGAGACAGTCACTACTCAGTAGAGCAGGGCAGAAGTTTCCCAAGGTCATGGTCTCTGGCTGAAAATGTTCATATATCATGCCTTTCTAGGACAATCTTGATTTTGGCTGGGAAAAGAAACCGAGATCACTAGCCTGAGGTTTGCAAAGTCTTTTTTTAAAAAAAATCATCCTTAATTTTGCTCAATAGCTTAGACTGGAAGCTTTTTGAGGGTAAGGATTGGTTTTTGCCTTTTTTTGTAACCCCAGTGCTTAGCATAGTGCCTAGGCATTTAATAAATGCTTAATGAATGACTGACAGTCCATTCCAAATATTAGCACTCCTGGTACTACTCTCATAGAACCATATCTTGTTTTTATATTCACCTTTTATTATTCATGCTGCCAACCTCTGTATGTGACTTTAAAAAATTAATTTAAGAGTTTCCTGGGCATTCATATATCTTTAGAAAACGTCCTCTATTCCTTCTATTTGGAATTGTGCTTTCTAGAGGCAACTAGGTGGTGGAGTCCACGGTGCCTGGAGCCAGGAGGAATTGGGCTCAAATCCAGCCTCAGACACTTACTAGGTGTGTGACCCTGGGCAAGTCACTTATTCTCACTTTGCCTCAGTTTCCTCATTTGCAAAATGGGGATAACAATAGGACCAACCTCCTAGGGTTGTTATGAAGACAAGATGAGACAGTATTTGTAAAGTGCCCAGAATATAGTAGGTGTTCTTTCTGATGACAGTGTAAATTTCATTTCTGCATTCACTGATCTTCACTCAAGTATTCCCCACCATGCTTTTTCCCTCTTATTTCTATTTGCCTCCCATAAACATATATATTTTCATATACAAGTCTGCTTTGCAAACCCTCAGTGAGCAGATGTGTGTGTTATGTTCTTGTTGTCATTTTTTTGTTTTTAAATGACATCTTTTCAGAGCCACATTACAGGTAAGGATTTTATGCCACCAAGTTTCAATGACCGAGTCTGAGATCAAATTTGCCTTTGTACATTAGAATCTCTAGTTAACCTTACTTGTTATACACACTTTGTGCATTTGTATAGACATCTGAGGACACTATTTCTTCTTTAATATCGTCTCCTGTGAACTTCTTTACCGCTAGCCTTCTTACATTGTAGCTACTTTCTATAGTGTCTAGTCTGGCGAATACATAAGCAGTATTCTCTTTTCTTCTTCTTTTTTGCTTTGTTTTGAAATGTATTTATTTACTTTTTTAGTTTTCCACATTCATTTCCACAAGATTTTGAGTTACAAATTTTCTCCCCATTTCTCCCCTACCCCCACCCCAAGATAGTGAGCCTACTGAATACCCCTTTTCCTAATCTGCCCTCTCTTATATCCTCCCCTATTCTCCCCTAACTTTCTAGTAGGACAAGATGATGTCTATACTCCAGTGCCTATATATCTTATTTCCCAGCTGCATGTAAAAAACAATTTTTAACATTTGTTTTTAAAGCTTTGAGTTCCAGATTCTTTCTCTCCTTCCCTCCTCACCCATACCCACTGAGGAGATAAGCAGTTCTATATAGGTTTGACATGTGTAGTTACACAAAACATTTCCGTAACAGTCATATTGTGAAAGACTAACTATATTTTCTTCCATCCTCTCCTGCCCCCCCCATTTATTCTATTTTCTCCTTTGACCCTGTCCCTTTTCAAAAATGTAGCAGTATACTCTTTTCTCTTCCTTCTTCAATTTTAGTTCCTCCTGATTAGATTTGCAAAACCCCAGGCAAATAGATTCTTATTAGCCCTGATTAAGTTGATTCTATCTCTGGACGAGAACTCATCATTTCTATGTTTTAAGCCATGGTCCAGAAAGCCAAATCCTGACCTTAGGAATCTTCTTTTAAGGCATCTCTTTAGTCCCCAAATTTACTTCTCCCTTTTGGATCTCTTGATTTTTATGGACAATAGTGATGAAAATGCCTTCCATGATCCTGAGCTCTTTAGTTTCTTACCTAGGATTTTGCAATTGTTTTTAAACTAAAATTTTTAAATTAAATTAAATTTTATTTTATTTTCTCTCCTTCCCATCTCCTCTCCCTCTGCCCATTTGGGAAAACAAGAAAACTAAAACCCCTGTTATACACATTTATAGTCATACAAAACACCTTCCCAAACTGGCCATGTCCAAACAAAATGTCTCAGTTTGCACACTGATTCAATCACCTCTTTATCAGAGCCTGGAGTCAGGAAGACTTAAATTCAGATCCAGTTTCAAAAACTTACTAGCTATAAGATCCTGGATGAGTCCCTTCACCTCTGATTGCCTCAGATTCCTCATCTGTAAAGTGGAGATAATAGCACCTGCCTCCCAGGGTTATTGTAACAATCCAATGAAATATTATTTGTAAAGTGCTTGGTCCAGAGCCTGGAATATAGTAGGTGCTATATGAATGTTAGACATTGTCATTATCATTATTAGACAAGTCCTCTGGAATTATGGTTGATCATTGTGTTGATCTGAGTTCTCAAGTCTTTCAGAATTGTTGGTCTTTATAATATTGTTATTACTACATTAATGGGTCTCCTGGCTCTGCTCACCTCACTCTAAGTGCAGGTCTTCCCAGATTTCTCTTAAACTCCCTTTCATCTTTTCTCACAATACAACAGCAATCTATCACAGGTATATAGCATAATTTGTTCAACCTTTCCCGGGTTGATAGGTAGCCCCCTCAGTTTCCAGTTCTTTGCCACCACAAAAAAAGAGCTAGTATAAATATTTTTGTATATAGAAGTCTTTTTCCTCTTCTTTTTTTTTTTAAGTCTTTGGAAAATAGACCTAGTAGTAGTATTTCTGGGTCAAAGGGTTTATTGCACAGCTTAATAGCTATTTGGACATAAATCCAAATTGCTTCTCGAAACGACCGGAACAATTCACATTTCTACCCATAGTGCAAAACATACCTGTCTGGTGTATTGGCCCCTCCAGAATTTGTCATTTTTTGTTAAATTTGCCAAACTGATGGTTGTGAGGTAGAATCTCAGAGTTGTGTTAATTTATATTTCTCTAAGCATTTTCTCATATGGCTATTGAGAGCTTGGGTTTCTTCCTCTGAAACTTGACTACTTATATCCTTTGACTATTTGTCAAGTGAGGAATGACTCTTATTCTTATAGCTTTGTAAAACGTATCAATATTTTCCAGATTCCATCTGGAATCATTGTGTTCATGAGAATCACCAACCCTGGGGGAGGGGGGGTGGTTATCAGGTTTGACAAGTCTTTGGGAGGTTTCTTGCCACGAATGACAGAAGACCTCTTAACGTCACCAGAGAGGCTAGTCACCACTTTGGTGACCCTGGACAAGAAGTCACTCAATCACTACTACTGCTGCACACGTCCTCTGTTCTTTAGCGGCCACCCTCTTACTGAGCAAGGCCAATGATCTCTATCAGCATCCCTTAGAAGACAAGCAATTGTTTCCTCCTTAGAAGGTCCAGCTCCCTCCTCTTCAGGAAAAACAAGAGTCACCTGTAGTGGATCTTCCTCTCTGGAGGCAGTCTTGCCTAGTGGATAGAGCCAAGAGACCTGGGTTTGCATCCTGCTTGTACACTTAGCACTCACTATATGTAATGGGTATCAGGCTTCTTACTCAGGGTCTCTGGTTCCATATCTAAAGGAGTGCCAATGCAGAGGAGCAGGTTTGGGTTTTCCCCCGTGGGGGTTGCTAATGAAGAGCCCTGCTGCAGGCAGAAGTTGCGTCTACAACTTCTCTTGAGTCGGGGATCTCCAGTCCTAACCACTTCAGTCTGATAAGGCAAATTCCCTCCCTCCCCCAACTCTACTCCCACCTTCTCCTTCTCAGTGACTCTGTGGGGGTGGAGTCAGTTCATCCATCGAAGGTACAGAATGCAAGGGGGCTTAGAGGCCAGCTAGTCCACTCCCTCCCACCATTTTGCAGTTGAGGAAACCAAAGATGTGTTGTGATTTGGCTAAGCTCATACAGCTGCTAAGACTCCAAGAGGAGATCTGAACAGGTAGGAGTACAGCTGTTCCATTGCTTGAGGGTCCCTGGCCCAGTTCTCTCTCCCAGAGTTTATATCCAATGTAATAATAGCTTCTGTTTCTCTAGGTCTTTTAGCTTTACAAAGTCCTCACCTTGGTGCTGGGATAGGGATCATGACCTCTCCGCTCCCCCTCTCCACCATTTTATAGGGGAGGAAGCAATCAACAGCATTCACCAAATATTTATTTAATATATTTTTCATGAAGAGCCCTGTTAGTAGAGAGGCATTGTTTTTGTTCAGGTGTTTCCAGTGTGTCCAACCCCATTTAGGGTTTTCTTGGCAAAGATACTGGAATGGTTTGCTATGTCCTTCTCCAGCTCGCTTTACAGATAAGGAAACTGAAGCAAACAGGGTTAAATGATTCGCCCAGCGTCACACAGCTAGTAAGTGTCTGAGGTTGAATTTGAACTGATGAACATGAGTGTCCAGTACTTTCTCCACTGTGCCCCTACCTGCCCAAGTACAGCAGTAGAAACATACAAAGTGTAACAAAGACATGGTCCTTGACCTCATGGAGCTCTTAATGTAGTAAGGGAACATATAGTGTCAGGAGTACTGACTCTGAAGTTGAAGACCTGGGTTTGAAACCCCACTTCTGTAACTACCTCTATGACCTTGGACAAGTCACTTACCCTCCCTGGGCCTCACTTTTCTCATTAAAATGATGTATGTATTCCTTAGTAAGATGATGAAGTTGGAAGAGATGGCCTCTCTGCAGCTATGATCCTAAAACACAAACGAATAACTATAATGCAAACCCTGAAGCACTTTTCACACAAATAAAGACATTTAAACAGCTGGAGAAATATTCATTGCTCCAGGTAGGCTGGGCCAATATAATAAAAACAGCAATTCTACCTAAATTATTTACTTATTCAGTGACATGCCAATCAAACTTCCAAAGAATTATTTTATAGAACTAGAAAAAAAATGACAACAGAATAAAAATTCAATAATATCAAGGAACTCAATGAAAAATGTGAAGGAAGGTGATGTCGCAGAACCAGATTTCAAACTACATTACAAAGCGGTAATCACAAAAAAAAAAAATCGCCATGCTGACTGAAAAACAGAGCGGCGGATCGGTGGGATAGATTACGTATGCAATACACAGTAGTGAACGGCCAGTAATATAGTGTTTGATAAGCACAAAGATCCAAGCTTTTGGGACAAGAGCTCAATGACAAAAATTTCTGGGAAAACTGGAAAGCAGAAAACTAGGCAGAAACCAGGCATAGACCCACATCTCATACTATATGCCAAGATAAGATGAAAATGGGTACGTAACCGAGACATGAAGAATGATATCACAAGCAAATTAGGGGAGTATGGAATAGTTTATCTGTTAGATTTATGGATAAGGGAAGAATTTATGGTTAAACAAGAGATAGAGAGGATCACAGGAAGTAAAATAGGTGATTTTGATTACATGAAATTCAAAACGTTTTATACAAACAAAACCAATGCAGCCAAAATTAGAAGGAAAGTAAGAAATGGGGGGCGGGGGGAAGGTGTTACAGCAAATTTCTCTGATAAAGGCCTCATTTCTCAGATTATATAGGGAACTGAACCATATTTATAAAAATAAGAACCAGTCTCCACTTGACAAATGGTCAAAAGATATGAAAAGGCAGTTTTTAGAGGAAATCTAAGCACTCAACAGTCACATAAAAACATGCTCTAAATCAGAGAATTAGAGAAATGCAAATTAAAACAACTCAAATCTAGGTGCAGGGCGGGGTGGAATACCCATCAGACCTTTGAGTTTAAGCCAAGGCAACCTTGGAGATAGAATTCCAGGCCAGATATGAAACCAGTCAGCTCAGCAGGGAAACCTCTCTTGGGAAGCCAGGGTGCCTGAGACTGAAGCCCAAGAGGCAGGGCTTTGGACTTGAAGCTTGGTGGGGCTGTGCCATGTAGAAATTGAGCTAAGCTGTGAACCTAATCGTCTCCTATGAAACTGAGGCTCGAGGAGGTGAGATAATAATGTAAATGATTATACTTACATATAATATAATGCACTATTAGAATAAGCATATAATCACTTCCAGGTTGACAAGGACTTTACAAATATTTCCTTAGGAGGCAGGTACTTCTATTTTTCTCATTCTCAGCAGCCTCCGTCCTTTTCCTCCCCAACTCAGGACGGAAAGAGTAAAATGCAAGTGGGGAAAAAAATGCCGCTTTGAAAAAAGAGGCCAGCACCCAAACTAGTAGTTTTTTGGAGACGAACAATAGGAGAGTAATCTTTTCTATTTCACAAGAGGGAAT
Organism: Pseudochirops cupreus; assembly: GCA_028627135.1. NCBI lineage: Eukaryota > Metazoa > Chordata > Mammalia > Diprotodontia > Pseudocheiridae > Pseudochirops > Pseudochirops cupreus. Next base: position 155,692,948 of record CM053582.1, on the reverse strand, counting down.
GGAGAAAAGAAATCATAGGAAGTGGTAGAGACCTTAGCTATCATCTAGTGCAACCTCTTCATTTTTCAGAGAAGGAAACTGAGGCCGGGACAGGGAAGGAAGTTGTGTAAGGTTATCCTAGTAGCAAGTGGTAGACCAAGGATTTGGACTCAGATCCTGTGCAAATCCTATGCTATGTAGTGTTTACTGCTACTGTTTCCCTTCCTTCACTCAGTTCAGTCGTCTCAGGTTAAGCCTCGATCTTGGCCCCACACTGACTTCCTCCACTATATCAAGCTGTGAAGACACAGCTTAGATGCAGTGGTTCTCAACCTGTGGGTTATGTTCAATTTGTAACAATGAAAATACATCCTGCATATCAGATATTTATATTACAATTCATAACAAATAGCAAAATTATAGTTCTGAAGTAGCAACAAATAATTTTATGGTTGGGGGTCACCACAACATGAGGAGCTGTATTAAAGGGTCGCAGCATTAGGAAGGTTGAGAACCACTGGCTTAGAGTCAGAAATATATGTTTCTGCCATAAGGGGGTTGGTGCAGCTAAGACAGCATTAGACTATAGGGCTGGAGAACCTATGGCCTCAAGGTCCTTGGGTGTGGCCTTTTGACTGAGTCCAGGTTTTACAGAACAAATCCTTTCAGTAAGGGGATTTGTTCTGTGAAGTTTGGATACAGTCAAAGGGTGGCACCCAAGGACCTAGAGTGCCACGTGTGGCCTCAAGGCCTCAGGTTCCCCATCCCTGGACTAGAACATTAGAGGACACAGAGGTGAGTTTTAGCTCTGACACCTGGGATTCCATTGAGGCCGATGATTTCATCTTTCTAAGCTTTGCTTGCCTCATTTGAGGTAGTTAAATGATGCCATAGTGCACAGTGCACTGGGCCTAGAGTCAGGAAGACGTGAGGTCAAATCCTGCCTCGGGCACTTACCAACTCTGTGACCTTGGACAAGTCACTTAACCTATTTAACCAGTTTCTTCATCTGTAAAAATGAGGATAATAATAACACCAACTTCTCAGGGATGCTTTGAGGATCAAATAAGATAACCTTGGTAAGTAAAGCACTCTGTAAACCTCAAATCACTATATAAATACCCGTTATTTTTAACCTCATTTTTCTTTTTTAATAATATTCTCTTTTCCCTCTAAAAATCACTTTTTAACATTCTTTTATTTTAATTTTGAGTTCCAAATTCCATCCCTCTTTCTTCCCCCTTTCCCTTCTCTGAAATGGGTAAGCACTCTGATATTTAGCTTCATTTTCAGATGAGGAAACAGATTCAGCTTCCATGGCTTTGTCATGGTCGCAAAGTTAGTAAGTGGTAGAGCAAGGACTTGGACCCAGGCCTCCTGACACTCAGTCCCAGGCTTCTGCACACTCTGCCCTCTCTTACCATTTACAAAATATTTAATGTCTAAGATAAGGGTGTAAATCCTCCCCCAGATACTTCCTGGCTCATCTGTAAAATGGGGATAATAACAGCATCTACCTCCCAGGGTTGCTGTGAGGGTCAAAAGAAATCATATTTGCAAAGTACTTAGCCCAATTCATGGCACATAGTAGGTGCTTATTAGATACTTATTCATTTTCCCCTTGATCCGCTAAACATGCTTATGCTCTCGGCTTCACGGGAATCTTGGGAGGAAAACATCTAGGAAAAAAGAGCCGTAGAAACGGAAGCAGGACCATTAGCCTATATGTAGCCACCCATTTATTTCTTTAACCAAGCATGGTTCATTAACCCATGATCCACCCACTCTCCAGCTGGCAGCCAGACAACGGGCTGCCTCCAGAATTAAACAGGAGGAGGAAAGTGGGCTGGATTGCATTTGGAAAATTGTGTCCTGCTTTTAATGACCCCAAGCTCCAGTCAGACACAGAAGTCCATGTTTGAAATTCCAGTATTCTTCCAGTGACGCTGTCTGGCTCTAAGGCATTGGATGCAACAGTCTCCAAAGAATTAAAGTTGTAGGCAATGGAAATGCGTGCAGTGAGCTCGTGCAAGATGAAACATCCGATCAATGAAGAACTGTGCAGAAGAAGGTGGGAAAAGGATATTATTAGGGATCTGTCAGAGTTGAAGGGGAGCTTAGAACACTGCATCTTAGAACAGGAAGGGAACTTAGAACTGAGGATGTTAGAACAGAAAGGGAGTTTAGAACAGGGGATGTTAGAACAGAAAGGGAGCTTAGAACAGGAGATGTTAGAGCAGGAGGAGATCTGAGAACAGAGGATGTTAGAGCAGAAAGGGAGCTTAGAGCAAAGGATGTCGAAGCAGGAGATCTGAGAACAGAGGATGTTAGAGCAGAAAGGGAGCTTAGAACAGAGGATGTTAGAGCAAGAGAAGATCTGAGAACAGGATGTTAGAGCAGGAGGAGATCTGAGAACAGAGGATGTTAGAGCAGAAAGGCAGCTTAGAGCAGAGAATGTTAGAGCTGGAGGAGATCTGAGAACAGAGGATGTCAGAGCAGAAAGGGAGCTTAGAACAAAGGATGTTAAAGCAGGAGATCTGAGAACAGAGGATGTTAGAGCAGAAAGGCAGCTTAGAGCAGAGGATGTTAGAGAAGGAGGAGATCTGACAACAGAGGATGTTAGAGCAGAAAGGGAGCTTAGAACAAAGGATGTCAAAGCAGGAGATCTGAGAACAGAGGGTGTTAGAGCAGAAAGGCAGCTTAGAGCAGAGGATGTTAGAGAAGGAGGAGATCTGAGAACAGAGGATGTTAAAGCAGAAAGGGAGCTTAGAACAAAGGATGTTAAAGCAGGAGATCTGAGAACAGAGGATGTTAGAGCAGAAAGGGAGCTTAGAGCAGAGGATGTTAGAGCAGGATAGAACACTGGAACACAGAATGTGAGAACTGAAAGGGACCTTAGAGCACAGAATGATGGAGCAGGAAGAACTCTTAAAATAGAAGATTTTAAAACATGAAGAAACCTCACAGCCCAGCATATCAGAGTTGAAAGAGCCCTTAACGCAGAATATCAGAACTGGGAGAACTTAGAGCACAGAACAGGAAGGAAGGCGGCAGAACCAGAGCTAGAACTCCCAATCCCTGTCCAGGAATCTTGAGGGGAGAGTCCAAGGACTGACAAATACAGATGAAACTTTATGTGCTGTCTTATACAGGAGCTTTTCCATTTCTCAGTCTTGGTTTCTGCATCTGTAAAGTGAGGAGCTTAGACAAGATGGTTCCCTTTTCTATGAGGACTGGGGGAACAAGCAGAAGGGATCTCTTAGTTTCCCTAGAAGAATGAATCTGTGGCTAGAATCGAGTGAATTTGGGATGACCCCTGGGCTGCATCAACCTGTCCAGCTCCTTGTCTCAGGCCAACTGAGGAAGAAGAGGAATCTGAATCCTTTGGGAAGGAGACAATGTAGTGTAGGTACAGTGAAAGACCTGGGTTTGAATCCTAATGCTAGTTATCTGGGTAACCTTGCACAAATAACTTTCCCTCTCCAGGTCTACTTTATTATCTATAAAATTTGGATCTGATGATCTCTTGGGAGGAAACATGGCATAGTACATTAGCATGATGGATTTGGAATCGTGAAAACCTAAGTTCAGATTCTGCCCCTTATGCCTCGTGACTCTAAGTCTAAACAAATCACTTACTCACTCTGAGTCTCAAGTCTGTTCACCTGTAGAAGGGGGAGAGTAATAGCTTACTTCTCAGGGTTGTCATGAGGCTCAGATAAGACAGCGTGCGTAAGATGCTTTGCAAATTTAAAAAACATTATGTAACTGTCAGTTGTTAGATAATTATATTATATGTTATTTATCATTATATAAATGTCAGTTGTTCATAGCTGTAGAGCTAGAAGATACTTCAGAGGTCATCTAGTTCTATGCCCTCATTTTATAGATGAGGGAACCCACAGGCCCACAGAATTTAAGTGACTTGCTCAACTTCATATGGCTATTAAATGGCAGGTGTTTTATGTTGTTGAAATTTTACAGTCGTGTCTCACTTTCCATGACTCCATTTGGGGGTTTTCTTAGCGCAGATACTGGAGTGGTTTGCCATTTTATTTTCCAGCTCATTTTACAGATGGGGAAACTGAGGCAAACAGGGTTACGTGACTTGCCCAGGGTCACATGGCTAGTAAATGGCTGAGGCTCAATTTGAACTCAGGTCATCCTGACTCCAACCCCAGTGCTCTATCCACTGTGCCACCTAGCTGTCCTGTTTATTGGTAGAGGGAACTCCCATTGAAGAAACTCCCTTCACCAAAACATATTTTCAACTTGTTGTCTTGACCAAATACCTGAGATACTGAGAGGTTAAATAATTTGCTTAAGGTCACACAGCCAGGATGTGTTGGGAGCAGCATCTGAATCCAGATTTCTTGAATCTGAGACCAACTTTATCTTTCCTTTATCAATATCACCGTCCCTCTCTTACAGAATCCTTGAATCTTAGATTTTAGAACCAGTGACTCAGAGGAAAGATTAGAAGATATCTGGTCCAATGCTCCCACAAATCATATACCTGTCTCTCCCCCACCCCCTGTTCCCTTTTACAATCTGCACCAGGCTGAGGCACAACACTTATTCTTTCTTGTACTAAACAGAAAGTCAACAGGTCAATGGGTTACTCCAAAATTATCTTTTAATATATTCACATAGTTTCTCTATACAGCTCATACAAAATTTTTAAAGGTCTATCATATATGTATACAGCAGCATCTTGTAGTGTTTACATGGCATCTGAAGAGACAGCATGAACCAGGCAGCCAAGGGAGGAGTTCTGGACTTCCTGCCTTGATTTCCCTCTGGGGAGATGGGAATCCCTTTTCAGTACAACTTAATATTTGCTGAGCACCTGCTGTGCGTAGGGCCTTGTCCTGGGCATTGTGGTGGGACACCGATAAAAATAAAGTTTTGCTCTTGCTTTTAGGTAACTCATATTTGGGAACTCCAGGAGCAGTAGGAGAGGGGCAGACACCAGGCTGTGGGGATCGTGAGGAAAAAGAGATCACTTGAGATCACTTCCATCTGGTGGAGGGGTGGGGGGATGTGGGATCAAGAAAGGCTTTAGGGCAAGTGAAGTAACCAAGCAGAGCCTTGTAAAAATGGAAGGATTTCAACAGGTAAATATTGGAAGGAAGGGTATTCCAGGCAAAGGGAACATTGCGACCAAAGGCACTCTCAGATACTCCAGTGGATCTGTCATCTCATTAGTTAGGGCCTTCCCAACCCATCCATGCCTGCCTTATCCTGTATGACTCACATTCATGTTCTCCCAAAGGTTGAACAAACAGGGTCCCCCAAAAGCATTGGAAGTTCTTTCTTTTTCACTGTAGTTTAAGGGTACAAGTGGAACATTTTCTGGGCTCTTTTGGTCTCCTTGTCATGGCAATTAATTTCCGTTGGTTAATCTTCTGAATCAAAAATGATAATTGATATTATTTCTGTCATTACTCTTTAAATCATTTCTATTGAATACCATGCCTCTTTCTAATTATTTTTTTCCAAATTCTGACCTTAATTCTGACAGTGTAGACAGATGGCTTAGAGTGGTCCAATTTCTTAAAGGGACAAGTGACATTTAGCAACCCAATATTGGGCACAAACAAGCCTGTCATACCCTTTATGTCCAAAGCTATTGACCAGTTCAGCATGTATCTACTCTAAGCTGGCAGGGTAATCTCTGGAACCCTTGTGGAGGACATGGAGATTCTGGTTATTTCCTAAGAAAGAGGAATTTCCAGTAAAGGAATCATAACCTTACATTTATTACATCCCTGCCCTTTACATGCACTGTCCATTACTCCTACTGATTGGATGGCTTAATGAGGGCTGAGGATCATCCCCAGTGCATGTGCCAGCTGCCCTCAGAAAACTTACAGTATAAGAGACAGGAAGAATGGCCCACATTAGTTGGCCCATATTTGGACACTAAGATCACTAAGAAGATGGTGGGACATGACTACTGATACTTTAGAGTGAGTATAAGCCAACCAAAGGTGCACTGGCAAGAAACTGTTTGAAAGACTGTGAGTTGTCTAGTTTGGCTGAAGCAAAGAACACAGAAAAGGGAGTAGAGAGTGATAAGGCTGCCAAAATAGGCTGCTGCTAGTACGGGGGGGATGGCCAGTGTTGGGGGAAAGGATATGATTCCACTCTTTCCATCTCCATCTGCATAAGAATCCAGAGGTGAAGTATTAATGGATTGACAAGGTGTTAACTAACACCCAGTGATTCCTTTGCAAAAGGTAAAGCTCTTTCTCTGATACCTGAAAAGAGGAGGGGATTTTCTTTCCTCCACTCCTACTGTCATCTGCCATCATGCCATAGAGTCAGTCTAGCAGCAGAGCTGCTTGCCCAGTAGGAAACACCTGATTTAGCAGTTAGTGGGTCAGGTCAAGAGTTCTAGGAAGCCCAGGGTCAGAGGAAAGGCGAGTATAACCTCTGCCTCTAAACCATAATCAGCAGACAGCAGAGACACACTCTCCAGACAGATATGAATACAGAGAGGTAGTTGATGAGATCAGCAAGCAGCTTCAAGAAGTGGGGCATCTGGCAGCAGAAAAAAGAGCTAGCGGTGGCAATCAAAAGTGCAGAAAGATTCCCTCTTCTCCACCAAAGAGGTGAAAAGACTGCTGCTTCCTGTCTCCATTTATATAAATCTCACTAACGCTAGGCTTTTTTTAAAAGCCTCTAGTGTCATGGCCAATCTTCAGCTCAAACAATGGTTGCCTTTCCTGACTCAATCAGAAAAGGGTGTTCACGTTTTCATAAAAGGATTGTAGGGTGTTAATACATTTTTCACACATTTTTATCTCCTAAACTGTGATAAGGTACAATGAATTGGGGGGGGGGGCGGAAGTAGCATCCCTTCACACTAGATTATAGCGTCTTTGTTGTAGACTACAGGGTATCATAGAAAGTTCTTCAGTTGGGAAGTGCCTTGATCCTACACTGTGTGATCATCTCATTCTGCTGTTAGGACCTGCTCTTTTGTTTCTATGGTTCTTGACATCTTCCCTAGAGCTAGAAAGCTCCAGAATATTCCAACTTTCCAAGTTTCCATATTAAGTAGGAATAGCCTTGAGCTGGGATTCAGGAGACCTAGACTCTTCTAACCTACCACCCTATCTCAATGTGCGATCTTGGGCAAATGGCTAATTTCTGAGCCTCATCTTTGAGTGAATTAACCTAAATTGTCTCAAAGTTCCTTCCCAGTTCTTACATTCTGGGTTCTATCTAAAGTAAAAACCACTTTAAAATGACCAAAGAGCTCAGAGCTTTACCACCTGATGACAAGTGGATTTCAATGACCAGGTTGTATATGGGATGGACCATTCTAATGGAAATGATACATAACTGGTTTGACTGATTTCTCCTCCTCCCCCTGCCCCAAGTTACCAGAAGTTGGACCAAACTGACTATTCTGTACAGAGGGCAGACAGGAGGAGAGAGACAGAGAAAGAAGAAAACACATAGATGAGAAAGATGGAGAAGGAGCAGAGAGAGAAGACAGATATACATGGAGGGGAGATGGGAGAGGGATAGAAGAGACAGAAGAGAGAGAGCAGTGGGATAGGAAGAAAGAATGAAGATGGAATCATAGAAGAAAGACAGATACATAGAAATGGAAGAGGAGAGAGAGACAGAGACAGAGAGAGAGAGACAGAGAGAGACAGAGAGAGAGACAGAGAGAGAGAGAGAGAGAGAGAGAGAGAGAGAGAGATACATGCAGAGAGACAGGGAAATAGACAGACAGAGACAGTAATGAAAGACCTAAAGAAAGGAAGGGTGGCAAGTATAATAAAAAGAGAAAGGGAGATGAGTTGGGGAAAATACTGTTTAGACATTTCTCCCTTCAAATAAAGCTTTCTATCTACATTCCATTTGAACACCAAATGTTTCTAATCCCGCCCCCATATCCCGCTTGCTGCCCCTAACTACTTTCAGACCCAGTTAACACTGCCTGACACCCAGATGGTGCCAGTTTCCATTACCCCCAGTTTGACAGAATAGTTTCTACTTGGCTTGGCACCACACACCCACCAGCAGCAGCACTGGAATTACTAGTCCTGCCTGGAGAAGAGGAGTCACCCTACATGGCCAAGGTGGGTGTTGAAAGTGGCAATACCCCATCCCCTCCCAAGCCCCTGGCTCAAAACTCTGCCACGAACTACTGATTGTCAGGGACGAAAATTAAGGGTACAATAGCTCAGTTATTGCAGTGGACAGTAGAGTGGGAAGAAACAGCAGACAGGGCTAGGGTGAGACTCTATAGTTAACCCTTTAATTTTAGCAATAGAAAAAGGACAGTGCAACACCCACAAACAGCTGATAAATTGAAAGTCTCCCCCTACTCAATCCTGATTTATTGAGTATTAAGCCAATTCATCTGGATTAATTAGGATCTGGAATAAATCATTCCTTAGGATTACCTAGGAAAAAGTTCACCTTTTGTTTTCAGTTTTCTTATCATTAAAATGAAAGAGTTGGAAAAGCTCAATTTTAGTGAGAGCTTAGTGAAAATAAAGATGTAAAAATGTTTTCTTATCCAAGTTCACAGATACTCCCTGGGGCCTAGGGGTCTGTAGAGACCAAGTTAAGGATCCTTAGGCTAAATTATTTCTAGTATCTCTGACAATTCTAAACTTCATGAACTTTGCCTTCCATCCCTGCCCTTCAAGGTCTTCCATAATCTGGAGCCATCCCTCTTGTTCAACATTAGCTCACACTACGCCTCCTAAGCACCTGTGTATGTTTCAGCCACACTGGAGAACTTTCTGCCCCTTAAATAGCACTGGGATTTGGATTTCTGTCCTGGCTCACACTGCATGGCCCTGAGCCAGTCACTTCCCTTTTATGGGCCTCAGTCTCCCCTTTGTGAAATGGGAACAATAAACTCTGTATATTCTTCACAGGACTATTCAAGTACCACAAAAGAATGGATAGAAAAAAAACTTGTTAACCTGCAAGGCACTGGACTAATTTGGCTCAGGAATACGTAATATGGCTTACTTCAATCATTCTCCTCACTTAGCTTTGCTTTCCACAATGTAATAATGTTGGGATCAGGGCCCAAGGGAGTGGGGAAGCTGAACCCAGAATCCCCCAAATGGACCATGGGAGTATGGGAAAGGGGTGAGTGACTATCGGTCAATGAAAACCCCACCACTGGGAGGGAGCTGACAGTGAGTCCCTAATCTATGCTACAAGGAAAAAAGCCCTACCCAAGGAGGGAGGAAATCTGAGTCCTAGCCCAGCTCTCTGACCTTAGTCAAGTTATTCCCTCTCTCTGGGACTTAGCTATTTCCAGGGTGCCTCCCATCTCTAATGTTCTGTGTCCTAGAGACCCTGGCAGTCCATATTTTCTGATGTCCGTATCCTGGGGTGAGGGGGCGCCTTGAACCATCTTCTTCTGTTGGACTATGTGGCAAAGGCCTCAGCTGGTGATTTCTGTGTTGGTTTTAAGATCAAAGAAGAATGTAATTTAGTGAATTCTAATCCCTCTCATATGTAAGGTTTATAAGAATTAGCATAAATTGTGGCAAATATTTTGCTTCAAGACAAATTCTAAAGAATTTGCTTTTTTCTAGGTGACTTTCTGGTCCTAAGGGGGTAAATAATTTCATTTTGGATGATTTTATTCAAAATTTCTCCTAACGATGACTTTGGTCTTCCCAGACCACAAGTAGGCTAGAGGTAATGTGCTATAATGGGAAAAGGACTTGCTTACCGTTGGGTTCAAATCCGATCTCTCCTCTACCTTATTACCTCTGTGACCTTGGGCAGGTAACTCATTGGGCCTCAGTTCATTTATCTGTAGAATGAAAGAGTCCAACTACATCATCTCTTGTAGTCCCTTCAAATGATCTCATGATGGTGGGGGAAAGGTCCCAGGGATTTACTTGGGGAGGAAAGGGAGCAAACGGGCTCAGGGATCCCTGCATTTGCTGAACACCCAGCAGATGGAGAGCTGAATGGATAAAGGTCATGACTAGTTTGGAAAAGGAAATGTGTCCAACTCCTAGGAGATCCAGAGCCCATAGCTGCTAGATGTGTGGCCTTGGGCAAGTCCCTTAAACTCTCTGAGCCTCAGTTTCCCCATCTGTAAAAAGAAGGGTTGGCCTAAATGGTGTCTAAGATTTCTGCCAGCTTGGGAGTCTATAAGACTACAACGAAGCCACATATCTCTATTCCCAAGAACTGAGAATGACCATGTGGCAGGGACTTGGGAACATTCTGGGGTTAGGCTTTGAAGTGCTGGTTAAACTCCTGCCGGCAGAAGCGACAGAAAAGAGCCAAGCCAATGAGGAGGATCGCCAAGACAAGGGCGAAGACGAGGATGATGAGTACATTAATCTTCCTGAGCCCCTCTTTCTCACAGTCCTCAGGCCGGACATGAAGGAAGGGAATGTCCTCCTGGGAGCTGAACTCCTTGGAAGGCCGGCACGTCAGGGCCTCCAGGCTGGCGATGACCACGCTCCCCCTCTGGATCATGGCTGCCAGCCAACTGTTGCCACAGCAAGCCAGCGGGTTCCCTGTCAGGTAGAGGTGCCGGAGGCTCCCCTCCAAGCCACTCATGTCACGTCTCTCAAGGTGGCTGAAACTGTTGTTGCGAAGATCCAGCTCTTCGAGGGAGGCCTCCCGGGTCCAGGCAGGGAGCCAGCTCAGCTGGTTCTCTGAGAGATTGAGCTGCTTCAAGTGTGTGAAGCAGGGCAGGTCAACATGAAGGGCATCCAGGCCATTCCCCTGTAGCTGCAGCACCTCTAGGGAGGATTCAAGTCCAGCCAGAGCACCAGGCATGACCTCTAACCCTGGGTTTGCTGAGAGGTCCAAAGTGACCAGAGGGGTTTGTAGGAATGCACCTGCCGGCAGCCTCTGCATGGCATTGCCTGCCAGGTTCAGGGCCCGGAGGGTGGGGATGTTGGAGAAGACAATGCAGCCTGAGGCAGCTGGCTCCCCCAGGTCCTGGGAGGCCCCACAGAGCTGGATCCAGTTTCTTTGTAGGTCCACCCGCTGGATCTTGGGGAGGCTAGTAAATGTGAGAGGTGGCAGGGCTGCCAGAGCATTGTGTTCCAAATAGAGCTGCTGTAGGCTGGCTAGACCATAGACCCCCACTGTGAAACCCTGAAGGTCATTGTGGCTCAAATCCAAGATGTCCAGCCTGGGAAGGGAGTGCTCCTGCTGTACCTCGAAGGTGCGGAGGCAATTTCTGCTGAGGTTGAGGAACTGCAAGGAAGTCATAGGGTCTAAGAAGCCCTTTGGGATGGCCTCAATCTCATTATAGCTTAAGTCCAAGAACAACAGGTGGGAGAGGGCCATAGAGCTATCGTTCCCACTTGGGTCAGGGGCCAGATGGGGTCCACTGGGCCAATCCTTCATCCTGGGGTCCCCATCACTGAGGGAGGAAGTGGGATGCATCTGGATCAGGTTGTTGGATACATTTAGGTAAATGAGCTGGTTGTGCCTGGGCAGGTCGGGGAACTGTGACAGCTTGTTTTCTCTCAAGTCAAGCCAGTAGAGTTGGTACTCCTGGTCCGTGGTGGCGGTCTGGAAGGTCTCTATGCTGTTGCGACTCAGATCTAAAAATTGCAGCTGTGGGAGGCTGAAGTCAGAAATGCAGGTGATGGAGTTCATGGAGAGGTTGAGGCGGGCAAGGTTGGGCAGGGCATCAAAGGCTCCTTCCTCGATCTCCATAATCACATTGCTATGCAGGTCTAACTCCTTCAGGGCCGGGACTCCCTGCAGGGTCCCTCGGGAGATTCGGGTAAGGCTGTTCTCTGCCAAAGAAAGGGTGAGCAGGTCAGGGGCGTCCTCCAGGAAGGCCTCTGCCAGGCTGTTGTACAAACCATTGCCTGAGAGGTCCAGGGTGGTCACTCGAGGCAGAGACCCAATGCCCCCGTTGACACTATGTGGGGATGCCCGTCCCAAGCGGTTTCGGGCCAGGTTGAGGTGCTGGAGCTGAGACAGGCTGGCAAAAATTCCAGGGTGGATGAAGCTGATCTGGTTGGAGCTTAAGTCTAGACGTTGGAGGGCTCTGTAAAAGATCAATGGAGTCTCTGGGATGCTCTGTAGCTGGTTCTGAGACAGATCAAGGGCCTTGCTGTCTGCATGGAGGACTGCAGGAATCTGCAGGAGCCCCCGGCTGTGGCACAGGACCTCCATGCCCACCTAGTGAAGAGGAGAGAACACTGGAGCATTATGAGCTGGAAGGTCTCCTGGGGATGCCAGAGACAAAGATGGCGGGGCTGGTTGTATTCAAGGAAACCTCTTAGGGTATCGGAAAGGGCGCCAGAGCTGAAGTCAGACTCTAGGACATAGGTTTGGGTCCCAGCTTTGGGTCTTAATAGTTTTATGTCCTTGGGCAAATCCTGGCCTTCAGATTCCTCATCTGCATACTTCCTGAAGCTCTTTTGAAGATATACATACATAAATATATACATACATGGATATGTATTTATGGTTAAGCAAACCTTAGTTTCATAGGATCATAGATTTAGAATTCAAAGAGATTTTAAAGGTCACTGAGTTTAAGTCCCTTAATTTTACAGATGAGGAAACTGAGACCTAGAAAGGTTAAGTGACTTGCCTAGGGCCACGCAGGTAGTAAGTAACTTTCTAAGGTGGGATTCAAACCCAAGTCTTCCTGATTCCATGTCTACTCTATCTATTATACCGGTATAGGGATCTCCCAGTGAGAAAATTCCCTCCATAGAGTTGGACAAATCATTTATGATATATACTCTTAGAGAGTTGGCTGGGAATACTAAGCAGTTCAATGACTTGCCTAGGGTCACACAGTCAGTCTATGTCAGAGGCTGGACTTGAACTCGGACCTTATTCACTACATCATGATGTGTTTCTGATAACAATGATAGACAGTTCACATTTCTAAAAGGCTTGCAAAACATATCCCCCAGAGCAACCCTGTGAGTTCCATGCTGTATACACCATTATCGCTTCTATTTTACAGGCAGAGAATGGCGAGGGAAGCGCTTTGTAAACCGTAAAGCAGCATTTGTATTCTAGCGCTGCTGTTGCTATTGCTAAGCAACGGAGGCTTCTACATCCTCCTCCAGCCCCGGGTGACCCCTAAGGGTTTGGGCCTCTGGCTCACAGCTGATCACATCCTACACTAGCCTTGAGCACTTCATGGGCATTATTACAGTCTGGCCGACCAGGATGAGTGTTCTCCAAGGGCAGAGGCCTACAGGCCCACAAAGAAAAGTAGGGATTAGAACAAGGCCAATGCAGACCACCAAGAATGATGCCGCAAAAGGGCCTTAGAATGGGAAGCAAGAGGCTTCACTCACATGCCAATTCTGCCACTGACTCATGTCCCTTCCAGCTTGGACTCTGTCCTATGAACCCTTCCATCCATGTTCTAAGGACCCTTCCAC
>CM053582.1:155644591-155679475 GCA_028627135.1 Pseudochirops cupreus | reverse complement strand
CCTGACATTCTGTCTTCTAAGGGACCTTCCAAGCCTGACATTCTGTGTTCTAAAGAATCTTCCACTCCTGACATTCTGTGTTCTAAAGACCCTTCTGCCGCTGACATTCTGTCTTCTAAGGGACCTTCCAAGCCTGACATTCTGTGTTCTAAAGAATCTTCCACTCCTGACATTCTGTGTTCTAAAGACCCTTCTGCCGCTGACATTCTGTCTTCTAAGGGACCTTCCAAGCCTGACATTCTGTGTTCTAAAGAATCTTCCACCCCTGACATTCTGTGTTCTAAAGACCCTTCTGCCCCTGACATTCTGTCTTCTAAGGGACCTTCCATCCCTGACATTCTGTGTTCTAAGGAATCTTCCATCCCTGACATTCTGTCTTCTAAGGGCCCTTCCACCTCTGACATCCCATGTTCCAAGGCTTCTCCCAGCTCTGAAATTCTGTATTCTAAGGTTCTTTCCAGCTTTAACATTGTTCTAAGGGCTCTTTCAACTCTGACATTCTATGTTCTAAGGTCCCTTCCAGCTCTGACATTCTGTGTTCTAAGGGCCTTACCTGCTTTAACATTCTAGAATTCTATACCCATGTGACCTCCTAGGTCCCTCTGCTTCTATGAATTGCCTAGACATCCATCTACTTCTCAGTATCTTCACAAACACTGTAACCTCCTTCCAGGTATTTGCCTTCCCCTGGTTTAATGCTGTTATACTTAAGGGCTGATATCAGCTAACATCGGTGGAGGCAAAACACTTGAAAGAAGGAAAGATAAGACATTTTCTCTAGTCCAGTTTTTATTTTAGCCTCTCATATATCCTCATATGCTATTTCCAAATTCCCATTCCAAGGAGCAGGAATTGAGGCCCCTTACCCTTTTCCCTCATAACTGACATTCCCCAGATGTAATATCATCCCTGCTCTGCTCGCCTCACCCTTCTCTAGGAGCCAAGCGCCTCTCCTTACTATGGACTGGGAGCCCAGACTGAGTTGGTGAGGGCTTCCCCCTGGAGAATAGTAGAATTTCAGAAGATCAGAACTGGAGGAGTCCTTAATAGTCCTGACTCACAGAAGTCACAGATACTTAGGGTTGGAGCAGACTTCGGGGGTCACCTGGTTTTACTCCTCCCTTTATCATGATTTCAATCAATCAGTCAACATTTATTAATTACCATCTATGTCCCAGAAGCTGATCTAAGTGCTAGAGATACAAAAGGAAGCAAAAGACGGTCTGTGCCCTCACAATCTAATGAATAACTTTCCTCCTTGCTTAATAACTCATTGACAAGGCACTCGTAACTCCCCAAGACAGTTCATTCCACTTCTGGACAGTTCAAATAGGACATTTCTCCTTATGTGAAGCATGAATCTGCATCCTTAAACTTTCTTCCACTGGTCCTAATTCTAACCTCTGGAGGAGCATCACAGAATAAGCCTGTGTCCGCCCTTTCATGATTGCCCTTCAGACACTAGTAGGCCAAAATCAGGCATCTCATTTCCTTGCCAGGCTAAATATCCATGGCTCTCTCAACTGATTCTCCTATGAATGATGTAGTTTCAATCTCTGTATTACATTAGTTGATGTTCTCTTGCCAATGTTGCTCCAAATTAGACAGACTATTCCAGATGAGACCCGACCAGAGCAATGTAGGCTGGGAGCAGAACTATCAGCCGTCCTGCTCTGGACGTGACTTCCTGACTGGTCCTTGAGCATGGCCCCTATCTCCCCGTTCCAAGTGTTTCCATTGGCTGTCCCCTATCCCTCCTCACCTCTACCTTCCTGGCTTCCTCCTAGGCTCAGATGAAGTCTTCTACAAGAAGGCTTTCCTAGTGTCTTCCCTCTGTGACTCCCCCAGTTTATCTTGTCTATAGTTCCTTTGTATGTTTGCATGTTGTCCCTCCCATTAGACTGTGAGCTCCTGGAGAGAAGAGATTAATTTTTTGTGTGCATGTTTTTGTCTGTCTTTTTGTGGTATCCCCAGAGCTTAGCACAGTGGCTGGCACAAGTAGGTGCTTAATAAATTCTAGTTGATTGATATTAGTACAGCCTTAGCTGTCACTAGCTTTTTTTATTGATAAATCACATTAACTCAAATCAAGCTTGTGGCCTATTAAGACTTTCAAGTCTTCTTCACATGAAGTGCTTTCTAGATACTTTCTAGATATTTCCCTCAAGAAGAACAGAAAACATTATAGCTAGCTGGAGTAACCTTCAAGCACAGAATGCTAGAATATAGAATGGTAGAACTGGAAGGGACCTTAGAAATGCAGAGTTAGAACAAAGAACATGGAATGTTTGAATGGGAAGGGGTCATAGGATCAATGATTTGGAGCTAGAAGGGACCTTAGAAGCCATTGAGTTCAACTTCCTTCTTTTACAGATGAGCTAACTGAGGAACAGGGAGGTAATGATTTGGCCCAAGGTGGTTACATGGGCAGGAAGTGTCAAAGGATGGAATTTGAACCCAATTCCTTTGATTATAGAGCCAGGGCTTTTCCCATCATACCATGATGCCTCAGAGATTCTCTAATCCAATCTCATTTGACAAATGAGAAAACTGAGTCACAGAGAGGACCCCAAGTACCTTGCCCAAGGTCATCTTGTTTGGGTCTTACTGTGGATATAGCCAAAAAATAAGATCTTTCTAGGAGTAGCTGGGAAGTATCCTCTCTTTTTCTTATCTCCTTCATGGAAGAGCCTAACATGGGGCTGAGTGTACAGGAGGTATTCAGTAGGGATGAGTGAACTAATATCTTAGATGTTGTTGTCCTTCAGTCATTTTCAGTTGCGTCTGACTTTTCATGACCCCATTGGAGGTTTTCTTGGCAGAGATACTAGAGTGTTTTACCATTTCCTTCTCCAGCTCATTTTACAGATGAGGAAACTGAGGCAAACAGGGTTAAGTGACCTGCTTAGGGTCATACAGCTAGTGAGTATCTGAGGCCAGATTTGAACTTAGGTCCTCCTGACTCCAGGCTCTACACTAACCACTGAGCCACGTAGTTGCCAACCTTGAAGGTCCCTTCACCCTAAACCTGCCTCTCTTCCTATATTCCCTGTTTCTGTTTATGATACTACCACTCTCTATTATGGACCAAGGTTCAAAACCTCGGAAACCTTTTGAACCCTGCCTTCTCCCTTGCCCCCAACAACCAATTGCTTACCAGCTCTTCTCGGGCCTGTCTCTGAACCATCTCTCCCACCAGCCCCTTCCTCTCCATCCATCACTCTAGGTCAGGTCATAATTATCTTTCTTAATAATGGGCTCCTGACTGGACTCCATGGTTCCAGCCAATCTCATTACCTTCTCTCCTTCCTGGATAGACAGATTCTTGGCAGAAGCAACTAGGTGGCATGGTGGACAGGGCTCTGGGCCTCAAATCGGGAAGACCTGAGTCCCAGTCTGTCCTCAATCATTTACAAGCTGTGTGACCCTGGGCAAGTCAGGTAAGCTATATCTGCCTCAGTTTCCTCATTTGTAAAAATGGGGATGATAATGACAATAGCACCTACCTCCCAGGGTTGTTGTGAGGATGAGGCCCGTCACATAGTAGGTGTTATATAAATGTTTTTTCCCTTTCCACCGTAACGTGCAGGTCTGCCAATGTCATTTTCCCATTTAAAAACCATTCAGACTTTGCTTGAAGACCTCCAGGGAGGGGTACCCACTGTTTTCCAGACAGCCCATTCCACCTTTAGATAGACCCTCCAAAACTTCTTCCCTCCTGCCCTCTGGGACCATGAAGAACAAAGCCAATCCATTCCAACCCACCGTCCACATGAGCCCTCTTTGCCAGCATGCCTGCCCAGCCCATGTCTTCTTTCCTCCTGGCTAAACAATCCCATTCTTGGCTCACATGGGATGATGTGCAGGCTTCCCACCATCTGCTGCAGTCAGTCAGTATGAGGGTTAGGACCCCAGGACCTCTGCCTCCAGATGCAGGCCTCTAATTTCTCATATGTTTCACATAATAAACGAGTGAGTCTGTAGCAGAAACACACACACACACACACACACACACACACACACACACACACACACACACACATACACATCCGTGACCAAGCTCAGTGCCAAAACCTTCCTATTGAGTTAAAAGGACTGAAGTTCTCCACTGGATCTGACTTCATTAGCATTGCTACTTCCTCCATCAGCACAGCTCTCACCCCCTCCAAGCCTGCCCATCCTATGTGACTCTCGTGCACCTTGTCCAGGGGACCCTTCCCCTCCCTGTGAGCTCCCTTCCTTCTTCTCTCCTTGGTGCAGGCATCACCAAGGGAGCACATGGCCCATCCACCAGCTATCCATCCCACCTTCTTCAGGCCCACATTTCTTTTATCTTTCTTGATATCTCTTTCTATCTTAATGCATGAGTTAAAGGACATTTTGATTCTGTGATTACATGTATACTCTGATGTAAATTCTGAAGCAAGGTAAAGTTTTGGGTCTTTTTTTGTTCAAAAATTATAGGTCATGGTCAACAGTGTACATAGAAGTCAAGGCCTGAAGCTTCTCTTTACAGCTGGGGTGTCAGACTCAACTAGAAGCCTGGGCCAAGTCATACTGACTTAGAAAACCACAAACGAACATTCTCTGCATTCTACTGTATTTGTGACTTGCTTTGTTCAGCGTTTCCCACTTGTATTTGAATCTGATTCTACAGGAACTAGAGGCCATAGCAGCATCTGCTTGCTGAGATCTTGGCTTTTGCAGGCTCAGGCATTGGCTAAGACAGGAGAGCTGCAGAAATGGTGGCTGGCTAGGTACTCCCTCCCTCACAGGCCTGCTGGGGCAAAGTTCTCACTAAACTTTTAGAGCCAGGGGAATGGGAATTGTTCCTCATGCTCCTACTCCTCCAATGATAAGAGCTAACAGCTATGGAGTGCATACTGCATGCTCAGGGCTTTACAATTCTCATCTCCTTTGATCTTCACAACAATCTTCAGAGGAGGTGCTATTATTCTTCTTATTTTTATAGATGAGAAAATTGAGGCAGACAGAGGTCAAGAGACTTGTGCAGGGTCACACAGCTAGTAAGTGTCTGAGGCCAGATTTGAATGCCTGACTTCAGGAGTAGCAGTCTATCTAGGGTACCACCTAGCTGCCACTTCCACCACTACTACCACTGTTACTATTGCCACCCCTACCACTACTGCTATTGCCACTTCTACTACCACCACCACTCTACCATTATTACTACTACTACTACCACCACCACCACCACCACTACTGCTACTACCACCATCACTGCTACTACTATTACCACCACCATTTCCTTTACTGCCATCACATCACTACTACCATCACTACCACTACCACCACCATACTATCATTACTACTCCTACTACCACCACCACTACTACTACTACTACCATCACCACCACCATCACTACTACTACTACTACTACTACTACTACTACTACTACTACTACTATCACTGCCACCACCACCACCACCACCACCACCACCACCACTACAGCTAGCTAGCCATCATTTATATAGGGTTTTAAGGTAGCATTTATACTTTACATATATTATCTCAGTGATCCTCACAACATCTAATAGTTCACATCAGGTTAGCAAAACACTTCCCCCCAATAACGTTGGGAAGTCAAGCAGTAAATTATTTTGGTTTTGATCTAGGTCTAAGATTTTACCAATGTAGGAGAACTCCCAATGTGGAAACCCCCCTCACTGATGGAGATTGACAATCATATGTAATTTGTAGCCTTTGAAAGTTGCCTGGAGACATTGAGCAGTGAAATAATCTGCCTAAGGTCACACTAGTGAGACTCAACCATAGTCTTCTGACTCCAGACCCAGAAATTTCTCCATAACACTGAATCAGCCCCTTGGAATAACCACTAACATTTCTAGTGTACTTCCAAGGTTTGCAAAACACTTTTTTTAACATATCATTAACATATTTTAGCTTCCAAATTACCCTGAGATAAGAGCTAGAGGTATTATTATACCCATTTCACAAGTAAGACTCAAGGTCAGAGTTTTTCAGCCGGTGTCAGAAACAAGATATGCTCAGGTGTCACCTGAGCCAAAGCAAAGCTCTCTTCCCACTCCACAGCCCAATGCTGCCTCTCTCATTCCATGTAGTCTGTTTAGCTTTGACCCTGACACTCTCAGAGATGTGGATAGAGAGCCTGAGTTCCTTATTTATAGCTGAGAAAAGCATCCTGAGCTTTATGCACAAGCCAGTGACCAGCCAGAGTTTTTGAGAGCTCACCAGAAGCAAGCTTACTTCCTGAGGGTTAGTTTGGGCCTAGGACTCATAGAGTTTAGGACACTGTCTAGAGCTGGCAGGGGCCTTAGAATGTAAGCATGAGCACCTTCATTATGTGGCTAAAGATACTGAGTCCAAGAGAGAACAAGTGTTTTGCTCACTGGGCAGAGCCAGAAGCCAAGCTCAAAGCCCTCTGGCTCCCCATTCAAGGTTTCTGTTACTCCTCTCTCCGCTTCTGTGTTTCTGCCCCTGAGGTCCATAGCAGAGTAGAGGAGGCTGGAGTGAATGGGAAGGCCGATTGCCATTCCAGCAGGTGGTCCCTGCTCTGCTGGGGATCCAGTGAAAAGCCCAGGGGTGGCTTCCAGGAAATCTATTTTTAGGGCCAACTGCTGCGTGTGGTAAACTTCAGGAAGTGACGGTGGAGGCCGGGTTGATCAACAGGAAAGGAATGATTGTCTTCCTTCCCTGGGACCCTTTTCCTCTTCTCCTGGCCCAGCTGCTATGGAAAGGCTCAAACTGTAACTTTCTTTTTCAAAAGGAAGAGGATTTTTGACTTGGCCCCTCTCCTGTCTCCTGCATCTAGGCCAAAAATGGAAGTCAAGGGAAGCTAGGATTCTTACTAAGATCTAAGACAAGGCACTATAGCATAGTGGGAGGTGCACTGGGTCTGGGGTTAGAGGGTCAGGGTTCAAAATCCCATCTGTTACTGGCTGTGTGACCCTAGGCAAGTCAATTCACCTCAGCCTTAGGAACTGTTTTTTCATACTTGCCCCACCACCTAGAACAGTGCCTGACACACAGCAAGCACTTCATAACTCCTTAGTAACAAACTTGAGCCTCAGTTTCCTCATCAATAAAATGGGCAACCTGAGTGGGCGAGCTATACACCCTCTCTCTGGGTTAGGGAGGCAGTGTATTCTAGTGAATGGAACGCTGGTCTTGGAATTGGGAAGACTTGGTTGGGAATTCCACCTGGGACCAGCTTGGTAAATCAACCTCAGCTTCCTCATCTATCAAATGGGCATAGTGACAACTCCTACTGTTGTGAGAATCAAATGAGATGATGTGTTCTTTGAAAGACTCTGCAAACTGCACCTTCAACCACTTTCAACTCCAAGGAACTTGACTTTCCCCTCCCAGGTTAAGTCCATTACCTCTGATCTTATCACCTTAATTGAATCTACCCCCTCTCTTCCCACTTTTCAGTCAAGAGGCTTCTCCCACTCCCAAGATGCACATGGGATGATCAGATTTAGAGTTGTAAAGATCTCAACCTACCATTTCTGGGCCTCCCTGCATGCCCACCTAGAGTCTCAGGGCAGCTACGAGGTGTAGTGGAGAGAGTGCTGGCCCTAGAATCAGGAGGACCTGAGGTCAAATCTGACCTCAGACACTTGCTAGCTGTGTGACCCTGGGCAAGTCACTTAAGCCTGTTTTCCTCTGTGCCCTCCTCCATAAAATGAGTTGGAGAAGGAAATGGCAAACCACTCCTTTGTCTGCCAAGAAAACCCCAAATGGGGTCATGAAGGGTGGACACGACTGAAACAAGTGAACCATAACAACAAAAAGAAGGGATTGGAGCAGTGGAATCGTTCATGAAACCTCTGACTGCCTTCCATACACAGGAAGCTGGGCTAGATACGTGGGACAGAAACATAAAAAAGGACATAGTCCCTGTCCTCAAGGAGCTCACAGCAGCATGCATGTAGATGGTATGAGGCAGAGGGTGATGTAGGCAAAGGAAGTGAAGAAAACACTTTCAATATGGAAGAGGTGGCACTTGGGCTGAGCCTTGAAGAAAGAGGAGGAAATAAGGAGGAAGTACTTTATCTTTCTAAAGAATTGGGGTTAAATGACTTGCCCAAGGTCACACAGTTAGCAAGTGTCTAGGGGAGCGGTTCTCAACCTGTGGGTTGTGACCCCATTGGGGGTCAAACGACCCTTTCACAGGGGTCGCCTAAGACCATTGGAAAACACGTATTTCCAAGACATCGCTCCTCTGCTCCTCTATCCATCTCCAGGCAGGTCCACACACATGCAGATACGTCCTCATACAAGTATTAAAGGGTTGCGGCATGAGGAATGTTGAGAACCACTGGTCTAGGGGATCCAGTGAACTCAGGTCCTCCCGACTCCAGGGCCAGCACTCTCTCCACTGTACCATCTAGCTGCCCTGAGACTATAGTGGGCATGCAGGGAGGCCCAGAAATGGTAGGTTGAGATCTTTACAACTCTAAATCTGATCATCCCATGTGCATCTTGGAGGTGGGAGAAGGGATATCTCATGACTGAAAAGTAGGAAGAGAGGAATCTGTGGCTTTAAGAAGCCAGGATGTGTGGGAGCAAGCAGCTAGTAATGGGAAAGGGCTTGGTGGAGAAAGGAGGCCAGAGCCATGGATCTCCTGCTACAGCTGCTCGGCATGCTTCTGAGTCAGGGGCTTCTGGCCTGGGCTGTCAAAGACGAAGGAACATTGGAACCATATGAGGCAGCAGGGCCAGATGGGCCATCACACCCACCCTGGGGCTCTGGCCTCTACCACTGTCAAGGCTTGGCCCAGCACTCAGCCTTTGGGGCCTGTGTTGATTAACTAAGCTGGATCATCATTTCCACATGGCCGAATGCATGCAGCCACCTCCTTCCTAGCTGGCCGTAGGGTAGAGCATATCATCACCATGGAAAGAGCAAGAGATTTGGAGTCTGAGGGCCCGGGTTCAAATCTCTCTCTATCTACCTGATATTTCCCTCTGTGATCTCCTGCCTCCCCCTTACACCACACAAGGGTATAAGCTCCATCTTCCCAGAGACAGTGCAATGAACATCAGTCCTAGTTGTTGGGTCATGGATTTGGACCTGAAAGGACTCTCAGATGCCCTTCAGTCCAACCCTCTAATTTTATGAATAAGGAAGCTGAGATCCGCAGATCAAATGACTGGCCCAAACTGGCACAAGTCCTGATTATCAGAGGCAAGAGTTTAGAACACCCAGGTTCTAGTCTTAGTTCAAATGTTTCCCAGTTGTGTGACTACATGTAAGAGATGATCTCTCCAAGTGTCAGTTTCTTTACCTATAAAATGGGAGCTCATTTCATATCATTCAGGGTTTTGAGGATACCTCTCTGTAGATATTAAAGGGCTATGGAAATAAAGACTGGGATGGATGAGATGCTGGTAAATGTTTAACAACCAGTTCGTGGGAAAAAAATATGTATATTATATGTATATATGTATAATATATATACATAACCATGACACATTTATAAGTTCAACCTGCCTTATTAAAGTTTCCTCTATTACTTTAAGTTTTTGTTATTCAGTCATGTCTGACTCTTCACAACCCCATTTGGGGGTTTTCTTTGGCAGAGTTACTGGAGTGGTTTGTCATTTCCTTCTCTAGCTCATTTGACAAATGAGGAAACTGAGGTAAACAGGGCTAAGTGACTTGCCCAGGGTCACATGACCAGTAAGTGTCTGAGGCCAGATTTGAACTCAGGAAGAGGAGTCTTCCTGACTCCAGGCCCAGCACTCTGTCCACTGAGCCACTAGCTGTCTACTTAAGTCTAGATAATCAAAATAACAATAAATCATGTCCTGGTTCAGAGTGTTGGCTGACTTCCTATGTGTAAATGCTGACAGTGAAAATTTAGTGATGGCTTCTCATCACTGGCTCCAGTAAGCCCCTGGCTGGGATTATTGCTTTCATTATATTATTAAAACTGTAGAACTCTGTTTTATGGTTTGGGGCTGACAAGGAGCGTGAAGTTCAATCCCCTTATTTTACAGGAGAAAATGTCCAGAGAGGAGAAAGGGATTGTGGAAGTTTGCTTAGGGCAGTCAGAAGCCTCACTGAAGCCCATGGCTCCTGATTCCTAATTCTGGGCTCCATCCACTGCCCCTGCTGCCTCCTGTCACACAAGCTTGGAGGCACATGATATTGGCTGGACGAGCTTACAGAACAGAGAACACAGAGTGCAGAATGTCAGTATGGGAAGGAACCTTAAAGACTATCTAATCCAACCACTTCAATGAAGAAAGGAAGAAACCAAGTCTGAGAGAAGAAAAGTGACTTGTCCAAGGTCACACATCAAGGCAGTGGGAAAGCCAAAACTCAAACTCAGGTTTCTTAGCTGAAAAATCGAGAAAAGTTTTTAACAAAAGTTGAGGGAGGGTGGTTAGATGGTGCAGTGAATAGAGCATGGGTCCTGGAGTCAGGAGGCACTGAGTTCAAATCCAGCCTCAGACACTTAACACTTACTGGCAGTGAGACCTTGGGCAAGTCATTTAACCTCAACTGCCCTTCCTTCCCCCCTCCAAAAAAGCAAAAAGAAACAAACAAAAAAATCCCAAATTGAAAGAAAATAGTTTTGGGGAGAACACCTTCACTACTCAGACATCTTACTTCTTAGTAACTAAACCTAACAAAGCTGTCCCAATATCAGTGATGCCTGCTTGAATTTAGAATTAACATAGAAGTTGTTCAGAAAGAGTCAATATCAAGAATACAACCTGTGAGACCTTCCTCCTCTCTGATGGAGGACTTTGGGGGTTAAGTCCAGGTTCCTGAATCTGGCATTTAAGACCCTCCCTAATCTGCCCCCATCAGACCTTTCCAACCTTCTCTTCCGCTTCCCCCAATGCCTCCCCTCTCTTCAGGCCAGGTTGGATGCCCCCTCTTCCCTGAATGTTTCCAGGTCAGAGCACCAAACCAAATATTTCACGAGTAGAGAGTAAGCTCCTTGCAGACAGGAACTATGTTGGCTTTCATCCTTCTATCTCCAGTCTGAGCAGAGGGCACACACATTTTGCTTAATAAATATCTGTTGAACTGAACTGAAGTCCTAAGTCTAATAGCTATGTGGCCCCCTCTATGCCTCAGTTTCCTTCCGGGTAAAGTGAGGGTATTGGACTAAATGACATTCCACGTCCTCAGGTCCTGCCCAACTCTAAATTCTGAACATTAGAATTAGATGCTCTTTTTATTCCTTTTTCTAAGACTTTACTCACATTGTTGGTCCCCCACCCCCATGGAGTCCCCATACTTCTCTTCCTCTCCAAACCCTACCCAAGTTTAAAGTCCACCTCTTCCAAGAAGACTTCTATTTTCCAGAAGAAGCTAGGTATTAGGGTGGACAGAGTGCTGGACCTAGAGTCAGGAAATGTCTTTGTTGTTCAGTCATGTCCAACTTTTCCTGACTTCATTTGGGGTTTTCTTGGGGCAAATACTGGAGTGGTTTGCCATTTCCTTCTCTAGTTCATCTTACAGATGAAGAAACTGAGTTAAGTGACTTGCCCAGGGTCACACAGCTTGTAAGTGTCTGAGGTCACATTTGAACTCAGGAAGATGAGTCTTCCTGAGTCCAAACACTGCACTCTATCCATTCCTGGCTGCCCCAGAGTCAGGGGGACTTGAATTCAAATACAGCCTCAGATATTTAGTAGCTATGTGACTCTGCCCTAAGTTTCCTCATCATTCCCTCAAACGGGGATAATACTAGCATCTGCCTCCCAGCTTTGTTGTGAGGATCAAATGAGACAGTATTGGTAAAGTGCCTGGCACCGTGTCTGGCACATAGTAGGGACGGTATGAATCTAGCTACTACCATTACTATTGTTGTATGTCTGGGGCCAGCCTCGGCTCAGTCTGGGCCAGGAGCAGAGCTCTGCGACCAGGGTGAAGGCTTAGCTTGGGGTTACTTCAAAGGGACAGAAGGTATCAGAGAAGCTGAATACACCACATAGCATGTTGGGTCTGAAGGGGCCTGGATTCCAAAACCCAGCTCTGCCATCTACGAGCACTGGAATACAGGCTGCCTCCGGCTTTTTAATGTTCCACATAGCTATAACCAGTAAACTGTTCTTCATCTGGGGCAAAAGCAGTTTGGTCACTCCCTGATGTGAGGGCAGCTAGGTGGTGCAGTGGATAGAGCGCCGGGTCTGCGGTCAGGAGGACTAGTCTTTGTGAGGTCAAATCTGGCCCCAGAAACTTACTGACTGTGTGACCCTAGGCAACCTCAGTTTCCTTATCTGTAAAATGAGCTGAAGGAAATGGCAAACCACTCCAGTATCTTCACCAACAAAACCCCAAATGGAGTCTTGAAGAGTCAGACATGACTGAAAACAACTGAACAATAAGAGATTTGTACCTATCTGCAAATAGGAAGATTTTTCTGAATAGTGGCCATAAAATGT
The DNA here is from genome assembly GCA_028627135.1 of Pseudochirops cupreus. Taxonomy (NCBI): domain Eukaryota; kingdom Metazoa; phylum Chordata; class Mammalia; order Diprotodontia; family Pseudocheiridae; genus Pseudochirops; species Pseudochirops cupreus. The sequence continues at coordinate 155,667,057 of CM053582.1, read as the reverse complement.
GACTTATGTAAAGGAAGGGGTCCTCCCTCCCCACCTCAGCTGATGGAGTCCAAGAAGTAATCACAGGTGATGAAGTGTTAATATGCTAACAAGGTATTAAAAATGCTTGCTTTTTTTATTTTTATTTTTTGCAGGGGCAATTGGGGTTAAGTGACTTGCCCAAGGTTACATGGCTAGTGTTAAGTGTCTGAGGTCGGATTTGAACTCAGGTCCTCCTGACTCTAGAGCCAGTGCTCTATTCACTGTGTCACCTAACCTCCCTAAAAATACTTGTTGACCAACTCACTAATAGCAGGGATCTCTTTTTAGGTTCTCACACCTAGAAAATTTGCTACAGCCTAGAGGCCTTTAAGTAGCAAAGCCTGGAGCCAATGGAAATAGTGGAAGTGTTCTGGAGTTGGGGAGTTTAAAGCAGCTGGAAAGTATAAGGCAGCCCAAGATCAGAGCAATTGTAGAGTATGAACTGTGGGGGAGAATAGGATTTACCTCTCTTCCCCCACCCTACTGGCCATAGATCCTAGTATCAGAGCTACTTGTCTAGAGGGAGACACCATTTTCAGTTACTGGAGAATTTGGAGCACAACTGAGGAAGCAAAGAAACATACTTTCTAGATAAATGTAGATATTTGTATGTTTTTATATAAATATACATAAGCATATCTGTGTTTATAACATGTGTATATAAGCAAACACATGTATGTATATACACGAATGTGTATATATCATTATATGTGTGTATTAGATGTATCTACACACATGCACGCATCATATATGTGTGTATTATATGTGTATAAATATATATATTTATGTGTCTATATATATATATATATATATGTATATACACAAATACAGAGTGGCAGTCACTCAAGGGAGGAAATAACTTACAAAAGCATGATCTCTAGCAGTAGAGAAAAGAGCTGAATATGGATTCAAGACAGAGTTGGCCCTGGCAATCAAGAATTGAGCTACAGAGAGGATCTTCACATTTGACCCAACTGAAATGATGTACCCATTAAGACCTTGGGAAGGACTCCATTAGGAGAGAAAACCCACTCCACTCCCATGGCCTCTTTCTCTGATTGGTTGGGCCATATCTTCATTTCTTTTCTGTACAATCCACTCCTGACTCTCTAGATTTTCTAGACCATGTTCCTACAGGGTTCTTTCTCCTCCTGCCCTCCCTCCCCACCTCCCAGCCCCAACTTGCTTCCTTTTATGGGTTGTCTTCCTTCATTGGAATGAAAGCACCTTGAGGGCAGGAACTGTCATTTGTCCACTTGTACTTGTGTTCCTGTGTTCTCTGTGTTTCCCGAAGTACCTGGCATATAATAAGCACTTAATGATTGTGAACATGGGATCCTTACATGGATGCCTCATTCAGTGTACACTAAGTTTGTGCTCAATCTTCTCATGGAGGCTGTGTGTACTTGTGGAAGAATACATACTTGGGTTTTATGGGGGTTTGTAGCTACTTTTCTTACCATGACATCTTTTAAATACTTTTGCTTTGAGCTAATTGTGTTTACTGGCTGAATGTTACTAGGAAACACACTCATGGGGACTTCTAAGCTATGGTTTTTGGAGTATGGTCCCACAGGATACCCCTAGAACCTGTGGGAAAGGTTGCTGCCCTCTGGGGATCCAAGCCAGAAGTGTCATCGAGCAGAGTAGGGCAAAAGGAATATTACACTTAAAAAGTATAGAATTAAGTGAATTTTAAGTTGCCTATGACTTGGGGTAGGTGGAATAAACAAAGTGGCCAACCCCATCGGGAGGTATTTGTGAGACCCTGGGTTTCAGACCCTTGTGTTTAGATGGTCTGCAAGACGGAAGAAAGGAAGAGCGTTTGTTCCCGCTCAGGGAGAGGAACCACTTAGCTCACTAATCTCTGACACCTGCATACGGCCCCACAACATTCTCTGTATTTACAGCAGATACACTTTGCTGTCTATAGATTGTACTTACTAGTCTAGGAATCAGAGAAATGGGGTCCCAGACCTGGCTCTTCCAATGACTAGTTGCCACCAAAGGTCAATTGCTTAACCTTTTTGAGCCTCAGTTCCCAATCTATCAAATAAAGAGAATATTTTCATTCCCGATCTAGAATCACAGAGCTGGAGACCTCAGAAGTCATCTTGTCTAACCCTTACCTGAAGCATGAATCTGACTAGTTATGTCATTAACAAGGGGCCATCCAGTCTGTTTGGATATTTCCAGGGATGGGGGAGTGGAAGAGTCCTGAGTGAAGCCTCTCTTGTTCACATTTCACAAAGTTGACCCTTGCCTCTCAATTCAGGAATGTCTTCTCTCTCAAGGGGACTTTCTTACCATATCACAGGGAGGTTTTTCCAGGGGCCTGTAGGTGGCTCGTCCAAGGTTCACCACAACCAGGAGAAGCAAGACCCACAGGTTCATGGCTCTGGACAGGGATAGGAAAGGAATGAGATACATCAGATTTTAAAGAAAGCATGTAACAATCTATTTGTACCATCCTCCCAATTGCCTGTGCTCAGAATGTCAACCACATCATAGACTCAGATTAAAGATTATCAGAGCTGGGAAAGGGAGCTTAGAACACAGAATGCTAGAACTGGGAAGTGGGGCTTAGAATACAGAACACTAGAGCTGGGAAGGGGAACTTAGAACATAGAATGCTAGAGCTGGAAAGGAGGACTCAGAATATAGAACACCAGAGTTGGGAAGGAGGGCTTAGAACACAGAATGCCAGAGCTGGGAAGGGGTGCTTAGAACACAGAATACCAGAGCTGGAAAGGGGGGCTTAGAATACAGAACACCAGAGCTGAGAAGGGGGGCTTAGAATACAGAATGCCAGAGGTGGGAAGGGAGGCTTAGAACACAGAATGCCAGAGGTGGGAAGGGGCGCTTAGAACACAGAACACCAGAGCTGGGAAGGGGGGCTTAGAACACAGAATGCCAGAGGTGGGAAGGGAGGCTTAGAACACAGAACACCAGAGCTGGGAAGGGGGTCTTAGAACACAGAACACCAGAGCTGGGAAGGGGGGCTTAGAACACAGAATGCCAGAGGTGGGAAGGGGCACTTAGAACACAGAACACCAGAGCTGGGAAGGGGGTCTTAGAACACAGAACACCAGAGGTGGGAAGGGGCACTTAGAACACACACTGTGAGACTTGGAAGAGCCACCTTTGTGGCTCATCTGGTTCATGGTACAAGAAAAGAAACAGATCTGACAACTAGAAAGTGACCTGTCTAAGGTCACAGTGAGTCAATACATTAGAAGAGAGTCTATTCTAGGTCCTTGGGTGTGGCCTTTTGACTGAGTCCAAGTTTTACAGAACAAATCCTTTTATTAAGGGGATTTGTTCTCTGAAGTTTGGTTTCAGTCAAAGGGCTGCACTTGAGGACCTAGAGGGTCACATGTGGCCTCGAGGCTGCAGCCTCCTCACCCCCAGAATAAGCTATGTTTTTGAAGTCAGAGATCTTTTCTTATTCATCTTTGTTTCTCTCCAGAAGCTGAGCACAAGCCTGTACAGAATAGGGTCACAGCAGACAGGGGGTGCAATGAATAGAGTGCTAGGCCTACAATCAGAAAGACTCATCTTTCTGAGTTAAAATCCAGCCTTGGACACTTACTAGCTGTGTGACCCTGGGCAAGTCACTTTACCCTGTTTGCCTTGCTTTACTTATCTGTAAAATGATCTGGAGAAGGAAATGGCAAACTGCTCCAGTATCTCTGCCAAAACCCCCCAAATGACATCACAAAGAGTCGGACACGACTGAAAAAACAACTGAACAGCAACACAGAACCCCAAAGGTCAGCTAGTCCAGCCCCTTCATTTTACAGATGAAGAAACTGAGGACCAGAGAACTTAAATGATTGTCCTAAGGCTACCTAAATATTAGGTGGCAAAGCCAAAATGCCTACCCAGGTCATCTGCTTCATAAAAGTTTGGTGAGGGGCATTTGGAGCAATGAGCACAAATCCGGCAGTATCTCATCTCTTCACTGACCACTCCACCAGCATCTATTAAGCACCTACTATTACATGCTGGTCCTTGTGTCCTGGGCTGTTCCAGTGGGAGTCATCCCCTCTGCCACTCAGGAGTCTTTGCCATACCATGTGGCCTTAGGGAAGTCTCTTCATGTCTCTGGATGGAGGAGGACCAGCTGACCTTGAGGATTCTATGAACCTACTATATATAAGACCATGTGCTCAGCCTTTGGAGAGAGACAAAGATGATTAAGAAAGGGTCTCTGAATTCAAGAACTCATTCCCAAGGCAGACAATGTATTTTAGGAACAAATTTATGAGGGCGAAGTTTAGAATTCAGAGGGAAATACCAAGGGGGTCTGGAACAAAGAAGCAATCAGAATGGGTGAGGTCGGTCAGGAAAGCCTTCTTGGAAGAAGTGAATTTCACCAGGCTTGAGAAATCCAATTTATCATCCTCTTACCCTTGTCCTTCCTTCACCTAAATTCCCTCCTTCTCTGAATGTAACTATTTTGGAGGGGAAGCTAGACTTATGATTTCACTGGTGTGGGAAACTCCATTTGGGATTTCAGATCAGAGGCAGGGAAGGGGAATGAAAAGGAAGGGAATAAACACTTATATAGCACCTAATGCATGCCAGGCACAACCCTAAGCATTTGATCCTTATAGCAACCCGTAGATGCTAATATTATCCCCATCTTGCAGTTGAGAAAACTGAGGCAGAAGTTAAATGACTTACCCAGGGTCATACGGTTAGTAGCTATCTGAGGTCATATCAGAACTCAGGTCTTCCTGACTCCAGACCCAGGGCTCTACCTACTTTATACCACTTAGTTGCCTAATATTAATAACTGTTCTACAATTTATGGATTCAGGATTGCCTGGGAGACTTACACAACTAGTGTTAATAGTAGGACTTGCACCCTGGTCCCCCTGGCCTCCAACACTAGTCCTCCCTCCTTTAGGGCATCATGGTCTCTTGCTTGTAAATGTATTATTAAAGATGACTCTACTGACATATTAGCCAAGCCCTGAGCAGTCACTTTAGAAGCAGTGGCGAAGCTTTCATAGGATCATAGACCAGGATGGGACCTCGAAGACCACCTGGTTCAAGTACTTCATTTTTAGAGTTGGGGGGTGGGAGGGCTTAGCAAGTTTAAGTCACTTGCCCTGTCAAATCACTAGGGACCAGAATTACTGCTTACATAGACCACAGGCTACACTATGGTCTAAAGCAGTGGTTCTCAACTTTCCCTGTGCCGCAACCCTTTAATACTCGTATGTGGGCATATCTGCATGTGGGTGGACCCGGCTCGAGATGGATAGAGTCTGTTTTCCGATGGTCTTAGGCGACCCCTGTGAAAGGGTCATTCAACCCCAAAAATGCAGTCCCCAAAAGCAGGGCTTCTTGGGGATATGTGGCCTGAGGGCATGCACAGCACAAAGTGCAAGTGCACATGCTTTGTGTTTAGAACCAAGGCTGCAGTGAAATTGTGGATGCAACACAGGTGAGAAACACCTCGGATTCATTACAGGTTTAGTTTTTCATTAATTTCTGGTCGTTACACATTCAGAAACCTTTTATTGTTGCCAAATTTTCCACAACTCCATATGGGTTCAGACCCACAGTTTAAGAAGTGCTACAAAAGGATCCATCAGGACAGCTAGATGGCACAGTAGTATAGCACTGAACTGCAGTTACAAAGACTCCTCTTTGTGAGTTCAAATCTGGCTTCAGATGCTTACTGGCTGTGTGACCCTGGGCAAGTCACTTAACCCTGTTTGCCTCAATTTCGGCATCTATAAAATGAACTGGAGAAGGAAATGGCAAACCATGCCAGTATCTTTGCCAATGAAGCCCCAAATGGGGTCATGAAGAGTCAGTTGTGATCGAAACAACTGAAAAACAATAACAAAGGATCCATGATATATATATACATATATATATTTAGGGACTATCTTCAGTCTTGGAAGATAACATACCAGAAGCTACCTGGACTGGCTCACCTACCTTCCCTCATAGCTCTGACAGTCTGTGCTCTAAAGTTCATCTCAGCACTAACATTCTATGTTCTAACGTCCCGTCCAGCTCTAACATTCCCTTTCACAAATGAATGACAAAGCATTTATTTGGCGCTTACTATATACAAAGCACATAGAGAAAAGTAAACAGTCCCTGCTCTCAAGGAGCTCACATTCTAATTTGTTGCTGTTCAGTCATTTTTCGGTTGTATTCAACTCTTCATGACCCCTTTAGAGGTTTTCTCGGCAAACATACCAGAGCCGTTTTCCGTTTCCTTCTCCAGACCATTTTACAGGTGAGAAGACTGAGGTGAACAGGGTTAAGTGACTTGCCCAGAGTCATACAGCTAGGAAGTTTCTGAGGACAAATTTGAACTCAGGTCTTCCTGAATCCAGGCCCAGCCCTCTATCCGCTGCACCACTTACCTGCCCTACGTTCTAATCAGAGGAGACAACACATGTAGGAGATTTCAGCTGCAAATCAAGTGCAAAGGGCCCAGGTGAGTGTCAGTAAAGGAGAAGGTGATGCATCTTCTGTAGCAGCATTTCTACTCACAAAACCACCTATTTCTGATGCTGAGGCATGTGACGGGGCTGAGGATTCTTCAGTCACCACAGCTACAGAAACAATGACCAGAAAACATCTCTCCTGGATTGGCTTCTGGGATACTGGTGATTAGGGCTGAGCTAGGTATAGGGCCAGTAATTTGGAAGATGACCCACCTCCTGGGCTCTGAGGCTTACCTGGTCTTTGGTGAGAGTTGCTCAGCAATTGGTTTTGGGGGTGTCAGGGAAGGTGGGTCCCTTCACAGTGACCATTCCTCTCAATGATGACTGTGGGAGCTGGGCTGAAAGTAGAAGGGCTGATGGTCTAGGGGTTGACATTCCCAAGGCTGTTGGATTCAGGGTCCTGGGCTATTTCCAGGTGTGAGGAGAGGTGGTAGTCAAGGGGATGACAGAGGTTTGGCTTGCCTGGTACATGCTGTCTCTTATCTCTCCTTGGTGCTTTGCTTGGCTCACAGTTGCCCCGTCTTCCTCAATCCCTTCCAAATGCTCTGCGGTCCCTCTCAGATCTGACATTCTGTGGCTGGCTGGATGAATTCCAAGCCCCAGAGTAATAGAGAATGATGCTCCTATCCCAACCTGAGTCTGAATGTTCTCTGGGCTTCCCAGACAAAGCCATCTTCAAACCTATGGCTAGATATGAGGCATAGAGATAACTCAACAGAAGCTGGCATCAGGGCAGCTGATATCCCCTCCCTGGCCCTTCTTACACTCTCTCCTTCTACAGGGGCCTTAAGTGGGAGCCCCTTCATCTCCTGTACTTGAATCTGGGAGTACACCCCTTGTACAGGCCCCAAGAAGCTTTCTTTCCCCATACCAGTTCCTGAGGCCCTCCCTGGCCCTGCTCTCCCCTCAACAGCATCCCTCCTCTCACTTCCTCTCTCTGGGGACCTGTTATATAAAGGCTCCTTGGCCTTTGAAACTTGGGCTCTTCCCCATTGTTTGGGCAGCTCCTTGGCTGAGGTTAGTCAGGAAGTCCCATTGTCAAGGCAGGAGTTAAGTGCCCTGGCATTGTATGAACCAACGGCAGCCCTGCCTTTCACTTACCCTGGGCTGTTTGCTCAGCCTTACTCAACCTCAGGAAGACCCCTCTCCAGCTCCCAACCTCTAGGCCTTAGGGGGAGACGGGATAGGTGAGGCAGGGTGACTTTACACTGGACTGTTTTGGGCAAAGCTGGAGAGGACTTTGGAGCACAGAATGTTATTGAGCTAAAGTACAGATAACTTCAAAAGAGTCCTCAGACTGTGTACTCTGACACCTGTCCAAACCATCAATCAATCCATCATCAAGCATTTCTTAAGTGCTTACTATGTGCCTGGAACTGTGCTAAGTGCTGAAGACACAAAGAAAGTCAAAACAGCACCTGCCCTCAGAAAGCTTACATTCTAATATGTGTGTGTATGTGTGTGTGTGTGTGTGTATATATATACATACATATGTATATGAGGCAGGTGGCTCAGTGGATAGAGCACTGTTCCCAGAGTCAGGAAGACCGGAGTTCAAATCTGGCCCCAGACATATTAGCTGTGTGACCCTAGGCAAGTCACTTACATCAATTTGCCTTAATCCACTGAAGAAGGAAATGGCAAACCACTCCAGTATCTTTACCAAGAAAACCCCATAGACTACATTGGTGTGTTATGGTCCACAGGGCCGTGAAGCATCAGACACAAGTGAACAACAGATGTCATATATAAATTGGTAATGCAGAGGAGACAAATACAGGTAAAGGGTGACTTGGATGGGAAAGTGCTAGCTGCTAGGCGAACTGGGGAAAGGCCTCTTGGAGGAAGAGATATTTGAGTTGTCTTAAAGGAAACTAGGGTTTCCAATAGCACAAGGTGAGGAGGAAAGGCATTCCAGACATGGGGTAGAGCTGAGGCAAAGGTGCAGAGATGGGTATAATAATATCTCCAATGAGTGACCATTAGGTTTCTATTTCAAGTTTTCCAGTGATAGGGAGCTCTCATCTTTCCCCCCACTCAATTCTCTAGCCCCAATTGTTTTGAACAGCTTATATTGTCAGGTAGTTTTTCCCTATGTTAACTGGAATCAGTCCCTTTTTAACCCTACCCTGCTGATCTAAGTTGTCTCTGCTCAGAACAGAACAAAGCCAAGCTCTCTTCCAGCAGCCTTGAACACAGTGAGCAGGCATTGAGGTCATTCGCAAATCCCTGCAGGGATGAAGAGCTTCCATGTCTGTCAGCATCCTGGTCACTCGCCCCTCTCTGAATGGGCTTCAGCTTAGCAACATCTCTCCTAAATGGTTCGAGAACTGAGCATGATTCTCCAGGTATAGTCTGGCCGAAGCAGAGGACATAGGCCTATCATCACCTCCCTCATTCTGAAGCCTCGCCTTCTCTCTATGTATTCAAAGACTGAGTTATCTTTTATTTGAAAAGCAGGCTGGGTGGGACAGTGGATAGGGCACCTGAGACTGGAGCCAGGAAGACTTGAGCTCATGTCTGGCCTCAGATATGTACTAGATGTATGACCCTGGGAAAGTCACTTCTGCCTGCTTCAATTTTTTCATCTGTGAAATGGAGATGCTAATAGCACCTACCTCCCAGGGTTGCTACAAATGATCAAATGAGATAAGATCTGAAAAGTGTTTGGCACAGTGCCTAGAACACAGTGGGTGCCATGTAAATGCTTGTTTCCCTCCTTCTTTATCATACTGTTGACTGATATTAAGCTTGCAGTCCACTGAAACCCTCGGATCTTTTTCACAAGAACTCTCCTAGCTCAGCCTCCCTGGTCAAGTAGCTGTTTGTTTGGAGCTTGCTTTTTTTAACTCCACAGCAGGAATTTACATCTACGTCTCTGAAATGTAAGAGCCTGGAGGGAAATTAGAGACCATCCAGTCCAGTTTCACGAGTGAGGAAACTGAGGCCCAGAGAGGTGAGGTGACTTGGCCAAGGCCACAAAGCAAGGCTCGGGTACTGCCAGGACCAGAAAGGCCAGGACAGTTGGCATAGATGTAAGCCAAGAAGACATGGGGTCCGTGTCCATAAAGCCAAGTAGATGGTGCAGGTAGAGAACGACAGGGGATAGGGACTGGGTAGGGATATCGAACCCTAGGCGTTTGGACCAACCCAGAAGAGGAACGTTGGAGACACAAGGGAACCTAGAGGTGTTTGGGTCCAACTCCCTTATTTGATTGATGATCAAACAGGCTCAGAAGGGAAGGGGCCTGCCCAAGACCAAAAGGATGTGTCAGGGGTAAGTCCAAGACTGAGCCCTGGGATTCATGCTGAGGTTTAGTTACTGTCAATCAGGTTGTACCCAAATGGCCTTCCTGACCGCCTTCTCTCTTGTACTTGTCATTACTTTGCCCTGATTGGGTTTTGTTCCCTATGTTTCCCAAGTTGGGGGATCGGAGTAGAAATAGTTAGCTTTACATAGATTGGTTGTTGAGTTGTATCTGACTCTTCGTGACCCCATTTGAATTTTGGGATGTTTTTTTTTGCAAAGATACTAGAGTGATTTTGCCATTTCCTTCTCTAGCTCATTTTACAGATGAGGAAACTGAGGGAAACATGGTTAAATGACTTGCCCAGAGTCATATGACTAGCAAGTATCTGAGGCCAGATTGGACCTCAGGTCCTCCTGACTCCAGAGCCATTGCTCCATCCACTGCATCACCTAGCTGCCTGGAGAACTAAATTTAGCAGGACAAAGTGAAATAAGAGGCAAAGCTGGAACTTGAACCTGGGTCTCCCTGAGTCAAGTGTTAATTGATTGATTGGACAATGAGGTAGGGTAGACTTTGAACAGGTCATCTGGACTGTCTGGGCTTCAGTTTGCCTCTCAATAGAATAGACAAACTAGACTAGATCTCTGGTCATGTCTTGTCTCACCCAGCTTTGACATTCTGTGTTTTAAAGCTCCTTCCAGGTTTGACATGCTAAGTGTTTTCCAACTCAGACATTCTACGTGTTGTGTTCTACATTGGTTCTTTGTCCTCTTGCAGCTCTAACATTCTGCTCTGGGATCTATAGTCTGCTTCCTAAGGTCCCTTCCAGCTCAGATTGTTTTTTAAGGACCCTTCTAGCTCTGACAATCTACGTTCTAAGGTCCCTTTTAGTTTTGACAATCTATGTTCTCTGATACAACTTTCCATGTTCTATGATCCCACCTAGTTCTGACACGTGTTCTAAGGTTTCTTCTAGCTCTGAAAATCTGTGTTCTGTGCGATAACATTCTACATCTTATTGTCCTTCCCAGCTCTGATGGTCTGGGATGTAAGGATTCTTCCAGTGCTGACAGTCTGGGTTTCAAGATCCCTTCAATAAGTGAGTTATGTTTGTGTCCACATACACAGTCTCCTTGTTGTGCGTGCAGGGAATGCTAAGGCGAGGATAGGAGGGGGTGTGGCAGCAGCAGCAGCAGCAGCAGCATGGAAGTGTTCCCACTTAACTTTGGGTGGTACTCTCCCAATGCCACTCCTCCCCCCTCCAGATTCCATGTGACTGTAGAGAAAAGTCCTCTCCCTTTCCTTATTTCTCCCACTGAAGGAAATGACAACAAGGACAATGAATATAATTTCTTACACTTACATAATAAGGTTTTGACCTTTGTGATGGGCTTTCCTGTATCATCTGAATTTCATTACAATTTTAGGAAGTGACTAGTGAAGATGTTGTTAGTTCCATTCTACGGATGAGCATTCCAAGACCAGGGAAGTGATTTGCTTAAGGTCACACAACAAACTGGGGCCCCAGATGGGACTAGAATGTAGGGGTTTCTCAGCCATATGTCTGGATGTCTCTACCCTTCTCAGCCTGGTCATCACACCTTTTTCACCAATCCCTTCCCAACCCACAACCTTTGAGAACCCAACAGACTATATATATGAGCAGAAAATACATCCACCAACTCAAAGTCATTTTAGATCTGCTGGAAAAAGATTCATTCCCCATCTCCCAGAATATAAAAGAAGTTGCATCACGTGAGCCAGGGTAATAGGGTGCACAGAGAGGAGTCAAGAAAGCTTAGGTTGTATCTCATCTCAAACACTAGCTGTGCAACCATAAGCAAGTCACTTAACCTAGCCCTGACTCAGTTTCTCATATATAAAATGGGGATAATAAGAAGCACAGAGCTAGGCTACAATACAAAGACTAAAAGTTAATAGATGCTGCCTTCAGGGAGCTTATAGTCAACAGGAGGTGGGGGTGGGATAAGTGCACATACAAATAATTACAAATAATTTTAGGGTTAGAGGTAGGTGGTAGGTGGAAATGAGAAATAAATGAAGTTTTTTATAAACCGTAAAGCGCTTATGAACACAAGCTACGATGATGGTGACGGCTGGCATGCAGCAAAAAATTAAGGCAATTAGGGTTCAAGTTCTAGCATTGTCAGATGACCTTGAGCAGGTAAGTCCCTTCCCCTTTCTGGGGCCTCAGTTTATTCATCAACAGATGAGCAATGGGGTTCTAAGAACATAGTGGAAATAAACAGTTTTTAAAAAACCAAAACTGTTAACAGTTTACAACCAAACAGGAAGGAGAAAGAATAGAGGCACGAAGCTGTTATCAGCCTCTGCCTGGCTGGGGCAGCCTGGCTCAGAGAAGCCCCATCAGACACACAGGAGACGGACTCATCAGGCTGGCACCCACCCTGCTGCCTGGGGCTGCACAGCCTTTGTGCCGGGGGGTGGATGAGGAGAAGGAAAGTGGAGGTGGGCCTGGAGGGGCTGTTTTTCAAGGACCTCACTGGGTCCTAGGATTGAGCTGGAAGGGGCCTTATTATACGATAACAGAGCTAGTAAATAGTAAGATGAGGATTTGAACCCAGATCTCCTGACTCCAAATTCCACACCCCTCCTCACTGAAACTCTCAGTGTCTTCTGGCTATGCCAAGAAGCCTAGAAATGTTAGGTTGTAAGAACTGAGCATTTATCAGTGGAGACAACCCTGTAGTTGAGTCAAATGTTGGTTTAGACACACTTTATGTAGACAAGGTGGTGGTAGTAGTAGTAGTAGTAGTAATAGTAGTAGTGGTGGTGGTGATAGTAGTCATGGTAGAAATAGTGATAGTGGTAGTAGTAGTAGTGATAGTGGTAGTGGTGGTAGTAGTAGTGACAGTGGTAGTGGTGGTAGTAGTAGTGATAGTGGTAGTGGTGGTAGTAGCAGTAGTAGTAGTAGTTGTCATCGTCATTAATATTTATATGGCACTTTAAAGTCTGCAAAGAGTTTACATATGTTATTTCATTTGATCCTCACAATCACCCTAGGAAATAGGTGCTATTAGGATTCCCATATTACAAATAAGGAAAGTGAGGCAGAGGCTAAAAAGATCACACAGCTAGTAAGTGTCTGAGGCAGAATTTGAACTCTGGCCTTCTTTAGTTCAGGTGCGGCAATCTATTGTACCAACTAGCCTATTTTCTAACGCAACTGAGATTCTACATCAGAGCAGGTCTTGAGTCACATAGTGACTGAAGCGAGGCTACAATACAAAGCCCAAACCAAGGCTGGGCTTATTTTTTGTTGACTCTAAAAACAAAACAAACCACCACACAACATTTAATCCCATACAGCACTGCAGAGCCTTGCCTCCTAAGGTTCTCCACAAACAAGTTGCCTCATAGGCCCAAGGCAAAAGCAGGCAAGAGTCCTTGAAAGAAGTAACAACAAAGACAACTGTGTTCTAGAATGTAGAATTTCAGAATGCTGGACTTCTAGTCTGGGAAACTTAGAATGCCAGAATTTTAGATGGAGAGACTCTTAGAAGTCAAGGATTCTAGAATCTCAGAGCTAGAAGGGAAGGTACAGGGCACATTTAGTCGAAACATCCATCCTGGGTCTACAATTTCCCCAACAAGTGACCATTCAGCCCCTGTCTGAACATAATCACCACCAGTGACATGGAGTGAATTCTATTTTTCAATTGTTCTTACTAATATTGAACTGAAATGTTCCCCATCTTCCTCTTCCTGTGAGAAGTAGATAGAGCAGAGACAAACTTTGTCTTCTCCCTTCTTTTTTGGTTGGGTGGGGAGAAGGTGGAGCTGGCCCTTCTAACTACTATCCATCTGGGGTAACAGATGACAGGCAACAAAAATAATAATTAGAAAAATTTCAGTTTTATAGTGCTTCAAATTTGAAAAGACACTTTCCTTACAATGTCCATCCACTCCAGTCTATCCTCAACTCAGCTGTTAAAAATTACCTTAAAGGGCAGGTCTGATCGTGCCCTGCCCCCAGTAAACTCCAGGAGCTCCCTAACACCTCCAGGATTCAATATAAAATGCTATGGTGTTCAAAGTCCTTCATAACCACCCCTACCCCCATATACACCTTTCCAGTCTTTTTATACCTTACAGCCCCCAACCCCCTACCATGTACTCCGTGATACAGTGACATCGGCTGCATTGCTGGTGCTCCAGTAGCTTGGATAACACTCTCCATCTCCTGACTCTGGGCATTTTCTCTGGCTGTCCCCTATGCCTGGAATGTTCTCCCTCCTCATGTCTACCACCTGGCTTCCTCTAAGTCCTAGCTCAAATTCCAACTTCTTGTTGCTGAGTCATTTTTCAGTGATGTCCGACTCTTTGTGACCCTATTTGGGGTTTTCTTGGCAAAGACACTAGAGTAGTTTGCTATTTCCTACTGCAGTTCATTTTAGAGGTGGGCAACTGAGACAAACAGGGTTAAATGACTTGCCCAGGGTCACACTGCTAGTAAGTTCTGAGGTCACATTTGAACTCAGGTCTTCCTGACTCCAGAACCAGAGAACTCTATCCATTTTGCCACCTAGCTGTAGCAATCCTTTCCTGACTAATTCAAGTGCCTTCCCTCTGTTGATTAGCTCCAATTTATCCTGTATCTACCTTGATTACTTGCATGTTGTCTCCTCCTACCTTTCTTTTGTATCCCCAGCGCCTAGCATGGTGACTGGCACCCAAGAGGTGCTAAAGACATGCTTATTGACTGACATAGTAAGGGTTTAATAAATGCTTATTAACTTCCAAGTATTAAATTCTCCATTTTACAGATAAGGAAACTGAAGCCCAGAGAGTTGAAATGATTCCTTGACGGTCACACTCAGGTCCTCTGATTCCAAGTCTGGTGTTCTATCTACTCTACCCCCATCTAGAAAGTTACCCAGAAAAGAAAGCTATTTTGTGAGTATAGAGATCACCTGTGATGTAATGGGAACGTTCTGGTCTCAGAGACAGAGACCTGGGTTTGGAGGGGCCCGAGAATGTAACCTTCTTTCTCTAAGCCTCAGTTTCCCCATCTGTAAAATGGAGTTCACAGCATTTGTACTACTGACCTCATAGTAAAAGAAATGATAAGGAAAGCACTTTCTTTAAAGCCATCTGTGTGTGTGTATGTATGTATGTATGTATGTGTGTGTGTATTCTTGTTACCCCTTGCTCTAAGGAGCCTGGGGAATATTCGTCTGATGAATAGCTCAGCTACGTGGTCTCCCGCAAATCACTGTTCCTTTCCCTTTTCTGAGTCTCCTCACCTGTAAACCCCAGAATCTCAGTAAAGGCTTAACAGCCAGGAAACAACAAATAGCTCTTTGTTATCAAAAAGAGTTCTTACCTTGCATAATTCTTTTTAAGTGGGGATAATCAAAGGTGGCCCGCCTTCCACTGGCTAATACCTCTCTGCCTTTCTCACTTTCCCTCCTCAAAAGTGAAAATGGGCTAATACAATTCAATTAGTATTAAGTAAACACCTCTAGGTTACAAGCCAGACCTAGTGAGGTTGGGGGATATGGAGAAGGGGATGGGGCAGAGAAAGATGAAAGAAACCCTCCCTGCCCTCCAGGAGTTTACAATTCATTGGGTGTTAAGCCAGAGACACACAATAATTATAACAGGAGGGAGAAAAGAGAGAACCAAGGTCTGTGAAGGTTCAGAAGTGAAACAGATATGCAACGCCTTAGTCTTTGGTCCAAAAAGGCTCCCTAGAGGGGACGGGCCAAGTTCTGAGTCAAGTGAACCAACTTTTATGGAGCGCTTTTTATGTGCTAGGCTCCATTTGGAGCACTGGGAATGCAGAAAAAGGCAAAACAGACCTGGCCCTCAGAAGTTTATATTCTAATAGGAGAGACTACGTGTAAATAACCAGGTATAAACACAAAATATAACTACTAAACGGAAGGCACTGGGGAGAAGGGGGAGATCATTTGCAGCTGGAATGGGCAGGGAAAGGCCTCCTGCAGAAGGTGCACTTTGAACGGAGTCTTGAAGGAAGCCAGGGAAATGAAGAGGGGGCAAAGAGCTGGAGTCTGAACCAGAGGACTCTGTGGGGAGAGGGCATTCGAGGAAGAGGGAAAATGAGTGAGCAAGAGCACAGGGGTAGCAGAATAGGGGACAGTCTGGCCAGGGCAGCTTATCTTTGGCTTAGGGTACGGAGGTGAGTAAGGGCAGTGGGGATGAGGAGGTCAGTTGGAACCTGGGTGTGAAGGGCCAAGATTTCGAAACTAAGGATGAGGAGGTCCGGGGCAATGAGGAGCCAAGGTCAAGGAGAGCAAGAGGAAAGAATCCCGGAAGACTCCTAGGTTTTGAGCCTGGGAGAGATGGTGGATCGTGAACATAAACAGGGAAACTGCAAGAAAAAGCAGGTTTATGGGGCAAGAGGGTAAGTTCACTTTGGGGGATATTGATTTTAAGATGCTAGTGGGACATCCAGGAAGGATATTGCAGCTCTTTCTAATCAAAGGATATTATAGCTCTTTGTAATCAAAAAGTATTTTTATCTTACATAATTCTTTTTAACTGGGGATAATCAATGGAGGCCCCCCTTAGGCATTTGGAGATTCAACTCCGGGGAGTGGTTAGAGCTGAAGATATTGAGGGGGAGAGTGACCCTAGAGACTGACTCAAGAGAGTAGTAAGGGATGGAGGTACTGGGGAGGGGGTCACAGATGAGGCTGGGGAGGAGAGTGTAGAGAGGGCCCAGGACAGTCTTTGGGGGACTAAGTAAAAGAAAACATGTTTTTTCCGAGGTTCAGTAGAGGATGAGAGAAGCTGGACTACTGTCCTATCTACCAATTCGGGGGCTGCCTTGGGGAGAACGTGAAGGTTAATTCGTCCCATGACCTTGTCTGCTTGGGTAAATCACTTGCCCTCCTTGGACCTCAAATTCACCAGCTGTAAAACGAGGGGGCTGGACCAAGTGGCTTTTGAAGTTTCGTCCAGCTCTAAAATTCTACATTTTAAGTTATCGTCTAGCTCTAGGAGGTCCCCTGCCAGCCCACAGGCTCCAGGCATCACAGATTCTGCTTCCAACTCACCTCCATTCACCTGCTCCAGGGTCACGTGCCTCGACCAGTTAGATCAGGTTCCCTTCGATGAATTCTGGGTACCTTACCCTCACCCAACCCAAGGCAGCTCTGCCTCCGGCCCTTCGCCTCCAAATTTCCCACAGTCTATCGTTGCTGGGAGTGGGTTTCCTACCAGGTTCATTGGTGAATTAGCAGGGAAAGAAAGCAGAATTGGCTGGGGAAGGGGTACTACCCACCAGTCCAGGAGAGACTCAGCTCCTCTCCCCTATCTGGGAAGTAGCTTCAGGAATAGTTCTCATTCCTCTTAGGATTTTACAATTCTAAAAGTACTTCCCCCCAACAGCAGCCCAGTTCAAAATGTGGTCCAGTATCTCCATTTGACAGAAGAGAAAACGAAGGTTTCTAGAAGGAAGGTGACGGGTCCAAGATCACTTGGCTAGTCAAGGTGGAACCTGGACCTTCGGAATCCAGGGGTGATCATTCTTACCAGCCCCTTCCTCACTCACTCGGCCGCCCCGAAAAAGCGCAAGGCTTTCGAGCCCATATCGTAGGTTTCAGAAGCCGGAGTGACTCTTCTCAGGGATTTTAAGATCTGAGAGAGACAGGAGGTGGGGGGCGCTGGGGAAGGGAGAAAAAGGTCCCAGGGAGCCCCAGTTGCGTGCTTACCTTACTCAGCAGGGGCGCCGTTTGTTTCCCCGAAACCCTGCGCTCATCTTGCCCCGATCTTATTAGGGCGCCTGGACGTCCGCCCCCCCCAGCCCTCCCTTCCTCACTTCGGGGAACCCTCTGAGCATCCCTCCCTTCGCAGAGCCAGGCTTTAGTGTGAGCAGACGGACTATAAGAAAACCGGGACCCTGGAGAGGAGCAGTCAGTAATCCCGACTTGGGACAACTTCTGCTTTAAATTACGTCCCTAGTATCTCAGCCACATCCCCCTCCCTCCCTTTCCCCCTCCCCCCGTCCTGAGAGCACGCTGGGTCCTAGAGGGGGAGGCGTTCAGGGAAATGCGCGTGACTCTATTTCTCTGGGGGGCAGCCAGAACCTGAATCATCTTCCTCTAGTGGGGTGTGAGTTAGCACTGGGCCGCAGGCCTGGGGGCGGGGGGAGTTGGGGGAGGCGGAAGGCACGGAGATATTAAGGGGAGGGATATTCAACAGAGGAAGCCTGGTTTGGAGCAAGGAGAATTGGGTCTGAGATCTGTCTGGCAAGTACCACCCTAAGCAAAGCACATTCTCTCAATCTTATTTTCCTTCTCTATACAATGAAGGGTTTGGATGATTGTTAGAGTCTCTTCCAGAGCTGACACTCTATGGATCTGTAATTCTCACTGTGTATACAATCCTGGGAAAGTCACTGCCGGTGATCTCTGGTCTCACTGCTACTTCCACCAAATTCTCCATTTTCTGATTCCGAATTTTCACTGGCCTGGGATGCTCCTGACCTCCCTGACTGCTTTTGTTTCAGCTAAAATCTCGACTTCTGCAAGAAAACCTTTCCTGACCCTCCTTAATGTTAATGCCTTCCCTCTGATTTCTAATTTACCCTAGGTAGCTAGGCAGATAGTTGGATTGATTGCTACATTAGATAGATACGTTGTCGTTTAATTGTGTCTGACTCTTTTCGACTTTCTTTGGAATTTTCTTGGCAAAAATCCTGGAGTGGTTTGCCATTTCCTTCTCCAGTTTATTTTACAGATGAGGAAAGTGAGGCAAAGAGTTAAGTGACTTGCCCAGGGTCACACAGCTACTAGGTGTCTGAGACCAGATTTGAACTGAGTCTTCCTGACTCCAGGCCCAGCACACTCCACTTGGCCACCTAGATACAGCTTGTTTGTATGTATCCCCTTAGACTGTAAGATCCCTTAAGGGCAGAACTGTTTCTGCCTTCCTTTGAATCCCCAGCACAGTGGGGATACACTTAAGTATTCCCTTTACACAGTGCCTAGCACATAATTGGCATCTAATATACATTTGTTCACTGACTTCCCCTTTCTGAACCTGTTTCTTCAGGTGCACAAGGTTAGATGATCTAAGAGGTCCTTTCCTGCTCAGATATTCTGTGTTCCTGTGGCAGAGAGCAGAAAGGAATCCTTGATACCCACTCCCCTGAGTGCAGGGGATTGGATGTTTGCAAGAGCAGTCTGGAGGAGGGAGAGTCGAGTTGAGAACTCCCAGCATGGGCGAAGGCAAAGAAGATAGGAGGAGAAACACCTAAGGCAGCTTCAAATGGGCTGTTTTCCATAGGTTATGGGCTTTGTAAAATGCCTGTGTGTGTGTGTGTGTGTGTGTGTGTGTGTGTGTGTGCACGCACACGCGTGAGCGTGTAAGTAGATGGATGGATTGATGGATGGATGGATGGAGGGAGGGATGGATAGATGAATGGCTGGATAGACAGATCTCAATCCTTTGAGGATTGGGTTTTTCTGAGATGGAAATGATGGAAGTGGAAGGAAGCTTAGAGATCTTGTGGGTTCTAATGTTACTCATTTTACATCTGGAGAAAGTGAATGGAGCCCAGAGTGAGGAAGTAGCTATTCCAAATTAAGGAGCCAGGATTCAAAGTTGGTTCTCCTGACATATAGTCAAGTGCCCTTCATACTACAGACCTAGAAACTGAAAAATATAACATAAAATATCAGGAAATCTACCCTAAAGCCAAATGAAGAATACAGAACAATAGGGCTGTAGAACTCAGAGGGCTGTAGAACTTCCAATGATTCCTGGAAGAGGCTGCCAAGGAAAGGCTAAGAAGATAGAGCTGCTGGGGACCCCAAATGCCATCCTCCTTATTTTATTTACAAGGAATCTGAGGTTCACAGAGGTGTAATACTTGCCCAGGGACACACAGAAAGTAAGTAGCAGCCTCTGTCTGATTCCAAACCCAGGTTTCCCTCCACTATGTCACACTGCCTCTCAATCACAGAACAGTAGAATTTCAAAGCTGGAAGGAACCTTAGAAGTTATTTGATCCAATTCCCTGTACAGTGCAGGGATCCCTTCTCCAACATCCCTGACAAGGATCCAGCCTCTACATGGATAGTTCCTGTAACTGTGACAGTGAGCTCATTACTGTGGAAAATGAGCTGGATTTAAGGTCAGGTGACCTGACTTCAAATCTTGACTCTGATACTAACTGTGTAACTAAGCACAAGTTGCTTAATTTCTCTGATCTTCACTCTCCTCATCTGTATAATGGGGGGAAACAACTCTACTTCCCAGGATTATTGTAAGAAAAAGGCTCTGCAAATGTTAAAAATATATGTGTATGTGTGTGTATGCATATATATATATATATATATATTATATTATGCAGAGTATTACCTCCTGAGTCAGCCCATTACATTGTATGTCAGCTCTAAATGATAACTTTTGAGTTAAGATTGGTCTCCTGGCAATTTCTCAACCACTTTCTAGAGCTAATTAATCATATGTGTTGGCTGGTATTTGAACCAGTAGATATCCTTTAGGGACCAGCTAATTAATTAATTTGGAAAAGGAATGGATCTGGAGAGATCTGGGCTTACCATCCGGAAGAAACCAACCCACTCTAAACCTTTAAGGTCCTTGGACACTGCCATCACCTAACGAGCATTCCCCAAGTCCAGGCAGCTCCCCCATTTCAGAGCTGAGGGTATCATTTCTAGTCTAGCTACCTAAATAGAAACAGACCAGACTACAAAAAGTAATATTCTTCGTCTCCTTGCCTTTGCACTAACCAGGTATACACCTCATTGCAAATACTTTCATGAATCTGAGATTTCATTAATATGAGTAAACCTCCCCACCCCATAGTATCCCCTCCTGACCTTTCTCATCCCAAATGATTTTTGTCCAAATCTTCTTGGAAATGAAAGGGGGGCAGTTCAGGGTGGAGGGGGTGGGGGAGGGGGAGGGAAGGGTCCATCCTTCATCTACATCTCTTGGCATGCAATAGATACCAATGGGGCATGGAAGCCTCACTACATTATATAAACAATATTCTAAGGTGCCCTTCATTCCATATAATGACATCAAACTCAGACCATTTCCTGACACCTTTCCCACCCCTCAATCTCCACCTTAGTAAAAGGTCTTCCTTCATGAGTTGCTTTGGTCAGACCATTCATGTTTTAGTTACCAGTTATTTGGGGATAAGCCTCCTAAGCCGTCAACTGTGTTGCTCCTCAGACAACAGAGCCAATGGCCATTGCCAGACCCCTTCCTGGAGCCTTTCCAGAAGGGCAGGACCTGTCAGAATCCCTATTCTGTTGGCACAGCCTTCAAGAGGCCAAGATCACCTTCATTTTGCAACAAGTCCTCTAGAGATGATTTTACTTGAGGTGCATAGTCTAATTAAGAGTAATAATTGCCTACAGAGGGGAGTCAGTGACTTCTTACAAATCTGTCTTGTTACTCACAGACTCAATCATATACTCTCAGAGCTGGAAAGGACCTTGGAGGGCATTTGTCCAACTCATACCTGAATAGCAATCCCTCTACAACCTGCAGTCTTGCCAGGCGATCCTAGAGCCTTGGGTTCCAGACCTGCAGAGATGCAGCCAATCCTCTTTCTGGATAGCTCAATGATGGTTAAGAGGTTGATAGTCCCCCTCCCCCCTCTTAACATCAAGCTGATTCAGTCAATTCTTGCTGGATTTTTCTAATAAAGAGATTTTTTTCTTGATACCAAGTTTAAACTTGCCTCTGTAACTTTTACCTATAGCTCCTACTTTTGCTCTCTGGATCAAATTAAACAAGTCTATATGCCATTTTATGTCACATTTCTTCAAGAGCTTAAAGATAGCTCTCCTGTCTCTTCTAAATCTTCTCTCTAGACTAAATATTCCCAGTTTCTTCAAGGTTCTTCAGAATTTTAATATAACCGAAATTCCTTGTTTAATAATTTTCTACCCATTTCCTCTTGTGGAGATCCAGACCTCTACTATGGTCCTCATCCAGAGGTGTCCTCACAACAACCCGGAAGGTAGGTGTTATTATTAGAAACCCATTTTACAGATGAAGAAACAGAAGCCGATAGAGGCAGATACTTGCCCAGGGTCACGTAGCTAGTGTCTGAGGCTGAACTTGAACTCAAGTCCAGGGTTCTATCTATCCACTGTACCACGTAGCTTCCTGTATGAGAGTAGACTGTACTCCCTTACTTGTTTGAAACCTTGGAGTGATTTTTGACTCTTCTATACCCTCTCATAGCCAGTCCATTAACCAAGAATCAGTGATTCTGATTCAGAAATTTCTCAAAGGCCATCTAGTCAACTCCTTAATTGTAAGATAAGGAAACTGAGGTCTAAGGAGTGTGAAGTGTCTTGCCCAACATACATACTTAGTATCTCACAGAGAGAGGATTTGAATCCAGGTCCTCATTGATTTCCCCTATGCAATAACCTCTTCTCCAAGCCTAGTTACTACTTTAATGCAGTTCCTCATCAGGCGGCTAGGTGGTGCCATAGTGCACAGATGACTGGCCTGGGAGTCCGTAAAACTTGTATTCAAATCCAGCCTCAGACACTTACTAGCTGTATGACCCTGGGGAAGTCACTTAATCTCTGTCTGTGCCTCAATTTCCTCACCTGTAAACAAAGATTTGTTCTGTGAAGTTTAGATTCAATCAAAGGGTTGCTACATGAGGACCTAGAGAGCCACATGTGTCCTCAAGGCC
>CM053582.1:155601832-155644091 GCA_028627135.1 Pseudochirops cupreus | reverse complement strand
ATATGTAATATAAGTGAATATATTATATTTATGGATATGGATTATAACGCTCATACATATTATATAATGTGAGGAAGATAACTGAATCCATACATGTGTGTATATATACATACATATACTATGTATAATCATAGTCTATATTTGCTGCCCTGATCACTCGTCCTATCTCACAAATGTGAGCTACATGTCTCTAACTGACATCACTTCAAACTCATGTCTAAAACAGATTGCATTATCTTTGCATACACATACATACACACACACACAGACACACACACACAGACACACAGACACACAGACACACACACACACACACACACACACACACACACACACAGCATAACCACCACCCGGCTAACTCCAGTCTTCCTCCAAATGTCCTTATTCATGTCTAGGGTATCACTCTCCTTCACCTGGGTGTGCAATTTCATCATCTTCAATCCTCCTCCCCAAATCCAATCAGTTTTTGTTTCAGTTTTTTGTTCTTCTGCCCCCATGCCAATCTTCTTTCTATCAGACCACCCCTGTTGTAGTACAGGCCCTTTTCCCCTCCTATCACCTTTACTTCCACAGTAGACAGCTTTTTGGTCTCCTTGTTTCCAGTTTCTCTTCTCTCCAAACCACATAACTGCCAAAGTACTATTTTTTTAAGGCAGAGGTCACATTACTCCTGTACCCAAAAATCTTCAGTGGACAACATGACTAATATAGAAATAGAATTTGCACAACTGCACATTTATTTATCAAATTGTTTGCCTTTCAATGAGGGGAAAGGGACAAGGAAGGAGAATTTGGGATTCAAAGTTATAAAAAAAAAAAGTTAAAAAATGTTTTTACATGTAATTGGGGAAAAAAAAAACATGTTTAAAAGATGACCAAAAAACTCCTCAGTAAAGAAAGGGAGGAAGGGAGGAAGGAAGAAAGGAAGGAAGGAGGGAGAGAGGAAAAAGAGAAGGAAGGAAGTAGGGAGGAGGGAGGAGAGAAGGGAGGAAGAAAGGAAGGAAGGGAGGAAAAAAGGAAGGAGGGAGGGAAAGAAGGAAGGGAGGAAGAGAAGGAGGGAGGAAGGAAACATGCATTAATTAAGAACATATTCTGTGCCATACACTGTGCTAAGCACTTTACAAATATTATTTCATTTGATTCCCACAACAACCTCAGAAGATAGGTTATTATTATCATCACCATTTTACGGTTGAGGAAATTGAGGGAAACAGCAGTTAAGTGACTTGCCCAGGGTCACACAGCGAATGTCTGCAGCTAAATTTGCAGTCAGTGCTAATTTCAGGTCCAGTGTCCTATCTACTGCACCACTGAACATCTCCTTTTCATTTCTGTGACAAAGTACAAATATCTGGCATTTAAAGCCCTCTATAATCTGGATCCAATCTAATTTTATGGATTTATTTCCTATTATTCCATCATACCAACTAAATGCCAGTCAAATTGGCTTCCAAACTCAGCATTGCTTCTCCTATCTCCATGTTTGCTAAAGCTCTTTCAAACGCTGGAAATTCATTTGCTCCTCACTTCTGCATCTGAGAGCTCCTATTATCTGGGTGGGGTGACTGAGCAAATCAATCAAGTACTCATCCCGCTTAAAATAAGTGATAAGACACTCAATCAATCAATCTCAATCATAAGCTAAGTGGGAAAAGTCTTTGAAAGCCATTAGATGAAGTGAAATGATTCCAGACAGGAATCTGTTCCAAGTAACTGAGGAATTCCATCATGTGTCTGGGTCCTGTATAAATTATCAAACTGGTTACAAGAGTTCCAGCAAGTGACAAGCAGGAGAGAGAGTGCTCCCCCTAGAGGCGAGTATGGTAAAGGAGAGGCTGCCTCTAGTCTTAGGCTAGGTCTCTTCCCCCTGCTTAGATCTCCCCTACTCACTTTACCCACTTTGACTGAGGGAGGACTTTGCATGCTTCAAATGATCCAGAGGATGTTGGATTTCCCATCCTCTCATCAATATCCTAGTGGCATCCTTGAATCAGCTTCCAGACTGTCTGCATTGGGAGCCAAGGACAAACTGGACATTAATTCATAGTTCCACAGGGAGCCTGGCAAAGAAACCATACCATATATAAGATCATTCCTATACTGGGAAATGTTAACAAGTAACTCTCTAAAAAGAAAAAGGTTAATTTGCATTATTATTTTCTCAAGTCTAGACAATTAATAAAATAGTAGATCAGGATTTGCAATGTTTGCCAATTTCGGAGGTATAAATGTTCACATTGAAAATATAATAAGTGGCTCTTATAAGCTGGTTCAAGCTGACTCCAGCACACCCCTCAGGGTAAGGTGAATTTCTAGAGCACCCCACAAATGAGAGGAAAGGCCTACCAGCCACTAGGAGCTGGGAATTACCTTTTTGTCCCATTGTGTTCTTTAGAGCTTAAAACTTAGGTTTTAACACATTTTCTCCTAGATTTTATGTGATTATGAGAGAATGCCTTAGATTTTGGGGGAGATACTTTGCACCAATTTTTCTTACTCTCCCACCTTAGCAAATACTCCTTTCTAAAAGCTACTTAGAGTTGACTGACTAAATAGTTTCTGAACTGATTATCTTGGGTGGTGGTAGGGAACATATGGATTGGGGCTTGAGCCAAAGGCAGCTCCTCAGAGCTACCCCCAGGACCCTGAGGAGGAGAGAGATCCTGACTCAAGAATCTGAAACTCATCTGTGAGAGCAGGAGTTGGGAAAAGCCTTTTCAAATCTTAAATGAGCTACATTAACCTCCTTCAAGGCTCAGCTCAGGGGCAACCTCCTACCAAAAAATTTTTATTTACTTATCTCTGCATATGTTGCAACCCCCAGAAAAATGTAAACTCCTTGAGGGAAGGGAATGTTTCATTCTTATCTCTGTATCCCCTGTGCCTAGTATAATGCCTCCAAAATATTAGGCACTACCGCCATCCTCCTCATTCTCCCCGTTGCTCCCCCACCAGAGCCTTGGAGTCAGCTCCTGAAACACTGATGTCTGATAGGTGAGCTCACTGAGAACCAGGCCTCTAGCTTGCTTTCTGGCCATTCCTGCCCCTTTCTCTAGCTCCTCTACATGTTGTCTTACCAGGCAAGACTTGCCCCATTAGAATGGAAGCTTCATCATTCATTTATTCATTCCTGGAACAGCCTCCCTCTCTTGGCTCTGGGTATTTTCTCTGGCATTATCCCCTGTCTGGAATGTTCTCCCCCCTCCTCTCAGGCTACCGACTTCCCTGCCTTCCTTTAAGTCCCAAACAAAATCCCACCTTGTATAGGAAGCCTCTTCCAACCCATCTTATTTCCAATGCCTTCACTCTATTAATTATCTCCTACCTTGCTTTGTATATATTTGTTTGTATGTAATCTTTCCCATTAGACTGCTCATCCAGGGCAGGGACTATCTCTTATTTCTTTTTGCATCCCCAGTGCTTAGCACAGTGCCTGGCATATAGTAAATCCTTAAGAAATGCTTATTGATTGACCATGGAGAGCTTGCTGCCTCCCAAGACAATCCATTCCACTTTGGGTCAGCTCTAATGATCAAGAAGTGTCTTTTTCCTTAACAAGGAGCCAAAATCTACTCCTCTTCAATTTCCACACATTACTTCTAGTTTGGTCCTCAAGGCCAAGTAGAACAAATCCACCTCTTATGTTAGAAGCAGACCCGTAGGCATTACATGAAGGCAGTTGTACTGTGTCCTCACCCAGGCTCCCAAATCCCCAGCCAGCTCTTCCTTTCTCCAGGATAAGTATGCCCATTTCTTTCAACTGATTCTTGGATGGCCTGGTGTTGAGATGATGATTTCTAAGGCCTCTTCTGGTCTTAGAGCCTCTGAGCCCTGTGAAACTATCTGTCATCTGTAAATCCTCTTGTGAACTATAAAGCATTTTAGAAGCCATAAAGGGTTTTGTAAACTTTAGAAGGCATCACATGTGACGGCCACTGTTGTTAATACCCTAGTGAAGCCCTGAGGATGTCAGGGTTTTCCACAGAGGCATCTTTTCCCTCCTGTTCTTGTCTGAGGCTGCCCAGGGAGGAGAGAACAGCCAAGAAAGGGTTGATGTCATCCACAACAGTGACACTCCCTTAGCTGTTTTTAGGGAACTCCTTCTTTAAGTGGAAAGATGCCCAGTTGAGAAAACTTTGTCCTGACCTAGCATGAGCAAAGGACTCCTTCGGAGCTGGCTCTGGTTCCAGGGTCAGATAGCTCTGGAGGGTCTATGAGATAATGCTCCTCTTTCTTATCTACATCCTAATTCCGAGATTCCTTTGAAAAGGAGCAGAGATTTCTATTCCCTAATGAGAGATGAGAACAACACACAAGTGTCCCGTGAGAGACAGTGAGCGCTAGTCTTGCCTATGTCACAATCCCAGCCATGTGGCCCTCAACACGTCACTTCCTTCTCTGAGCCATCTGTTAGATGAGAATATTGGAGTAGATCAGCAGTTCTCAAATCTGGGGGTTTTCAGGACCCTTTTACACTCTTAAAATGATCAAGGACTCCCTCTCAAAAAAGCTTTTGTCTTATATCGGCTAAATTTATTGATATTAACTATGTTATAAATTCAAAGTTTTATTACAATGACACTAGTGTTTGACTCTGAGGACTCACTGACAAGGTCTCAGGGGTACCTGAGCCCTGACACCATACTTTGAGAATCACTGGACTAAATGACCTCTAAGTTGCCTCCCATAGTCTAAGAACCCCAAGGCGCTGACATTTTCTGTTCAATGTTCTAAGGTCTCTCTCAGTTCTGACATTTCTCAGTTCTATGATTTACCCTCTGGGAAAGAAGCACAGATATGTGTCATCTCATGGCCTTTCCTGAAAACAGACTTTGATGGGAGAGGCAAGAGAAGCCAAAAATGGTCCTCAGGGCTCAACAGGCAGAGGAAGTGGGAGGCCCTGAAGTCAAACTTGGCTGATTTCCTCTTCTTTCCAGGGCTGGCCAATCCTGGTTCTCCCCACCTTTCACTGACCTTGAGCATCGGAGTTTCAAGGACTGAATGTGTTGAGAGCCAGAGTTCAGACCTCCAAGTATATAACTGGAAAGGAGCCTTTTCCTCTGGCACTGGTGGGACAGAGTCTGCTGGCTGTGAAAACAGTCACATGGACACACACAGAGTCTTGAAACTCCCCCAGACTCTACCTCATCTGTCAAAACGTTGTACTGGAAGAGGCCCTGCAAATTTTACAGAAAAATAGAGGGTATGGGAGGTGCAGGGGGCAGGGAACATAGAGGAGGGGGAGAGACAGAGAGGCCAAAAGAGGAGGAAAGTAGGAAACAGAGACAGAGATAATACAGGGACAGAAACAGAGAGGAACCCACTCTCATAGAGACCAACAGGGAAGGAGAGAGAGAGAGAGAAAGCAGAAGCAGAGAGGAAGAGAGAGAATTAGAAAAAACAGAGGGCAAGGACAGAGGGAGAGGGAGAGGGAAAGGGAGAGGCAGACAGGAAAAGATGGAGTCAGAGACGAAAGAGAGGCAGAGACAAAGAAAAAGGAGGAAAGACAAAAACTAGGAAGAGATGCCGAGAGACCATAGCTTAGACGTCATGGAGCAGTGATTCTTACACTTCTATGTGAAGTGGAACCCTCTGGCAGTCTGCTAAAGCATATAAATCCCTTCTCAGAATAACTTTTTGAAACTTATAATGGAAGGAAATGCTCTATTTCAGTTAGAGGTTAGTGTATTGTTTGCCATCCAAATTCACAGACCCTCTGAAATCTACCATGGATGCCAGAGGAGGAGGAGGAGGAGGAGGAGGAGGAGGGGATCCATCCATGGACCTCCCAGATAGAGGGACTGGAAAATTATAGGGAAAGAGATCAGACATCTTTTGGCAAAAGCCCTCAGCACCTCACCTCTCCCTTGGGGCTAGCTTGTCACTTGCCCCTCTGGCCCTCAATTTTCCCAGCTCTGAAATTCTCTAAGGTCCCTTCCTATGCTAACATTTAAGCTTGGGTCCTTGAGCACCCCACTCCAGGTGAAGTCACCCACTTTAGCCTCAACCTTTTGCCATGGGGTCTGCCCTTAGCTGAAGCCCCTCAGCCCATTCTGGCCATTTCCAAACCATCATTCTTTTCCAATGATTTCTTTCATCACCTAGTTCCCATGACCAAGAACCTACAGTGTTTCCTAATTAAATTGAAATAAGTCCAAACAGCTTCATCTGCCTAATTCCATCAGTGACTTACTGCATGTCCTTGGGTGAACTCTTTTCCCTCTTCTGGCCTCAGTCCATTCTTTTGTTAAATGAGGGGCTTGAACTAAGTGATCTCCCAGGTTCTTTCTGGCTCTAACATTCTATGCCCCAGAATTCTGTCAGCCAAAGTCTCTGGGAAATGCTAACATTCTATATTCTGTGTTCTAGCATTCTACGTTCTAAGGTCTCTTCCAGTCTATGAAGTTCACTAAAATCCCTAGATCTTTTTTTCCCCATCTAGAAATGCCTCCTTCACCCTGTCCGGTTCATTTTGAATTCTGTGTCCTATGATTCCTTCCAAATGACATTCTATTATCTATGCTGATATGATATCCTAAGGTTCTATCTGTATCCCATGATGCTGAGAGGCAGCATCATGGAAAGACCACTGGATTTGGAGTCAAGAGACCTGCTTTCATGTCATGGTTTGAATACTTATTAGCTGTTAGACCTTGGTTAAGTCACTGCTTCTATAGCCTAAGTTCAGCCATTTGCAAAATGGGAATTATAACCCTAGTACTAACTCACAGCATTGTTGTAAGAAAAGTGTTTGGGGGAAGCTAGGTGGCACAGTGAATAGAACACCTGCCCTGGAATTAGGAGGACCCGAATTCAAATTCGGCCTCAGACACTTAATACTTACTAGCTGTGTAACCTTGGGTAAGTCACTTAACCCCAATTGTCCTGCCTTGTCCCCTCCAAAAAGCAAAAAAAAAAAAAGTGTTTTGTACGCCTTACTGTACCACAGAAATAGGAGCTGTCGTTGTGAGCCTATGTACTTTTCCTGAAACTGAGGTAGGCTAACACCAGGTGGTGAGAATGTCTCTTTGTCGCTGTTTGGTCATTTCTGACTCTGTATCTCCCCATTTGAGATTTTCTTGGCAGAGATACTAGAGTGGTTTGCCATTTCCTTCTCAAGCTCGTTTTACAGATGAGGAAACTGAAGCTAACAGGATAAAGTGACTTGCCCAGAGGCACATAGCTAATAAGTGTCTGAGACCAGATTTGAATTCAAGAAGATGAACCTTCCTGACTCCAGTCGTGGTGCTCTATCCATTGAACCTCCTACCTGCCTGATGATGGCTCATTCATGGAATATCAAGGAGAGGGAGGTCTCTACAGCTAGACTTCAAGAATTAATGGTAATTACTGCTGCAAAGAAAATTTCTCACAGACCAGGTGCAGAACTTTGGAGGACTTTCAGGGATGGGGCAGAGTTTCAGTCAGGAGAGAAACAAATGTCTGCCTTTGCCTCAAACCCACTCTACTATCCCTCTCATTCAGCCACTCGCCATTCCTTATTGAGCTGCCATGTGAGGAGATCATGCTTTAGGGAGAGAGACAAAGGCAAGAGGAGAAATGGCCCTTGCCACTTTTTGGTCAAAGTCAGGGACTCCCCAGGGCATCCCTCCTACCAGTTCCCATGCTCCCTATAATCATTCCAACAAGAGCCTTCAGGAGACAATAAATCATTTCTTCTTCTTCTTCTTCTTCTTCTTCTTCTTCTTCTTCTTCTTCTTCTTCTTCTTCTTCTTCTTCTTCTCTTCCTCCTTCTCCTCCATCTCCTCCTCCTCCTCCTCCTCCTTCTTCTCCTCCTCCTCCTCTTTCTTCTCCTTCTCTTTCTCTTCCTTCTCCTTCTCCTTCTTCTCCCAAATGGACCTATGATCTCATTGATTTGCTAATTTCCTCCAGTGAGGCAGCTCACAATCTATCCATGCCCACCCATCTTGTGCAATTCTTATCCATAAATTCCATAAAGTTTGCATAGGGCATCCACCCAATATATTGGGGGCCTTCCTTGCGTTCTCTTGACATTACAAGGGTACCAAATGGAGCACTTTGACTGAGCACCATAATTTTTTTTTTGTCACATGAGCAGCCTTTCTTTTCTTCCTGCCATATAATTCCATTACATTTGTTCTTTGAAGCTCTTCTTTGGTTACATGTTGCAGCCTGCTCACATCTAACACACACCTCTCCACTGCCCTCTCTGTGATACTCATCTTTAGTTCCTTGGAAACTGTGGAGTTCCACATCTCACTGCTACATAGCAACACTGGAAAAATGTTGCTTTGGCTTGTCTGGGAAGCTTAGGGCCCCTAAAAGAGTTTTGCAATTTCTTAAAAGCAATCCTCCTTTTGAATTCTGAGTCTAGCTTATTCTCCACCCATACTGTCTGTCCTGGGATATAGACTGTTGGACAACCTCTATAAGGCATCTATCCAAATGCATGCTGAAATCTGGGCATCCACTTAGTTTTTCCTTTGTGGATGGTCAGGCCAAATTTATCTTCCAAGAGGCTCTGCAGTGTCCTAGGGGTTGGTGCAACCAGTGCAAAGTCTTTCACAAATAAAAGCAGTTGGGGGAACCTCACCATCCATTAGAAATTCCATTCAACCTGGACTCTGCATTGGATCTCCTCTATTACAGTGGCAAATACTTCTGTCTATCAGACTATCTGATTTGTGGTCCTCCTGGTGTTTATTAACAGAAGGTCATTGAACAGGATTATTTCAGTCATTCCATCTTCCAAAAAGTCCTAAATGATCTTGATACACGGACAGGAGACACCTTGTTACCACTTCACTTGATCCGTTTGTCTCAGTTTCCTCAACTATAAAATGAAGGTAATAATATCACCTATTATTATATTAATTGTGCTATATAGCACAGGGTTCTTGTGAGGATCAAATGAGATAATATTTGGAAAGCATTTAGCACTTAGCCAAGCACGTAGTAGGTGCTATGCAAATGCCAGCTATCATCATCATCACACCATCACCATCATCATCATCACCATCATCATAATCATCATCATCATCATCATCACCATCATCATCATCCTGTCCCTTTTGTTTCCCTTTCTTTGACACTGCCGTGTGTGCAGTTTACTTTATAAGCATTAATTGATTTCCTCATAATGTTTCTCCAGCTCAGGGAGGGAAGAGATGGGGCAGTGGTTGTCAACCTGTGGGTTATATTGAATTTGTAACAATGAAAATACATCCTGCATATCAGATATTTACATTACGATTCATAACAGTAGCAAAATTACAGTTATGAAGTAGCAATGAAAATAACTTTATGGTTGGGGGTCACCACAACATGAGGAACTGTATTAAAGGGTCTCAGCTTTAGGAAGGTTGAGAACCGCTGAGATAGGGGAAAAGAGGGAGACGTGAAAGTGTGAAAAGAAGACAGAATATCTCTGGATCTGAAGGATTGCTTTCCTCCAAGCTAGCCAGTGAGTCAGCATCAGAATTCTGATGAAAACAGGAGTGAGACATTGGATTGAACCAGGGTGTGGCTCCCTAAGATTTATCCTGCCTCTTTGGCTTCCTGGGAATAATTACAAGTAGGCCTGGGAGAAGATGGATTAGGCAATCTGCTCGGACAAGAAAATCCCCCCCCATCACATAACATCTTCCCCCACCCATCACACCAGTACCTGAAATTTCATCATTATAGAGTCATTCCTTGGGTCTGACAAGCCTTCTGAATGAAAACAATAAACCTTCCATGGGAGGTGCACCATATTCTATTGGATGAATGAATTCAGCAATTATTAAGCCCCTACCTACTGGGTTAAAAAGAGCCCTGAGGTATGTGCTCTCAGAGAAAGAAATTTCCAATGAAATTATTCCTACCCACATAGAACATAGAGTTTATAAGAAAGGTAAGACAACAATAACAAACATTTATTAGGCACTTGTTATGTGTTAAGTACTGTGGGTACTGAAGAAAGATGAAAAATGGTCTTACATTCTAATGTGCAGCATGCAAATTATACGTACACAAATAACTGTAATACCCAGCATCATGCAGGCATGATGCATGCATACTAGATTTAGAGCTAGTAATGGACTACAGAGGCCATCTAGGTCAAACCTATAATTTTACAGATGAGGAAACTGAGGCCTGGAGAGATTGTTGGCTTGCCCAGGGTCACAAGAGTAGAAACAAAGCTGCAATTCAGGTCCTCCAATACCAAATCCGGTTCTTTTCCCACTATCCCAAATATAGAACAAAGAATAACATTACAGATGTGAAAACAAAGTACTGTCTGAGTAAAAACAGGGCAGATGTGTGTTCCTTTCAGAAATAAGGAGCTGGTACAAGAATATTTTTTACTGTTGCTAACAATATTAACAATAGCTGACATTTCTGTAGCACATTTTAGTTTGAAAAAATAAAAGGCATATTGTGAATGCATCTACTGTTCATTTGGGGCACTGGGGAAGCCATGATCTCATCAATGTGCATAGGCTTTCCAACAACCCATCCACACCTTACTATGCTGTGCAGTCCTCATCCATGCTCTCCCAAGAACCCTCCTTAATGGATCTCCCCAATGAGTTGGAGACTTTCCTCAAAGCCTCTTAATAATCCATCAGTACCAAGATGGATGACCATTTGCCGATCTGTCTTACAGGAGATTCTTCTGCAAGTATGGGCTGTACTAAGTGTCCTCTGGGGTCTCTTCTACCTCCCAGATGTTGTGATGCTTCCTCTGAGGAAGAATGCATAAGTATTGGATAGACAGCTTGTCTAAAAGCCAAAAAGATCTGGATTCAAGTCCTAATTCTGACATCTGGGGGCTTTGTGACCTGGTCAAGTTCCTTCACTACTCCAGGCAACTTTCAAAGACTGATTGCATTGGCAGAAAGAGTTTCCTCCACTGGGAATTCCCAGCATTAATACCATATATATAATCCCTACCCTATATTCTTTAAGTACATTGCTTTCTTTTTCTTTCTTTTTTGCTTTTTTGGAGGGGGGAAGGCAGGCAATTGGGGTTACGTGACTTGCCCAAGGTCACATGGCCAGTAAGTCTGAGGTCGGATTTGAACTCAGGTCCTTCTGACTCCAGGGCCAGTGCTCTGTTCACTGTGTCCCCTAGCCACTCCATTTAAGTACATTTCTATAAGTATAAACTGAGGCTCAGAAAGGTGCATTGAATTATCCAGCTATTAAGTGAAAGAACCAGGACTCAAACCCTTATCGCCTGCCTCCAAATTGGGCACTCTCTGGAGAGTGTGGATCTTCCTATCAGATGTCTAGGATCTTTTCAATGAATTAGGAGGCAAAGTCATCTGCTGAGAGTGAGAGTCTAGGGAGGAAATTGGGAGTCCAAGAAGAGAAAAAAAGGTTTAGAACAGTCTTTGCTGTCAATAAGATAGGAAACATGAAAGTGTAAAATTTTTGAAATTATCAAGTGGCAGTGAGGGGCATGCTGAGCCACATACCCTAAAAGTCAGAGCCATGTGATGACTTTCTTGGAAATATATTGGGGAACCACGGGACAAGTTGAGGGAATAAGTGGTTAGGGTTAGTTACCCAAGGTTAAAGATTAGCAAACATGCTGAGGATGACAGGAGAAGAAGAGGTCAAAGCATTCTGGAGCTAGCAAATCATTACAGTGATATGCTACAAGGTCCAAGGCAAGGGGTAGAGGTAGATGAAGCCAGAAGATGGTCAAGGAGCCAGGTTGGAAAGGGCCAACTGAGGGAAAAGTAGATTTGATATGAACAGTGATGACAGCTTGGAAGTAATCTTGGAATTTCAGAATTAAAAGGGAACTCTACTCTGAGATCATCCAGCCCAACCTGAGTAAGAATCCTCTCTGAAGCACCCCTAACCAAAGGTCAATAAACCTCTGCTTGAAGCCCTCCCCCCAAAATGGGAAGCTGCGCTCCATGTGGCAACCCATTCCCTTTAGGAAAGCTATAAGGAAATTTTATCTTATGTGGAGCCAAAGAGGAGTAGTATGGTATAGTGGCAGAAATGGTTTGAGTCAGAAAAATGAATGAGAGGTGATCTAGGAATCAGGAAATCCTGTATTCAAGTCTTGTCTCTCACATATACTAGCTATAGAAAAATCACTTAACCCCTTAGTGTCCCAAGTAGCTCCCTAAGTTGAAAAGGAGGTGCTGCTATGCATTGATAGAAGTTCCTCATTGGAAACTCACTGCACTGATGAAATCACAGTCCAAAAGAAAAATGAGCCAAAGTCAGGCTCCCTGTAACTTTCTCCCAGAATCTACTGGGACCAAGCAGATCAATTTTAATCTGTCTTTCCTTAACAACCCTTCAAGTAATTGACAGAATTACAGAATCTTGGAGTTGGAAGGACCTTTTAAGAGCATAGGCTAACCATCTAAGGTCTAACCAAACAATAATCTCCTCTATAACATTCTGGACAAGTGATCATCAAGCCTCTGTTTGACCTCCTAGGAGGGGACACCCACTACTTGTTAAAGTAGCCCATTGGATTTTGGGATCATGTCCCTGTGAAGTCTTTTCATTTTCAGGCTAAGCATACCCACTTTCTTCATTAAACAATGTTTTACATGTAGTAAATTCCAAACAAATACTTCATCCATTCATTCATATGATCATAAATTTCATTCTGGAAGCAACCTTAGAAACTACCAAATATAGCTCCTTCCTTGCACTACCACAACCACCTTTTTTTTTTTTTACAGATGAGGAAACTGAGACCCAGAGAAATTAACTGACTTGCCCAGATTCAGACAACGAGTATCTGAGATGGGACTGAACAGACATCTTCCCGACTCCAAGTCCACCATTCTATGCACTCTGTCCACAAATGCCCCTTGATTCATTCATTTATCTAATCCTGCTTTGTTCTGGTTTCAAGAGTTCCCTCCTCATCCTGGTCCATGTGGAGTCTGGGATAGGCAGCTTGTAGCTAGGGTGCCATGGCTGGGGGGTCAGGACCCTGAAGAGAGAGAGGGAAGCCGGGGGCAGGTTATCATGGGGTTGTTCAGTAGGGTAAAAATGCACGGCATCATGTCAGTGAGACCTTAGAGAGCATCACCCCTTCCTTTTACAAATGAGGAAGTGGAGACCCAGAGAGATTAAGTCATTTGCCCAAGGTCACATAGGTAGTAGGTATCAGAGGCAGATTTTTGAGCTCAGACCTTCTGACATGGTCCAGATCCAATGCTCTTTTCACTATACCATATGGTCCAATTGATAGAACTCACATAAGGCTGTGTGGTGAGATAGAGAGAGCTTGAATAGGAACCCAACATGGCCTGGGGTCAAGTCAAGAGACATACAAACTAGGGGACCCTAGCCAAGTCACTTAACTTCTAAGTGATCTAGGCAAATCTCTAAAAATATAAACTAGAAAGAAGGTGCTGACCTGCATTGGTAAAGGGAACTCCATAACTGGGAATTTCCCCATACCAGGGATGGGGAACCTGCAGCCTTGAAGCCACATATGGCCTTCTAGGTCCTTGGGTGTGGCCTTTTGACTGAGTCCAAATTTTGCAGAACACATCCTTTTATTAAGGGGATTTGTTCTGAGAAGTTTGGAGTCAGTCAAAGAGCCACACTTGAGGATCTAGAGGGCCACAAGTGACTTCAAAGTCACAGGTTCCCCACCCTTGCCCTATACCAATAAAATCACAGGTGCTGTCCCAATCCCTATCCATGGTTCTAAATGCAGTAATTTAGACCTTTTCTTCTCTGGCCATAAGAGACAATCCTGAGGGAATGGAAGTTTGGAGGAGGAGGCGAAGAAAGAGAGACAGCGAGTGACCTTGGGGGGAGGAGAGAAATGAGGGTTACTGTCTGGTAAAGCAGACCTGGGATGGGGAGCATACAATACAATGTCAGACCCTGCTGAGTTAGAGGAGAGCATAGCGCAGAAAGATAGGACAATGAAAAGAAAGATTTCTCTTCCTTAATAATAGCATATTTCTATAGTATTTAATATAATAACAATTGTGGTGGTGACCCCCAATTCTGTACAGTAAAGACTCCTATTTCCCTTATCCTTTAAAATTTACAGAAAATTTTCCCTACAGCCTAATTCTATGAGGTACTAAGTGTATTACTGTCTCCATTTTTACAGAAAAGGAAACTGAGACTCAGAGATATGAAGCAACTTGCATCACATGGGATAAATTCATTCCAGAGTTATCACTGGAGTCTGGCTGAATCCCACTGCAAGATACTGACAAAATGGCCACCTTTATATTTATACCAGTATCTACCACATACAACTCTGCCTATGGGTCGGTCTCTCTCTCTCTCTCTTCTCCCCCATTTCTGTCTATCTCTAATTGTCTGTTTCCTTGTCTTTGTCTCTCTTCCCCTCTTCTTTCTCCCATTCCCTTCATTTTTTTTCATCTACTCATCCATTTCCCTTTTTTCTCTCCATTTCCCCCTTCTCTTGTGAATATACTTTAAAACTGCAAGAGGTTCCCAGCTCCCACCAAATCCTTACAGCCTCTCAGGGTTGAAAAGGTTGCTGACCTCTGAGTAAAACATTCACCTGCCTGAAAACATAGCCTTGGGTCAGATGATCCATGCTGTGAGGCCCCTTCAGTTTCAAGGATTCTGACTTCTGAATTTCAATTTTCCTGGAATTCCAGGGTTTAAAGTTCTAGGATGCTAAGATTCCCAGAATTTAGAAGTTTGGTGTTTTAGAAAACGGCCTCTGATCACTGCAGACCCAAAGGGTGAATTGATTATTCAGTTCATAGCACACTGCCTAGGTACAGGTTGGATAACTCCAGGGCTCCAGAACTCTTTTCTTTCTCTTGGTCTGAAAGCAGTCATTTTTCAGGGAGGAAAACTGCCATTCATGATCACATATTCTTCTAGGTTTCTAGTTAAAAGAAGATTGTAATAGACCAAAATTAGGTAATTTGGGAAGGAGTAAGACACTTTAGGGAATGAAGGATCAAGGTGAAGGTATTAGGACTGAAGTTGATGCCTTTGAAATAACCATCAAAAATGGATTGGTCATTTAATTTTCGGACCAAGAGATTACAGTGGAGAGCTGCAGGAGGTCATTACAGAATCCTAGAGTTTTAGAACTGACCCTGTGTTTGATAGGGAATGCTCTAGGTGCTGCTCCCCTGGTCCCGTGGGGAGAGCATTGACTTTGAAGTCTGAGAGCCTGGGTTCAAATTCCAGCTCTGCTACTTACTATGTGTAATTTCTAGTTTCTCTGGGCCTCAGTTTCCTTCTAAAGTCCTTCTGACTCTAAATCTATTATCCATATGTAAATTCCTGTTCCATATAGACAAATACACAAGCTCCATAAAGGCACCCAGCTCTCATGAGTCCTTGTCTTTGCCCTTTGCCAGCCCTAGAATGTCCTGCCTCCTTTTATCCCTGTTGAATTCCTGAATATCATGTAAAATCTAACCCAAATGTTGGATCAGGGAGTCTTCCCTGATCATTCAGGTTGGTTGCAACCTTTTCCCTCAGTCCTCACACAGTGGTCTGTTTATAATACCATTCTCATGCATGTATTATATAATATGATGTATTATAATTAAATTAATATCTATGTATTTCCCAAAGCCTAGCAAAGTGCTGTGCACACAATTAGTCGTTAAAGGATGTCTATTGTGTTGTATTTGTTAGACTGTTTTGTAATCACACTGATATACATTATTCTAGGTAGCCCCATCTGAACTCTGCCTATAGTGGGGGTTCTGAATCTTCTCTGTGTCTTATATCCTTTGACAGCCTGGAGAAGCATAGGGACTCTTTCCAGAATCGTGTTCTCAAATACGTAAAACAAAATACCCAGGATTACAAATGACACCAATTATATTGAAATACAGTTATCAAAATAATTAAAAATTAAGTTAAGCATCTGTGTCCTCAAGGCAAGACAGATTACAGAGATCATTCAATGCGGACTCAGAGGACTTGAGTTCAAATCCAGTTTCTGCTACTTACTGCTTTGTGTATATACGTGTGTTTTTTATGTTTGTTTGTTTTTTTACATAGGATAAGTCCCTTTCCCTCTCAGAGCCTCATTTCTTTATCCAAAAGATTAAGGAGCTACATTGGATTCCTAAGATCTTATGGAATCTCTAGATTCTATTAGAATTGTGTTCCCAGAGAGCTCTTCCCCATGGAAACCAGAGGGGCTTGGCAGAAATCAAAGAAACAAGACACAAAGACAAGGGTAATGTCTCCACAGAGAAAGCACAGGCTTCAAAATTAGCAACCCCTTGGATCATGAAACGGCAGCTCTGGGTGTGACAGATAAAAATCTTGTCCTGGGAGTCAGGTCCCAGTTCTGCCAAACTGCCTGTGGGACCTTGAGCAAATCATGCTTTTCTGTGGCCTCAGTTTCCCCATTTGTAAAATAAAGGCACAATCCTTTGATGTCCTTTCAGGATATCCTCTGTGCAAAGGTGCCTTCCAGCTCCAACATTTTATGTCCTTTGATTATAAGCTTTCGTGTTTTATAATAAATGTGGGCTATTAATATGTATTAGCATCCAATCTTCTAATCTGTAGCATCCTCTGTTCCGTATTTTAAATCCTTTCCTACTCCAATATACTATGCTCAGTCCAAGGGCTCTTAACCTGTGTTCATGAATTTTTTTTCCATTTTGATAGTATTTAATTTTTTCCCAATTACAAGTCAAGACAATTTTCAGCATACATTTTTACCATATTTTGAGTTCCAAACTTTTCTCCCTCCCTCTCCTCTTCTGAGAATGGTAGGCAATTCAATATAGGTTATACATGTTATCATGTAAAACGTATTTCCATATTAGTCACAGTTGTGAAAGAAGAGACAGATCAAAAGAGAGAAAAACATTAAAAAGAATAAAGTGAAAAAATGTGCTTTAATCTGCATTCAGAGTCCATCAGTTCTTTATCTGATGTAGATAGCATTTTCCTTCATAAGTCCTTTGTACTTGTACTGGATCATCGTGTTATTGAGAAGAGCTGAATCATTCATAATTAATCATCACATAATGTTGCTGATACTGTGTACAATGTTCTCCTGGCTCCGCTTACCTTACTCTGCCTCAGTTTGCACAAGTCTTTCCAGGATTTTCTGAAATCTGCCCTCTCATCATTATTACACAACAGTATTCCATCACATTCATACATCACAACTCATTCAACCTTCCCCATCCTATGGGCATCTCTTCAATGTCTAATATTCTACCACCATGAAAAGGGCCACTATAAACATTCCTGCACATGTAGGTCCATTACCCCTTTTCATGATTTCTTCAGGATACAGACTAACAGTGGCACCACTGGTTCAAAGGATATGCACAGCCTGGTCACCTCTTGGGCACAGTTCCAAATTACTCTCCAGAATGGCTGGATCAGCTCACAATTCCATCAGCAACGCACCAGTGTCCCAACCTTTCCACATTCTTCCCAAAGTCTATCACCCTCCTTTTCTATCATACCAGACAACAGGTCACACCACACCGACAGGTATGAGGCAGTACCCTAGAGTTGTTATAAATTTCATTTCTCCAATCAAAAGTGATCTACAGCACTTCCTCATATACTACAGATAGCTCTGATTTCTTCATCTGAAAACTGCCTGCTCACATCCCTTGACCATTCATCAGTTGGGGAATGGCTTGTATTCTTATAAATTTGATTCAGTTCTCTAAATGTTGGAGAAATGAGGCCTCCATCAGAGATACCTGCTGTAAAGATGGTTTCCCAGCTTTCTGCTTTCCTTCTAATCTTGATTGCATTGGCTTTGTTTGTACAAAGCTCCTTATTTTAATATGATCAAAATTATCTATTTTACATGTCATACTGCCTATAACTCACTTAAC
This sequence comes from Pseudochirops cupreus, assembly GCA_028627135.1. Classification (NCBI taxonomy): domain Eukaryota; kingdom Metazoa; phylum Chordata; class Mammalia; order Diprotodontia; family Pseudocheiridae; genus Pseudochirops; species Pseudochirops cupreus. Next base: position 155,626,287 of record CM053582.1, on the reverse strand, counting down.
TTCTCCTTTAAGAATTTGGGGATGGGGGGCGACTAGGTGGCACAGTGAACAGAGCACCAGCCCTGGAGTCAGGAGGATCTGAGTTCAAATCCGGCCTCAGACACTTAACACCAAACTAGCCATGTGATCTTGGGCAAGTCATTTAGCCCCAATTGCCCTACCTTCCCTCCTCCAAAAAAAAAGCAAAAAAATAATAATTTGGGGATGCCATACCACTTGATACATGTTTAGTGTTGATGTTACTGCATTGCCTTCCTTATCTCTTTTAATTGGGCCTGTTTCTGCTTTTACTTTGTCTGAGATTAGGATTGCTACTCCTGCTTTTTTTTTTTTTACTTCAGATGAAGCGTAATAGATTCTGCTCCAGCCCCTTACCTTTATTCTACATGTTTCTCTCTGCTTCAAGTTTGTTTCTTGTAAACAACATATTGTAGGATTCTGTTTTTTGATCCACCCTTTTATCCACTACTGTTTTATGGGTTAGTTCAACCCATTCACATTCACAGTTGTGATTACTAACTGTACATTTCCCTCCATCCTATTTTTTCTCCTGCTTTTCCTCTCTCTCCTTTCACCCTTTCCTTCCTGACCAGTGTTTTGCTCCTGTCGATCATCTCCCCCAATCTGCCCTTCCTTCTGTCAGTTACCCTCCGCCCTTTACTTCATCTCCTATCCTCCTACTTCCCTGTCAGATAAGATAGATTTCTATGTTCAACTGATTGTGTATTTTATTCCCTCTTTGAGCTAATAATGATGAGAGTAAGGTTCAATCAATGCCCATTGCCCACCCATCTCCCCCCCATAGGTCGTTCATGCTTCTTCATATGAAATAATTTACCCTATTCTACCTCTCCCTTCCTTCTGCACCCAGTGTACTCCTCTTTCTCATCCCTTAATTATTTTTTATGTCATTCTCTCAAATTCACCTTATACCTGTAACCTCTGTCTGTTATATACCTGTAACCTCTGTCTATTCCTTTTAGCTGTTCCATTAGTGATACAATTTTTAAGAATTACATGTATCATCTTTCCATGTAAGGATATAAACAATTTAGTTCTATTGAATGCCTTATGTTTTCTTTTCCCTTTTTACCTGTTTATGCTTCTCTTGGGTCTTGATATTGGAGATCAGATTTTCGGTATAATTCTGGTTTTCTTTTTGTGAAAGCTTGAAATACTTCTATTTCACCAAATAATCATTTTTTTCCTTTGAAGTATTATGCGTAATTTCACCTGATAGGTGATTCTTGGTTACAGTCCTATCTCCTCTGTCTTCCAGAATATCAAGTTCCATGACCTCCAGTCTTTTAATGTTGCAGCTGCTAAGTCCTTTGTAATCCTAACTGTGGCTCTCTGATATTTGAATTGCTTCTTCCTGGCCACTTGCAGTAATTTTTCCTTGACCTGATAGTTCTGAAATTTGGCTATCACGTTCCTTGGAGTTTTTATTTTAGGATCTCTTTCCTGAGGTGATCAGTATATTCTTTCTATGCCTTTTTTGCCCTCCAGTTCCAGGATATCAGGACAGTTTTCCTTGATAATTTCCTGAAAGATCCTATACAGGTGGTCCTTTTGATTATGGCTTTCAGGTGGTCCAATGATTCTGATACGTTCTCTCCTGGATCTGTTTTCTAGGTCATTTGCTTTTTTCATGAATTTTTTACATATTTTTTTCATTCTTTTGACTTTGATTGATTCATGATGTCTCATAGAGTCATTAACTTCCACTTGCCCAATTCGAACTTTTAAGGAGTTGTTTTCCTCAATTAGTTTCTGTACTTTCTTTTCTATTTGGCTAATTGTATTTTAAGTCATTTTCTTCAGTGGATTTTTGTATCTCCTTTTCCATTTGGCCAACTTTACTTTTTAAACAGCTGTTTTCTTTTTCCAAAATTCCCTTGCACCACTCTCATTTCTTTTCCCAATTTTTCTTCTGCCTATCTTATATGATTTTAAAGTTCTTTCTGAGCTCTTCCATGAGTTCTTTCTGGGCTTGAGACCACTTCCCATTTTTCTTTGGGGTTTTGCCCATAGGTGTTTTGACATTGTTGTCTTCTTCTGAGTCTATGTCTTGATCTTCTCTGTCACTATAATAACTTTCTATGATCAGCATTTATTTTTGTAGGATTTTGCTCATCTTTTTTGGTCTTTTCTCTTTCTTTTAAATTTGATCTCTGCTCCCAGGGTAGAAGGGGCACTGTCTCAGGCTTCTTGTGCCAGGAGCTATAGTCCCCAGCTGTTTACCTGGTACTGTATTGAAATTGCCATGAGGTCCACATAGGACCCTTATGTCTGATGCTGTACTGAGAGGGGAGGGGAGGGGAGGGTTGCTGGTGCTGCTGGAGGCCATAGGAGTCTCACAGCTTACCTGGTACTGAGCTGGGAGCCTAGTGCTGGTGCCTGAGGTATGCTGAGGCCAGTGAGGGTATTTCTGCTTTTCCTGGGGATACACTGAAGCTTGTGGTGGTCTGGCCTCTGGTGGATCCCTGTTTGCCAAGGACTACACTGGAGCAAGTGGCAGGTCTGGAGCTGGTGGCTGCCTGTTTGCTAAGGTACCCATAGAGTTGGCATCTACCTCTTTACTTGGGGCTACATTGAAGCATGTGGAAGTCTGGCCCCTGGAGGTTGCCTGTTTGCCCAAAGCTGAAGCATGTGGAGGCCTGGTCACTGAAGATTGCCTGTTTTGCTGGGGTTATGCTGAAGTATGTGACAGTTCTGAGAGCTGGAGTATGCCAGTTCCCTGGCTATGCTGAGGCATGTGGCAGGTCCTTATGTTGGCATTTGCCTACTCTACTATACTGGGGCTCAGGATCTACCACTGGGTCACTGAGATGGGGCTTACCGTTGTCTTGCTGGGATTCTTCCTGTCCTGTACTGCACTCCCCTTTTACCCAAGTGAAATACATTTTTCCTGCCAATCTTCCAAGTTTCTTGGACTCAAAGACTGTTTCACCCCATCTTTTTGCTGGTTCTGCTGTTTCAGGATTTGTTGTGGGGTTCTGCTTTATGGTTTTGGGAGGTGAATATCTGAGTCTGTAAAATTTTTAGAAAAATATTTTGATAACCATATTTCAGTAAAATTGGTTTTTTTTTTTAGTAACCGTATATATTTTATTTTATTCATTTAAAAACATTTGAGAAGAGGTCCATAGGCTTCACTGGACTGCCAAAGGGATATAGACCACAAAAGATTAAAAGGCCCTCCTCTAAAGTCACCTGGATCCCCAACATTAAATCTTCTAAGGGCAAGCCAACAGTGCAACTGAAACTGTGATTGCTGAAATCTCCATCTTTTGGTGAAGAATGAAAAAAGGTTGGAGAAAGCAAATGTTGCCCCAATTTTCATGAAAGGGAAGAGCATGTGGTTTATACACTATAGGCCAGTAGCTCAACCTTGATTTCTGGCAAGATTCTAGCACATATTATTAAAGTGAGGATTAGTGAGCATTTGAAAACAGAAACAGCTATCACAAGAAGCCAGTATGGCTTCTTGAAGAACAGGTCATGTCCAACTAACCTTGTTTCTTTTTTTGACAAGTCTCCTAGATTGGTACAACAAGGGAATGCTGTAGTTGTAGTTTGTCTAGGTCTTAGAAAAGCATCTGACCAACTCTCATGCTATTTTTGTGGACAATATAGAAAGGGGAGACCAGATAAGAGTACAGTTAGAAGGATTCAGAATTAGTGCAGTGGCCAGATCCCAAGAAAGGTTCAAGTTTTTAAGAGAGTAGTTACATGTGTGACTTGTGCCATGAAATGATTTTGTCAGTGACTTGGGTAAAAGTATAGGAGCAATTCAGTAGTTTCCCAGATGTATCTGATTCTTCATGCCCCCATCTGTTTTTTTTTGGGGGGGGGTTGTTTTGTTTTGTTTTTTGGCAAAGATACTAGAGCAGTTTGCTACTACCTTCTCCAGCTCATTTGATAAATAAGGAAACTGAGGCAAATGGTGTTATCTGACTTTCCCAGAGTCAGACACCTAGTAAGTGCCTGAGGCTGGATTTGAGCTCAGGAAGATGAGTCCTCCTGACTCCAGGACCAGCACTCTATCCACTATAGTGCCCCACAGCTGCCCAGAAAGGCATAGGTGATAAGTGTATAAAATTTGAGGATGACACAAATTTGGGAGAATGACAGAACCAGGATCCAAAACACTTTTTATTGGCTAGAATGCTAGGCTAAATCAAATGCAATGAAATGTAACAAGGATTCATATAATGTTAAACACTTGAATTCAAAAAGTCAACTTCACAAGTATAAGATCGAAGATGCAGAGCTAAACAGCAGTTCACCTAAAAATAGATTTAGCAAATCAAAAGTGAATGTTGCAAAATTATAAAGAACAAGAATGGCATCAAAGAAGAAAAATGAGGAGATACTCCCACCCTAGCCCTCTGCAAAAGTTGGAGACCCATACATGTTGCCCATTGCACATATTTTTAGATTTTTAGATATAGCTATACTGATTTTTCCTCTCTTTTCTTTCTCTTTAAAAAGTACTATTTGTTATATGACATGGGATAGGAAAAAAGACGGTTTTGGGGAAAATATGGTGATTTTTTTAAAAAGACATCAATAAAAAATTTGAAGATATTTAGCAGAATAAAAATTCAATGGAAATCAGCCATGTAATATGGCAGTCAATAAAGCTAATGGAAACTCAGATTCCATTAAGATAGGGATAATGTGCAAAACTGTGAGCCATATAGCACCACTGAGAAAATATTGTTAAATAGCTGGGCCTTTCCTTCAGGGAGAAGTTCAGAACCATTAAAAACAACACACAATTTCCTAAAGGCAATCCAGATCTATCTCCTTCCCCTGTTCTGTTCTGGCCTGGGTCATTTTTCAAGAACAATGTCTGTACAAGATAAAAGTACTGATTAGATTGACTGTATGGATTACCCATCCAGCTGTATAACATAGTCTACATAATAGGAATTTTCATCCACTTGGTTTTTCCAGTGTGGATAGTTAGTTTTGATTAATTATGGATTTCATTGAGGAGGCTCTGGCATTTGATATGATCAACACAATGCTATCTGCAAACAGAAAAAGCCAGAAGACCTCACAAACCTTCGAGAATCCCTTTTCCATCTGGACTCAGTCAATAAACAAACATTTATCATGTATCTACTGTGTGCCAGGCACTGTGCTTGGTACTGGTGTACAAATTCAAAAGTGACCATCTCTACTCTCAAGAAATTTGCATTTTACTAAGGAGATAGGATATCTTCACAAATAAATGAATGAATGAATAAATAAATAATGGATATACACGTAAACATATAAAGTTAAGTTGATAAGCGTTAAGTGCCTACTATGTGCCAGGCATTGTCCCAAGTTCTAAGGATGCAAAAAAAGGCAAAAACAGTCCCTGCCTTCAAAGGGCTCACATTCTAATGGGGGAGACAAAATGCAAACAACTATATACACACAAGATATAGACAGGATAAAGTGTAGGTAATCTCAAGGGGAAAGCATTGAATTAAGGAAAATCTGCTGGAGAGTCTATTTTTCTCTTAGAATTTTGCCTGAGTTGCCCCTTTGCTCTTGTTTCTTTTGTTGTTGGACCACAGTTCTTTGTACACAGGTCTTCCCCTGCAACCCTGTTAAATAGAAGAGGACTTCCCTATAGATTCCCTGCTCAAGTTGTTCCTGTTTGCAGATGACATTGTACTAACTGCATGAAACTCTACATCCCACCAGAGAGCCTTTTCTATAAGCTCATAAATCACTCAAAAGGGACTGGTCTGACTCTGCCCACAGAAAAACTCCAATGACCAAGGCCACACCCTGATTTGCTGCTGACAAGCAGCACCTTGCATTAGTACAGTCAATACTTCTACCTGGGCCGGACATTGCAGAGCAAGAAACAATGATCCAGGCCCAGAATCACAGAAAGGGAAGAGAACAAGCTGGATTGTGTGTGGGATATTGCACAATCCGTCCCTCGAGGATCTCAGGCTGCTCCCTGCTGCAAAAAGTCTTCTTTTTAACAATGATGTTCTCCCAGTAATGTTGTACTGCTGTACATCCTGCAACATCACAATCTCTAAAGCTGAGGTCCACAAACTTTGTTCTTTTAAAAAAAGGATTTTGATAGCTTTTTCAGTATGATTGGTTTCCTTTTTCATCCTATTTGTTTTATTTTAGGTATTTAAAGATATTATTCTAAGAAAGCATCCATAGGTTTCACCAGACTAAGGCCAAAGGGGTTCATGATATTCATACAAGAAAAGGTTAAAAAGCCCAGCATTAGAGATTCAAAACTACAGGTTACCCAAAGGGGAAAGATAGAGACACATTCCAGGCAGATAAAGCAGGCTACAGTATGGTGACATGTGCATAAGAAGTGGCATTTGAAAAATGATAATCCAGAAAATAGGTAATAGGAAAAGGAAACAGACCTAGAAAGAAAGAGGGATGATCTGAGGACAGCCCAAGTGCCACTTTGTACTCTTGAAATATCAAAAGACCTGGAAGAAAATACTCAGCACACTGGATGACTTTTCTGTGTCTCATCTATGGGAGCTGTGGGGATCTGTGGACACAAGAACTGAACAGGTTAAGAAGGAATGAATGGAACCTTATTCTCATTGCATTTGGCTTAAGGAGGAAATAATATGCACACTCATTTGGGTATGGAAATCTATCTTACCCTAAAGGGAAGTAGGAGGGAAGGGGATAAGAGAGGAGGGGATGATAAAAGGGAGGGCAGATTGGGAGGGGGGAGTAATCAGAAGCAAACACTTTTGAGGAGGGACAGGGTCAAAGGGGAGAGTAGAATAAATAGGGGGGTGGGATAGGATGGAGGGAAATATAGTAAGTCTTTCACAACATGACTATTATGGAAGTGTTTTGCATGACTACTCATGTACAGCATATATCAAATTACTTGACTTCTCAATGAGAGTGGGTGGGGAAGAAGGAAGGGAGAGAATTTGGAACTTAAAGTTTTAAAAACAAATGTTAAAAATTGTTTTTACATGCAACTGGGAAATAAAATATACAAGCAATGGGGTATAGAAATCTATCTTGCCCTAGAGGAAAATAGAAGAGAAGAGAATAAGAGAAGGAGTGGTGGTGATAGAAGGGAGGGCAGATTGGGGGAAGGGGTAATCTAAATGCACTCTGTCCTGGAGTGGGGAAGGAGAGGGATGGGGAGAAAATTTGGAACTTAAAATCTTGTGGAAGTGAATGTTGAAAACTAAAAATAAATTAATAATTTTTTTTAAAGAATTCAACATGTAAATCTCAAGAAAAAAAGTATGAATGGTTAGCAATTGCACAGGTAACAAAGAGAGCATGAATATCTCAAAGGATTGACTGACAACTCCTAGAGGACAGGGATAGTATCCAAGAGTGTGCTGGAGCCAGCTCATACCTATTCTTCAGAACCAATTGTTAAATTTTCAGTGTGAGCATTTGTGCCTCAGAAATAGGCAAATGCTACACATTGGGGTTCGATTTATTATTTTATTGATTGTCTGGACTTAAAATGATGGTGCAAATGTCAATGATGTAGTTTAAAATTAAAAGTGTGTCTCTCAAACAGGATGCTCTCAGAAAAAAACTTTGAAGACTGGCATGAACTGATGCAAAGTGAAATGAGCAGAACCAGGGGAACACTGTACACAGTAACAGTAGTACTATATGATGGTTGACTGTGAATGACTCCGTTTTTCTCAGCAGTAGAAAGATCCAAGACAATTCCAAAGGGTTCACGATGAAAGAACTGATGTAGTCTGAATGCAGATCAAAACATACATTTTTTAAGCTTTATTTTTCTTGGGTCATTTTGTTGCTGTTGTTTGTGTTTTCTTTCACAAAGTGACTAGTATAGAAATAGGTTTGCATCACTGCATACGTACAGCCTATATTAAACAGCTTGTGAGTGAGGGGGGAGAGAAAGCTCAACATTTTAAAAAACATGTTAAAATTGTTTTTACATGTAATTGGAAAAAAAATAAAATATTTTTTAAAAGTGTATCTTACATACATTTTCTCTCCTGGAGAGAAATGTCGCAAATATTTGTTGTTATCTGTTGTTAGGTATTTATGTTGCTCTTCAATATTTAATGGCATACGCCTGATTTTACAGTTCATACCCGCAGAAGGGACAGCAAGGCCCACAGATCAAGGAAGAGTAGATTTAGATCTCAAAGGAACTTTGCACATCGTCTCCTAGTCCAACACTTCCATTTTACAGCTGAAAGAAGCAAGGCCCAAAGTGGTTAAATGACTAATATTCATCCATTCTTTAGGTTGGTGATTGGGCTAAGTGAGTGACTCTTAACTTTTGTGTGTGTCACCTTGTGGATTCCTCAGCAATCTGGTGAAGCCTATAAATCCCTTTTCAGAAAAAAAAAATATATATATTTTTAAGTGCACAAAAGAGAATATAGGATTACAAAGGTAGTTATTTATGTTGACATAGTTACCAAATTTTATTTTTTTCAGAAAACAAGCTGACAGACCCCAGGTAAAGAATGCCTGGATTAGATAGACCCTAGTACTGGAAAATGCCAGCCAGCTCTTCCCGTTGGTGGTGTTGGCCTCCCCGGTGGGCTGTGGAATAGAACTGTAACTATGACAGCGCCCCAGAGCGTTGTCCCAGGGCAGGGCACCGGGCGGGGAATGCTTTACAAACCCAGCAGCAAATTCCCGACCCAACTGAAATGAAGTTGCCAGAATGACTCCTTGTATTATTTTCACATCATGAATTACAGAGTTGCTTTGAGGGCAGTTTCCTGCTCTTCCCTATCCCACCACATTAACTAAATTTCTTCTGTCGTGATGGTATTTTTCCTGCTCTCAGACATCTCCTCTAAAGATACCTAGAATCCCCGCATTCCCCAGACTTATGAAAGTAGAAAGAGCATTGGACTTGTCAGCAGACTGATTCTAGTCCTATCTCATCACTGATCTCTGCGTAACTTTGGGCAAGTCATTTTCTTTGCCTGGGCTTTGGTTTCACCACATATAGAATGGGAGTGTCCATAAGAGGTTGGCCAGGATGGTGAAGGGTAGCAAGTTCTTGCTCCATAAAGAACAGTTTAAGGAACTGACAATGTTTAAACTAAAGGAAAGAAGCCTCAGGGGGAACACGACAGATGTCCCCAAGTAACTGAAGGTCTGTCATGTGGGAGAAGGACCAAGTAAATAGATCCTGCTCAGCCCCAGAAGACAGAACTGGGAGCAAGGACGAGAAATTATTCAGTCATTTTGGTTGAGTCTGATTCTTCGTGACCCCATTTGGGGTTTTCTTGGCAGAGATACTGGAGTGGTTTGCCATTTCCTTCGATAGCTCATTTTACAGATGAAGAAACTGAGGCAAACAGGGTTAAGTGACCTGCCCAGGGTCACACAGCCAATAATTGTCTGAGGCTGGATCTGAACTCTGGAAAATGAATCTTCCTGACTCCAGGTCTGGCTCTCTATCCACTGTGCCCAAAGGAAAGTGACAAAGAGGCAGATGTTGGCTTGATTCCAGGGAATACTTCCTATGGTCAGAACTGCCCCAAAGTGGAATGGGCTGCCCCATGGGGCAGCAGTGTCCCCCTCAGGAGGCCTTCAAGTACAGATTGGGAAACCACTTACTGGCTGTGTTTAGAGGGGATTTTTTGGTGGGTATGGGTTATGCTGCATGGCCCCTGAGGCTCCTTTACTATAAAATTCTCTGATTCCGTGACAAGACAGATAATTAAAGTCTCATAAAACAATTCATGCTCTAAGTCTCCTCCCAGTACTCCTTCCCTTTATGGCTAACTCTGACGCCTTCAAATTACTGCCGAGTCGGATCCCTTTACATAAACCCGAAGGACCTTCCCATCCCTGGTTCATTCACCTTTCACCACTGGTGTGTCTCTGGGCTAACTCACTGGCCCCTCCTTTCTGCCCTCCCTTCACGAAGTCACCCTGCTAATGTTTAATCTGCCAGCCAAGAGGCGAACTGAATTTGGGGAGATTTCCACTTCTTCCTGCTTCTAGAGAGGTCTTTTACATGAATAATTAACTCTTTGGGTTAGATCAATTCATTTTTTTAAAAATCAAAGATCTCTTTAAAAAAAATATAGGAGTTGGTGATATTTAACAGAGCCGAAAAACAGACTGAGGTGGGCGGGGGCAAGAATGTCGTCTTCAAATTGTACAAACAGCTATTTGGAATCTGAAGTCTTAGGGTTCACATCTCAGCTCTGCTCCTTACTTCCTGTGTGAAGTTACTGCCTCCTTCTGGACTTCAATTTCTTCATCCATAAGACAGGGGCAATAGTCTCTACTTCATAGCATTGTTCTGAGGAAATCAGCTTCTAAACCTTAAAATGCTATTAAAATGCCATTATTCTTATTATCACTTGAGCACCCACCCTGCTGGCAATCAAAGCTCAAACTGCCATTGGCAGAAATCTTAAGGCATGGTTTAGGAAAGGTTGTACTCATACTCCTTCACGCAATCTTCACATTAACAAACATTTATTAAGTGACTGATATGTGCAGGGAGGGCCCCACACTGGTCTCTGGGGAAGAGATAGAGGTGAATTAGAAAGAGATAATAAAGGAGCCCTAGAGTTGGACTCAGGAGACTTGAATTAAATTCTGACTCTTCCACTTTATGCATATTACCTAATTTCCTGGGTCTTAGTCTTGTGAAATGAGGATAACAATATTCACATCTCAGAGCAAGGAGGGGTGAGTGTGTGCCCCTCAAGGCTCAGAAGGGGCTTCTGGGAGGAGATGAGGCTGGAGCTGAGCCTTGAAGGGCAATCTTAGTATTCAGGGAAATGAAATAGGGGAAAATCCTAGGCTGGAAAATGACATGAGCTTAAGCTCAAAGCACAACACGTAAGGAAATAAATCCAGAAATGTAAATGGGACTCGGCTGGGGGAAGGCTTCCATGCCAGACAGAGGCTTGTATTTTATCAAGTGGGGCTAGGGAGCCATGGAAGGTTTTTGAGCACAGTAGTGATATGATCAGATCAGATGTATGTGTCGTACAAAAATACCCTGCACAGCTGTTTAAAGGGTAGCTGAAGACAGGAGTGCCAGGGAAAACAGTTAGGAAATTATTGCAATCTCAAAGCAATAGGCAGTGAGAGCCTAAAGTCAAATAAGGAATTGCAGAAGAGACTTCACAGGTCATCATTTTGCAGCTGAGGACACTGAAGCTGGGTGAAATGTGACTTGCCCAAGGCCACAGAGGCTGGGATTTGAACCAAAGTTCTCCAACTCCAGGGTAGTATCCTTTTTTACTCTTTCTTGCTCACACTACGGTAACTTATGGAAGTAGCTGCAAAAGGAGAAAGAAGAGGATAGTTGCTTATGAAGCTGTAGAGACAAAAAAAAAAATCCCCTGGCCCCAGGAGGCAATATGGTATATCCAAAAATCAGAGCTGAAAGACTAGAGTGCCAAACCCCTCTTTGCCACTTATCAGCTATGTGACCTGGCCAAGTCATATCCTTGATGAGCCTCAGTAATAAAATAGAGGTAATAATAGTTATACCCCAGATAGGTGGCGCCAAAGTGCACAGAGCATTCTGGGCCTGGAGTCAGACTCCTCTTCAGGAAGTCAAATTCGATCTCAAGACACTGTCTAGCTGTGTGACCCTGGGCAAGTCACTTCACCCTGTTTGCCTCAGTTTCCTCATCTGTAAAATAAGCTGGAGAAGGAAATGGCAAACCACTCCAGTATCTTTGCCTAGAAAATTCCCAAATGGGGTCATGAAGAATTGGGTGTAGCGGAAACAACAGAACAACAGTAACAATATAATTCCTACCTCTGGGCAATAGTGTAAGGAAAGCACTTTGTAAAGTGAGTTCAAATGACTAGGAAATATTGAGCATGCACACACACACACACACACACACACACACACACACACACACACACAAACACACACACCCCTACCCCTACACATTCACATACCTCCTCCTTGCCCTCAGCTTCCTCAGGCTATTGGTGACCTCCGTTGGGGTCATGCTTCACATCATAGCTTCTGGCTAGTGTAAGCTCAGGGAAAAGCATCGTCTTATTTTTTTTAAATCAGTCTTGGAAAGCTTCCTGGAGGAGGTGAAATTCTAAGTCACTCCGCTAAGGTTTGAGGTGCTTCTCTCTGAGAGGAGCAAGAGAAGGCTAAATGAACGGTGATGACGTGTGAACATCTGAACCCTTGCCGTTCAGGGGTCACCCTAACTGGTCTCCCTCTCAGGTTCCCTCTTCCGATTTATCCTCCCTGTCTTCCAGTCTGGCCTCTCACTCACTCCTCACTTCAGGGCTCTAATTGAAAATACAAAGTCCTCTTCCAGGCACGTAAGCCCCATCACCATCTGGCTCCTGTCTCTTGGTCCAGGCTGATCTAACCCCACTCTCTGGTTCCAGACTGACCTGACGTTTCCCACTCCCATCAGTTCCCAGGGAGCTACATTCCGCTACCCTAGTGCAATGGGAAAAGCGCTGCCTCTGGAGTCAGAGGACCTGGGTTTGAATTCCTAAATCTGACACCCCCTGTGTCATGGACAGGTCACTCAACAAGCCTGGACATCAGTTTGCTCCTCTATAAAATGAGGGGGTAGACGAGGGGACCCGTGAGGACCCCAATAGCTGGAATCCTCTTAGAATCAACAGCATATATTTTGTATTAATCTTTACTGATGGGTTCCACCCTCATGGAATGTAAGCTCCCTGAAGACAAGGACTGTTTTGCTTTGGTTATGTACAGAACTTTTTCACGAACACTAAAGTGGAGGAGATAGGAAGTCTTTCATTTACTTGCAAGGTTGTTGAACTGAGGGGCAGCTAGCTGGTGCAGTGGATAGAGCAGCGGGCTTGGAACTGGGAAGATTCATCTTGAGTTCAAATCTGGCCTCAGACATTTACTAGCTGGGTGACCCTGGGCAAGTCACTTGACCCTGTTTGCCTCAGTTTCTTCATCTGTAAAGTGAACTGAAGAATCAAATGGCAGACCACTCCAGCATCTCTTCCAAGAAGACCTCAGAGGGGGTCACAGAGAGTCGGACACACCTGAACAACAACAAATCGTTGGATTGAATTGAGTTTGGCTTTGGGGGAGATAAAACATCCTTTTAGTATAAAGAGCACTTGACATAGAACCAAGAGACCTAGGTCTTATTCCTGGCTCTGACCCTCAACCCTCTGATCTCTTGACCTAGGGCAAGTCACGTTCTCTCAGTCTGACTCAGTTTCCTCACATGTGAAATGGGTATAATAATACTTCCACTAAGTGCCTGCTATGTGATGGTGGGTAAATCCCGTCCCCTTTAGAGCCTTAATTGTTCTCCCCTGTAACACACCATGCTAGTGCCTCATCAGAGGCAGCTGAGGGGAGGCTAGTGTTTAGTGACCCAAAGACTCAGCATAAGTCCCTTATCCATCTTATGCATCAGGCATCTCTAAGATTTAGTTTCCAGCACACACAATTAGAGATTGTCTCACTCCTTAAGGAAAAGTGATTTGTGAATGAGAGAAATTCTTTCTCATCTCCTCCCAAGCCCGGTGGAGGAGGAGGGGAGGGAAGGACATCCCAGGAATTTGAGACTTATGCCACTTTTTGAAAATCTTCTTTAAAGTGCAAATCTCCCTGCTGAGATCACACCTTGAGCTGATATAGCTAACACCTTCATTGACTGCTAACACTTTAGGTAGGTTCAGTGGAAAGATGCAGCCCAAGGATGCCTTGTGTTGGGGTGGGGGAGGGAGGGTAGAAAGCTCAAGGAAGAAGACAGACTCTGAATTTAGTGATATCCGGGCCCTTCACTCCTGCATATTCTGTGTTTAGTTTCAATAGAAAAAAAAGCAGGGAGTGATCTATTGTCAGCTTCAGTAAGACAGGCAATGAGGTCTGACAGGAATGGCCCTGAGAACTGGAGGAGGAGACCTGGGCTCTCATGTAGCTTCTCCACTGACACTTTCTGCAGTCTTGGAAAAAGTTTATCCCTCTCTGAACATTAGTGTCCTTATCTGTAAAATGGGAGAGTTGCACTTCATATTCCATTCCAGCTCTGATGAACAGAAAGATTGGACACAACATTTTTTGCCTTTGAGAGCATTTGGATTTGGAAGCAGAGAAATCTAGCCCAGGTAAGGCTTTGACATCTGGGAAAGAATACAACTACAACCTTGTGGGTGACCCAGTACTGCCTGTGCTCTGTGGGGTGTGACACCCGCCCCCCCTCAGGATGGCAGACTACAGCAGAGGGCACAGTTGTGTAGTAGTAGCTCTTCCACGCTCTTCCCTACACACTAACACCTCCAGGTGTCTTGTGTGCTAAGGCAAAGCCAGGGGGTGGGGTTGATCCCATGATCATATGATAATTCAGATTTAGCCTAGTCTACACCAAGTGCTACAGTGAATAGAACCCTGAGCCTGGAATCTGGAAGACCTGAGTTAAAATCCTGGCTCAGACACTTGTCAGCTGTATGACCGTGGGCAAGTCATTTCACCTTTGTCTGCCTCTGTTTCCTAAACTGTGAAATGGGAATAATGATAGCATTTATCTCTCAGGGTTGTTGTGAGGATTCAATAACATTCTCGAAGTGCCTGGTATATAGTGGTCACTTCTCCTTCCCCAGGTAAGATGGGGAAGCTGCATTTTACTAAGGGATTCCAGGAGTGTAAAAAATTCCTTCAAGGCCCGTTGGAAGACGTCTCTGATGACCAGGGTCCCAGGCATAGCTCTGTCACTAACTTGCCTTACAGCTAGGGCCAGCCTGTTACAGAGTAAACCATGCCAAACTGGAGTCCAGGAGGCCTGAATCTTATTCCCAGATCAAACCCTAACACATGTGTCCTAAGTCACTTCACTCCCTGGGCTTCAGGTAAAATAAGAACCTAGTACTCAATTATCTGTATTTTAAAAAATCCCTTCTGATTAATGTTTTATGTTCTAATGTCCTCTCTTGTATGGCCCAGTCCAGTTCTGACAAGTTGCATCCTCTGGCATTGATCCCTTTTATCTCTAACCCATTTCTAAGGTCCCTTTGCATCCTAGCATCTCGTGATCCATGTTAGATATTTTTAGGTGGGTGGTACATTTGGAGAGGAGACCCTCCATCTCTGGGGTCCTTGCCCCTTTTTTCCAGGTTAAGAAAACACATTGGGCAGGAGTTTGCGTGTCCCTGATAACATATGAATCCAGATAAACTTTGTTATCAGGGACTGGATGATCAACCTCTCCTGCTTTGTTGACTGACTCAGCAGCCTGTACAGTACGTGCATCTGTCTGCCTGGGGCCATGACACTCATGACCTCAAGATCATGACCACTCATAACCAGCGAAGACACGAACTTTATAGACCTCAACCTTGGCTGTCATTCATTTCCCAGATGGCCTTAGTCACGCCACTGTGGCACAGGATGGCATAGGCTTGGGCATGCTGACCTGAGATTCCAAGACCAGGGTTTGAGTCTTAGTATCACATTCTCTCTCTGGGCCTCAGTTTACTAGTAACAATAATGACGACAACAACCATAACAGTTCCTGTTTACTCTCTAATATACCAACATGAAATATTAACCATTATAGCTATCAGTCACTGCCCCGTTAAGCTGGAAACTCTCTGAAGGCAAGGACTGAATCTTATCTGAATTTTGTGTCTCTCCCCATTGCTCTTCACATAGGAGGCACTTTGTGTTTGCTGAACTCAACAAAATTGAACCTGAACTCAGAGCATTTTGTATTTTTTTTATACCTTTAGCCATTCATTCACCCATGTATTCATCCAGTAGAAAGAACATAAGATTTATAATCCAGAGACATGGGTTTGCATTTGAGTTCTGACCACTCTCTAGCACAGTGGTTCTCAGCCTGTGAGTTGTGACTCCTTTGGGGGTCAAACAACCCTTTCACAGGGGTCACAGGGTTCACCTAAGACCATTGGGAAAATACGTATTTCCCAATGGTCTTAGGAACCAAGACACTGCTCCTCTATCCATCTACAGGCGGGTCCGCCCACATGCAGATACACCCACATACAAGTATTAAAGGGTTGCAGCATTAGGAAGGTTGAGAACCACTGCTCTACATCATGTCTTTTTATAGGGAAATTCACCTGCCTAAGCCTTAGTTTCTTCATCTATAAAATGGGAAGAATATCCCTAATTTTTCAGGGCATTTGGGAGGAAAATATATGACCCTAAATGCAGAATTTCTGAGTACTACTCTATGTAGAAATAATAACTGGGCCTCATGTTACAGAGTAAAAAGGACTGGATTTGGAGTCAGAAGACCTGTGTTGGAGGCTTGGCTCTGTGACAAGCTACTGCTTTTCTTTAAACTTCAGCTTCCTCATCTGTAAAATGGGGAATGGATCAGGATTTAAATTCCTTATGGGTAGGAATTATTTCATTCTTTGTTTTAATATTCCCAGAATGCTAGCACAATGCTTGGTGTATTACAGGCACTCCATAAATGTTTGTGGATTGATTAATTGATTAGAATAATAATACACTACTTTCTTCAAAGGACTGTTAAGACACAATAAAATAATACATAAAGTGCACTGTAAGTGAAAGCTAGTATCGTTATTTCTTTTAGACTGATTCTCCAAGATTTCATAATATCATGGATTCATAGAGTCAGGAGGTAATTCACAGGCCAGGTGGTTTACTCCCTAACCAAATAATAATATCCTCTATAATGTCTCCAATAAGTAGTGGTCTATCCTTTGCTTGAATGGATGCCTCCACTGCCCAGGGGCTCTTTGAGGCCCATTGCATTGTGGGACCACTCTGCCTGGGCAAAAGCAAAGGCATCCTTGTGATGAACTCCAAAGATGCTCCTCTTCACCTTCCACCTGTGACTCCTAGTTCTGCTACCCTGGGGATAAGCAGGACAATGACATGTCTTCCACTCGATAGACTTTTAAATACATCAGGACATGAATTGTGTCTCCCTCTAAATCTTTTCCTCTCTTGCTAAGCATCCATAAATTCCTTCAATTCTTCCTCCCAGTAAGAAAATGGTGAGTGTGTGTGTGTGTGTGTGTGTGTGTGTGTGAGAGAGAGAGAGAGAGAGAGAGAGAGAGAGAGAGAGAAAGAGAGACAGAGAGACAGACAGAGACAGAGACAAAGAGAGGAGACAAGACAGACAGACAGAGACAGAAAGACTGAGAAAAAGAGAGACAGAAAGAAAGAGACACAGAGAGACAAAGAGAGTGACAGAGAGACAGAGACAGAGAGACAAAGAGAGAGAGTGATGAAATATTGACAAAGGGCTCAGCATTGCATATGTCTAATTATCTTTCTGGGGGAGGAAAAAAAAGAAAAAGGATAGTAGTTTCTATAAACTAAGTTCACCTCCAGGGAAGCAGATTGAACATTAGCCCAGGTGGCCCATTGAAGAAAGGGGAGGAGGAAAGACAGGCCAGAGGTAATGTGGAGATTTGCCAGCTGCCGAAAGGTGATGAGAGGGAGGGATCGATAGATCTTTCAGGTTTATGCAAAGGGCTGAGAGCGACTCAATGATACGGAGGTGGAGCAATGGATAGGACATTCTGTCTTAGTATGCTAGAACACAGCTGGTCCAAATTAGAAGTGACTTTAGGAAACAGAAAGTTAGACCATAGAAACAGAAATAGAATGTTAGAGCATAGAATGTTGGATCTGGAAGAGACATTGAATTTGAAAACAGAAAAGTGAACATTAAGCTAGGATGAGACCCATAGAAAGCAAGACATACTGCTAGTGCATCCAGCTTACTGTGGAAGTTGCCTGGATGAATGGAAAGATAGGAGTACCCTGAGGACAAATAGTGAGGAGTGGAAGAAGGGCACATTTTGGAGAAAACATAATGGTTTCTGTGGCATTTAAACACATTACACTAGAGATATCTATGAGATATCTAGTTCGAAATGCCAATAGGCAGCTGATGTGGGACTAGAGCATAGGAGATCATTGACATAATAGACCTCAAGTGTTTTGCAGATCTTAAAGCTCTCTCCCTAAATGTTAGTGGAATGGAAGGGGAGGTCCTCCCCCACCTCACTTAATATAATGAGTTCAAGAGCATGATGAAGTGTTTTTTTTAAATAACATTTTTTCCCAATTACAAGTTAAAACAATTCTCAGCACTTAGGTTTTTTTAAGTTTTGAGTTCCACATTCTATCCCTCCCCTCCCTCTTCCCTGAGACAGTAAAGCAATCCAATAAAGGTTGCACATGTGCAATCGTGTAAAGCATTTCTGTATTAGTCATTTTGTACAAGAAGACTGAAACAAAAAAAAGCAAAGAAAAAAGAGAAAGAAAGTGAAAAAATAGTATGCTTCCGTCCGTATTTAGACAATATCAGCTCTTTCTCTGGAGGTGGATTGCATTTTTCATCATGAGTCCTGTGTAAATAGGTACTCTAAGCCCTGTTACCTTCACCAAGTTCCAAGACTCTTTTACTGAGTCACAGAATGAGTCAATCAATGCACCCAGAATATAACAACAGAGAAACCAGGTGTTAAGGACTTCTCTTATAGTTCCACCACAATATGTGTGAATAAGTCCTGAATCAGTGCCAGAAGGTTATAGAGCTTTGACCATTGTATAACACCGCACAGGGAACATCTTGTTATTGGCCATGAGAATCAAATGTGCTGCTGGGCTTATGTATAAATATAGCAAGTCAGTCCAGGTGTCAGCCAACGGGGGAGGAGGGAGACTCCAAGTTGAAAAATTAAAGCCAGGAAGGGGTGGGAAGGCAGGGGACCAAGACTCAGAGAGAGAATACCTTTCTTGCAATGGCGGGGAGAGAAGAGAGAAGAGATTTTTCTTTCCTTTTCCCTCATTAACAATGTCTTCATGTCATTGGGAATATTGGACCAGTAGGAGATAATGCTGCTTCCTCCCTGGGGTAACTAGCTTTCAGTATTTGTGTCTGTGTCCAGAAAGACACACCACACACTGAGGACAGATGCAAATACAGAGTCACCCAGGGAGGAATTAGCTTCAAGGAGCATGACTCTTTGTTCCAAAAAAGAATGCTGGTGATGGTACTCGAGAAAGGACTTTCAGACCATGAAGTACTGGGAGCTGTGGTACGCCCTTTGGCACACATCTAGCCTGCATATGTACATCCTTCCCATTGTACTTTGAATTTAAGCCCACTCTTCCCATGGATGCTGTGTGTTAGTGTGTGCACATTCACATGAAAGACAGAAGACAAGAGAGAGACAGAGACAAAGGAGGGAGACAGGGAAAGAGACAGAGAGACAGAGAGAGAGAGAGAATCCACTCCACGTTTTCTAAGAGACTGTCTTTTACCAACAGTTCTTACTATATACCATGTTAGTAAATGTTGTTGCTAAAAACAAATTGTTTGCTGGCTGACTGTTAATGAGAACCATACTTAAGATGGCTCCCAAAGTATGATAGTTCTCTAAAGACCCCACCTACAAGTAGGAGGCCAAGTTGGGGAAAGTGGTCCTAAAAAGGATAGAGACTGGGTATTATCAAAAGAGATTTGGGATTTGTCTGAATAGAAATGAAAATAAAACCCTATGGAAATTGATGACATCACCAAGAGAAAGTGTGTGTGTGTGAGAGAGACAGAAAGAGAGAAACAGAGAAAGAGAGAGAGAGAAGGAGAGAGGGAGAGTTAGTGGTCAGGGAAACAGGAAGAGAACATTGTGAAAATAAGTTAGATGAAGTGTAAATTGGAGCTAGTTGGAGATAGTCAATGAAGAGAACATGCTAGAATTGAGGGGGATTGGGAAAACCTTCCTGTAAAAGGTGGGATATTAGCTGGGACTTGAAGGAAGCCAAAAGGTGAAGATGAGGAGGGAAATAATTCCAGGCATGTGTGCAAGGAATGACACTTCCTAGAGTTGGGAGATGGAACAGCTTGACCAAAGAAAAACAACTAATAAGTGTTTGTTGCATTGTAGAAGTTAATATCTAAGATTCTAAAATTCTAATTTTCTGTGATTCTAGCATTGACTCTAAGAGTTAATCATTCTATTCTTAACATACTGACTGATTCTATAATTGTCAAAGTCTTCGGCTCTAACATTCTCTGATTCTGTAATTTTAAAAGCCAAAGATTTTGTTATTCTAATGACTATTCCCTAGGAGTACAATTCCAGAGTCAAACAGAATGTTCTGTTGGAGAACCTACTTATACAGGTGCACAGAAGCCAATCATCAGTGAGCTGGCCATCAGGTGAGGAATCCTTTGGCCATGGCAATCCATGAAGCAAAGGAAAAATGTAAATGGTCCTCTTTTGCTTCTCAATTGATAATAGCATAATGATAGGAAAGAGGGCAGACAGTGCGCCAAGAATCATACCATTTTTAGAATGTCTGGGAACATTAAGTTAATTGTTAGTGCTCTAAATGTGAGGTCTTTGTCAAATATTCAGTCAATCACCATGTCATTAGATAAACTGAACCACATCAATTCTGAAATTCTCAATATAAATAAAGCCAAGAGACAAGAGACAGTTGCAGCTACATGGAAAGATAGTTCATGGCTCTGATTGGAGAGGCAAAACAAGAAGCTGGTGGAGTTGGTTTCATCTTGCACCGAAAAGCAACAAGAAATCTCATTTCGTGGGACACTTGGTCTTCTCAACTTAAAGAACTCATAATAAACATGAGCAAAAAAGACCATCTTCTGAGGTGGCTAGGTGGAGCAGTGAATAGAGCACCAGCCTTGGAGTCAGGAGGACCTGAGTTCAAATCCAATCTCAGACACTTAACACAAAAAACTAGCCATGTGACCTTGGGCAAGTCACTTAACCTCAATTGCCCTACCCTCCCCGCTCCAAAAAGCAAAAAAAAAAAAAAAAGACCATACTCTGCATTCTCATCTTTTGCTAAGGTTTATAAAATAGAGAAAGTAAAGAACTTCATTAAATTCTATAAACCAAGTCAGCATTTACGTTGATGCCCAGCAATACCAACACAATGATCTGGCACAGGAGAAGGATGGCAAAAGGTATGTTGAAAAATGTAGCACAGATCTGAGAAATACAAGTCAAAGGCTTATGAACTATTCAAGTGTGTGTGTGTGTGTAATGAATGCCTTTTTAGAAATGCCATTTTAGTAAGAAATCTAGAAGGTGCTGGACATGACAAACATTGAGGATCTCCAAAAATGATATTGACAACAGTATAATAATCAAGGAAATGACTGGTTACTGAAGTGAGAGCTATAGTAGAATCAGCTGTCTGGGTGCATGGAGACCATCTAACTAGACAGGGGAAGGGTCAAAATCAGCATCAAATTATAACAAGTTTAATGATTAGAACGTGTTATTAGCAATAATAATATTTCAACTAGACAAAATAAAAGTTTTCAATGTCCCCAGTGGAAAATTGAATATAGCAATCATTGCCTTTTCCTGCAGGTCTAGATGATATAAAACAACCATCATGAAAAGGAGGCCAAAAGAGCCTATAAAATGTCTAGGACTACAATTATTTTATTTCATTGCCAGGTGGTAAGAGATGAAAAGACAAGAGTAAGATTGGTTTGGAATGCAAATTCATTTTTAAACACAATGGATTAGAATGGCAGAATATCATAAACAATATCTCATAAAACAGGGAAAAGCAGCAGAACCAAAACTAATGTCTGGAAAGATCAGTGTGAGATCTAAACAGGCTTCATCATTCCAAGCGTGTTCAAAGATGCCACAGATCAAAGATGGAACCAATGTGTCTTCTCTACAACGGCTTTCATTATGAATGACAACAAAACCGCCATGTTTGAACCAAAGACAAGAACAACTGTATCTTAGCACACACACCCTGAAGACACCTCTGCTGAACATGACCTAGTCTTGAAAACAGGGAGGGATTGTTTTCTAAGTTGTGCCAGGGAGGGGGAGATGGCAGTAGTATTGGGGGAGGGGAGGAAGAATCACAGCAGATATTAATATACAAAATAAAGGTGATTCAGAGGACATCACTAACTACCAGCCCAGATGACTATTGTCTCATCTTTATAAAATCTTTGTGACAAAAGTACACACATACACACACACACACACACACACACACACATATTCTAAGGGTCTGCTTTATGAAAGTGGAACAGACAGGCTTTTCTACAGCAGACAACGTCCTTAAATCACATCATTGCTTGAAATGTTCAGACAACACAAAATTCTGCTCTTAAATTTGCTGATAACAAGAAAAAAAAGAGAAAAGCATTTTACTTGACTCAATGGTTGAACAAAATGCAGTCTTAAAATATATTCTCTAAAACTAATATTTGTGTGTTAAGATCATACAAAATTCCTTGATAAACTCAAAGATAATTTTTCTGTGACTTAATCATTGATGCTAATTGAGGCATAATAGGCAGCAGAAAGGCCACTAAATGTGGACCCTACTGTTCCAGATGTCCTACATAGGGAAGACACCTTGTAGGTGTGCAAGCATCTGGATCCTCCTTTTAGAGCAGTGGTTTTCAACCTTCCTAATGCCGCAACCCTTTAATACTCAGATGTGGGCTTATCTGCATGTGGGCAGACCTGCCTAGAGACGGATAGAGGAGCAGTGTCTGAGCTTCTAAGACCATTGGAAATATGTGTTTTCCAATGGTCTAAGGCGTCCCCTGTGACCCCTGTGAAAGGGTCGTTCAACCCCCAAAGGGTGGCAACCCACAGGTTGAGAACCACTGTTTTAGAGGGTGATATTGGACTGATTGCAAGAAGCCCCTGGACCCACAAAGGCTCCTCATTGTCATCTATAATGATTCAAAAAAAGATTAGCTTAACAATTTATATAAAAAAACCGAATGGGTGAAAATGCTTTGTTATGAAGACTATAAC
The DNA here is from genome assembly GCA_028627135.1 of Pseudochirops cupreus. Classification (NCBI taxonomy): domain Eukaryota; kingdom Metazoa; phylum Chordata; class Mammalia; order Diprotodontia; family Pseudocheiridae; genus Pseudochirops; species Pseudochirops cupreus. The sequence goes on along the minus strand of CM053582.1, from coordinate 155,603,502 downwards.
ATGCAATTGGATGGTTAGTCCATTAAGTTAGCACATATATTTGGGACAGACACTGCTTTCAAACAATGATTTAGGACCAGAATTGAATAAGAGAAAAAGATTAGATGGGAATGGATTGGGGAGGTTTTCTAGCATTTTTGACAACCCAAAACTACGATCAAGCACAAAAGCCTCACCCTTAACTTTTAAAAATATGTCCTCTTGATAACCTGGTATATTCACAAACCTTGGGACACCATTCTTCCCAAAGGTTTAAGCTGTGATCCAAAGAGCAGTAGAGGGGAGCATGATGATCACAAGTTGTCTGCAGCATCTTACTAATGTGCCCAAGGAAGTAGCATTAAATCTATCATCTGGGTCAGAAAATGAAGCCGGCTACCTGTGAGAGGAGAGGAAGGGGGTAGATATGTTTAATGTCCAAGGGCTGCACTGGTACCTACAGAATGCTAATCACTAGAGACCGGCTCCCAGAACATTAGTAAGGTGTGTATGCTCCATGACAGACGTACAGGAGAACAGAGGCAAGAATCATGGGTTGAAAGCAGCACAAATGGAGGGGATGCCCATATGGGAGATCTCAAACCTGCTGGTTTATTGAAGGGGTCTCTTTCAGACCCTCTATCATTCTGACCATCTATGAGTCTAAACACTGAAGATTCGTTTGGAGCAGCAACTTGTCAGAGCTACCTCCTTCTTCTAAACGGCCTTTGAGAGTCACCGCCCAAACCACCAGCACAGTACAGAGGATTCCAAGGTACCACAACCAGAATAATCACTCCAATTTAAAATATCCTAGGGCCAATTCTGACTATGTAATAAATCCTTCTCTCCACCCCCTCCAATCTCATCCCTCGGGCATGCAGCTCCCTACTCAGCCAGGAGACTGGAAAGGGTACAGGAGAGAGCCAGTCAGAACGGTCAGGTCCCTGGGGCCTTTGGGCAGGCAAACTCTAATTAAACCCAGAGCCCTCTGACTGCTCTGCCTAATTGTGAATGCTGAAGACTTGTGCTTCCTGTTTAATTATGGAAAAGAGTCAAGGTCAGGATGGGGTGGTGAGGTGGGGGTAGGGGTGGGGCTGGAGAGGAGGCTTCTTTGGAGACTCTCCTGCATCCTCAAGGTTCTTAATCAGAACTGTACATCCAGGGCTTTGAGAGAGATGCTTGGCTTCATAGAAATGTGCTTGTCTGGCCATAAGCTTTGGAAATCTATGACAGGTAGGGAATAAAATCACTAACCCAGTATTGTTTGAGCTCTCAAGGTAGGGGGATGGATAAAATTACCTCCAGAGGATCCCTCCATGACAGGGGTTCTTTTTTTTTTTTAAGTAAATTAATCTGCTCTTTCCTATGTCCTCCCCCTCACCCCTCTGAATTTCTGGTAGGGCAGGATGGATCTCCCTACCACAGTACCTGTATATCTTATTTCCCAGTTGGATGTAGTTAATAATAATAATAATAATATACATACTAACATATTTTTAACATTTGATTATAGAACTTTAAATTCTAGATTCTTTCCCTTCCTCCCTCATCACCCACTCCCCACTGGAAGGACAAGCAATTAAATACAGGCTGTACATGTGTAATTACACAGAAATCTCCACAGTGGGCATATTGTGAGAGACTGATTATATGTCCCTCCTTCCTATCCTGCCCCCCCCCCATGTTCT
>CM053582.1:155564909-155601332 GCA_028627135.1 Pseudochirops cupreus | reverse complement strand
CAAATTGCTGGGGTTTTAGCAGCTGCTGGAGCTATTGGGAGGCTGCTGTTTTTTTTGTGGCCCCCACCAGCTTTGGCTCACTGAAAATGCACCTCAGGATCACCGCCCAAGACCATGATCCAGATTCAGGCCGCTCAACACAAGAGCACTTAGCCTCTGAACAATCGCTTGGCCCCCCTGCAGTCTGCAGGCCGGGAGCTCTGAACCAGCCACATGGAGGCGGCAGCAGGGCTGCCACTTCTGCTGCTTCCTTGCCCTGGAGGCAGATTGACCAGACCACCTTTCTCCCCCAAATTTAGCTGAGCTCCACTGACCTTTCACTTTGACTTTGTTTCTTATGGCTTGATAATTCTGGAAGCTGCCACAGCTGTCTCTGATCTACTCTCTTGAAGGCTCTAGCTGCAGCTTGTCCTGGCTGCCCTGGGGCCAAGCCATGGTTTCAGGCTGGGCTGGTTTCAGTTCCCAGCGTGCTATGATGAGCCCTTTCTGCTAAGCTGCCTTCAGCAGGAGATGTGTTTTGTGAGTTTTCGAGCCCTAAAATTTGTTTAGAGTCATATTTTATGGGTATTTGAGATGGCTACATGGGAGCTGGGGAACCTTGTTGCTTCTACACCACCATCTTGACTCTGCCCCAATCCATGACAGAGGTTCTTAACCTGGAGTATGTGAATTTGTTTATTTTTAAAAAATATTTAAACAGTGATATTTCAATATAATTGGTTTCCTTCATAATTCCATATGTTTTATGTATTTGTGAAGATATTCTGAGATTTTGAGAAGTGGTTCCTGGGCTTCCTCAGACTGACAAAGGGGTACAGGAAACAAAAAAGGTGAAGAACTCCTGCTCTATTACTGTTTTTTAAACAGAAGACAAATGCACAAGAGTTGGTGTCTTAATGTGGAAAATATGCAGTGTTGGACCAGGAGTCAGGAGGCCTGAGTTCAAATCCCAGCTCTGACAATTCTGAGTGTCAAGGAGTCAGGTGAACAACAGCAAGGTATATCCTCTCTCTGAGTCTCAGTTTCCTAATTTGTAAAATGAAGGTACAGATCATTGCTCACTTCACAGGTTTGTTTTGAGGAAAGGGATTTGAAAACTGGGAAGTGTTAGAAACTAGAGCCATGGTTGTCATTCTGATACTTGGAAAATTGGAGATTTCAGTGGCAGGAGACCCTTCCCTCCATCACCAGTGATACAACTGCAACTTCTCTAAGCTAGCCACAGCAGAAAGTCTTGGAGAATCACTGCAGCAGGAAAAACTCAAATGTCTGTAACTAGCCTGCCAATGGCCCTCTCACAGCCTAGCTAGTCTGGTTCTAGGGAGACAGGAAGAGAGTGCCTCTCCAAGAGCATGCTCAAAGCCTTTCTAGCCTAGTTGGACCTGCCCCAATTTGGGTTCTGTTAGCATTACCTCTGAGGACCCAAGTTTGTCTCTACTCATTATAAGCAATGGGAGGAAAATCTTGGGAATAGTTATTGTTCTAATTGTTGCTATTACTATTATCGAACATGGCAAGAAACTTAGAAATAATAGTTGTTCAACTCTTCTTGTGGTGGCAAATAATTGGAAATTGAAGGCATAGCCATCAATTAGGAAATGGCTGAACAAGCTGTGGTTTATGATTGTGATGGATTATTGTACTATAAGAAATGACAAGCAGGATGATTCTAGAAAAACCTGGAAAAACTTACATTAACTGATGCAAAATGAAGTGAGCAGAATCAAGTGAACATTATACACAGTAACAGTGATATCGTATGATGATCAACTCTCAATGACTTTGTTCTTCTCAGCAATATAATGATTCAAGACAATTCCAAAGGACTCATGATAAAAAATTCTATCCACCTCCAAAGAAAGAACTGATAGAATCTAAATGCAGATCAAATCATATTTTTTCTGCTTTCTTTATTTTTCTTGGTATGTTTTCTTTCACCACATGACTGATACAGAAATAGATTTTACCTGACTCCACATGTATGACCTATATCAAATTTTACCTTCACAATGAAGGTAGAAGGGAGGAAAGAAGGAAATTCGGATCTCAAAGATTTTTTAAATGAATGTTAAAAAATTTTTATATATAATTGGAAAAAATAAAATAAAATAAAAAATAAAATAAAAACCAAAAATTTTAAAAGAAATAATAGCTATTCTATCTTATTCAATTATATATTACATTTTGTTATATTGTGCTACATTATATTGTTATGTTTTGTTATATCATATTATATATATATTTCTATAGTGAGCATTTATCAAACTCTTCACCTTACAGAGAAGACCCCTGAAGCCCTGAGAAAGGAAGCAACTGGTCCACAATCATACAATTGATGTATGGTAGAGCTTGGACTTGAAATCAAGTCTCTTGACTCCCATTCCAAGGCTCTTTCCATCTTGCCCATATAACCTCTATTCTTACACTTGGTTCATTGTTCCATCTGACCTTGTGGCCCCACCAGGCATCCAAAGCCTCTCTTCTCACTGCCCTTTCACAAATTAGGATACTGATTCTCAGAGAGGTATAAGTACCTTTCTCCAAAACACACCGTGAGTGGCAGAGCCCAGCCTAGAATTCAGTCATTCTAATTTCCATCCCTTCCCAAATAATCCAAGCAGCCACACATTTCCTGCCTCCTCCTTACCCTATTCAAGTACATTGAGGGCTGCTGCTCCAGAGAATAACTCAGACCCAGAAGGATCAGTCTCAGAATATTGTCTTCAGGAATAAGGAAACTCAGGCACCAAGGGTTTAGTTTCATTATTGAAGGACACCAAAGATATAAAATCACAGAAGTCATCTAAGCCAAACTGTGCTTTGCCCAAGGTCACACAGCTCATCAGTGACAGAGTCAGGGTGTGAAACGAGATTTTCCGACTCCAGTACTAACACTCTCCATAGCCAGTCATACATGGCCTTCTGAGCAGGGAACATGCAGGAACCAAATCATTAACTATCATAAAACAGTTCAGGACAGGGGAAAGAGCTGAACCAAGGATCAGAATGCTCTTGTTCTAATCTTAGCTCTACCATTCACAAATTGCATTACTGGGCCTCAGTTCCCCACTCTGTTAAATGAATGGGGAGGTTGACCTAGATGGTCTCTTAGATCCCTTCTCATTATAAAATCCTATCATTCTAGAACCATACCACCCTAATACAGGTATGTCCATAGGCACGAAAGCATCTTCTCTCCTCCAGTAGGGAGGCCTCCGGGCTTGGGAAGGAGATTAAAAATAAGGTTGGGACCAGAGCAGTCAACTCAGCCTCCTCACAACCAGGCCTGAGGGGAGCTAGTTAAAAAGTGGACTAGTCTGTCTGTACAGTCTCAAAAGCAGTTTCAAGAGGAGGGTTTTTGGTGGGAGAAACAAAGACACAGGACGGATTTCAGTCTGCCTCAGCAGAAGGAAGGGGACAGAAATGCTAAGACTTGCGGGTGATACAAACAGGAGCAGTGATGAAGTCTGATGTGAGCTCCTTGAGCACAGGGATTCTCTTGTTTTTTATTCATTTGCCCAGAGCCTAGCACAGTGCTGGATATAAAGCAGGCACCTAAGAAATGATTATTGACCGATGGACATGGGGTGGTCAGTGTTGGCTCAGTAGGAGAAAGAAGGAAGAAGGAGGGCCAGCCTATTGTTCATTTCTGTGCTAAGACGAAGGGAATTGAAAAGTCTATGGTTGGTTTCAATGGAAGAAAGCAGGAAGAGGGAGGGTCTGTGGTTGGTTTCCTTGGGGAAAGCCATGTATTGGTGGGAGGAATGGGGGAAAATGCTGGTGTGGGGTAAAGAGGCTTGGATTCGAGTCCTGGTTCTGACAGTGATTCCCTATGTAACATTCGGCTAGGCCCTTACCCTCTCTTGACCTCAGTTTCCCTATCTGGAAAATAACTATTTTGGACTAGGTGACTTCTAAAGTCTCTTCCAGGTCTGGATTTGCGATCTTATGAGCTTTAAGATAGTGTAACAGAGGACTGGGGCAACTAGGTGGCACAGCGGATAGAGTCAGGATCCTGCCTCAGATATTTACTAGCTGTGTGACCCTGGGCAAGTCACTTATCCCTGTTTGTCCCAGTTTCCTCATCTGTAAAATGAGCTGGAGGAGGAAATGGCAAACCACTTCAGTTTCTTTGACAAAAAAAAAACCCCAAATGAGGTCATAGAGTCAAACACAACTGAAGTGACTGAAGAACAGGGGACTGAGTGGTGCATACACCAAACACTTGGTACAATATCTCCCCCCTTAGACAAACAGGGAGCCTTCTTACAGGGAATTACATTATGATACATAAAAGAAATTTCTTGAAGAGGCTAAAGCATGTATAGGCATTCTATAGATGGTTCTAGTCAACTAGATAGGAGGCTCCTTGTTGGGCTGTAGTCATTAAGAAAGATCCGTCTGCTCCAGACTCCTCTTCTTTGCTTCAATGTTCTCAGGGAAACTTGGATTCTTGGAGTGCAGCCTACAACTTCATGAATTCTAACGGTCCAACATCCCATATCCCAGAGCTTGGATTGGCAGTATAACATTAATGGCCTTGAGGCACAAAGGGAGCAGAGCCTCCACCAGCATCCTGGTGTTCCAGAATTCAAGTTGACAGCCAGCTTGGTAGCATCAATGCCTCAAGGACCAAGGAGTGGTCTTCAGGAATATAAGGATCTCAGTGGCCTCCCAACTCACTAGGCAAAGAAGGCAGGGAAAGTAAGTTACCCAGCCAAAGGAAGGGCTGTACGTATGGCCCAAAGTCTCTTTTCCCATTGGCAATTCCTCAGGCATTATCCCAGCATGTCTTTGCACCAGCTCCCATAACACCAATCTAGGCCGCCTGCTCTCTCCCCCAAATATCTGGTCCTATTTGACCCAGATCAGAACCCTAAAAACCCACTGAGCTTAATAGTGTTAGCAGTCGATTCCACTGAGGACCGCAGTGGACCTAAGTTCCATCCTCCCTGACTAGCGCCTTGTGTCACATTCCCCTTAGTAAGCCTTGTTTGCTTACTTGCCTTTCTCTCTGCTGGCTTCTGTCTTACCCTCCGTTCCATCTTGTGGTACTCAGCCTTTCATACACATACCAGTTTTCTCTTTTAGAAAGTCTTGGTTGTTGATCCAGGATGAGACCTACGGTCTCAGCAACACCCCTCCATCACAAGCCATGGCTTCAAAGGGCTGGAACCATCCCTTTATGGCAGGGTTTCCCCCCTTCTTCGCACCACTAAGGTTATGACTAAGGGTCTACCTTGAACCACACACCCTTGAGGCTATTCCCCCTGGCAATATAATGGCACACAAGAATAATAGTAAGCTGACACATATATAATGTTTACTATGTGCCAGGCACTGGGATAAGTGCTTTACAATTATTATCTTATTTGGTCCTCACAACAACGCTGGGAGGTAGGTACTATTATTATACCCATTTTACAGATGGGGATACTGAAGCAGAGGCTAAGTGACTTCTCCAGGGAGTCTCAGGCTTGATGAAATCAAGTCTTCCCTACTGGGCACAGAGCTCCATCCACTGTGCCACCCAGCTGTGCCCTCTTCCCTCACCCCCTATACATTATGACTATAACTGAGATAAGGATTGCTCTGGCATCAAAACTGCCTCTAGACGTGAACTTAGAGGGACCAGCATTACATAGAAACTGAACTAAGTTGAGCCTACTCATAGATAACCCTTTGTAAAAGCTATCCAATGTTAAGTGGTTTAATGAAACTAGATTACCAGTCACAGGCCCCTAATAAATGAGGTCAGCACAACCCATGGGGTATTCAAGCCATAAGAAGAGAGGCATCCCACAAACCCCTCTGAGTTTTCTGGAACTCTCTGGGGCCAGGTGGCAGGCCTGGCTCTAAAGGAGGAGGGGCACTAAAGGAATGATAAGTAAGGGAAAAACAAGCTGAAGTATCTCCCTCCCTTTGATTTTATAAGGGAACACAGTCCTCTGTAACTCCATAACCCATCAGCTCTTCTACCAGAGTCACAAGGGTGTATAGGCTCCAGTAAAAGGTTAACCAGAGGAGACAAGCTGAACCTTGAACTTAATCACTCAGAGGGAGATTAGCCGGAGGCAGCCTGTTTCTTTCCCTTCCATTTCTGTCCTGATTACATGTCCCTAAGTGGAAGAACATGATTACTCATGGATCATTAGGATAAATCTCAATAATAGTAATACCACTCTCTCAGATATCCATAGTGCTTTATTATCTACTAAGGACAAAGTGCGTTTATAGGTGTGATCTCATCTAAGCTCTATGAGGGAAGAGTTATCCCCATTTAAGAGATGAAAATACTGAGGCTCAAGCAACCAACAAGAATTTATTGTCTTCTATGCGCTAAGCACTGTGGATACAAAGGAAGGCAAAAACACTGTCTGTCCTCAAGGGGATTACATTCTGACAGGAGAGACAACAGGCGCGTGTGTCCATCTGTACAAAAGAAAATACATAAAGAGAGGGCCAGGAAGGAACCAGCAGCCTGGAAGGAACGGGAAAAGCTTCATGTAAAAGGTGTTGTTTGAGCTGAGTCTCGAAGAAAATCCAGAGATTCCAAGAACTGTGGGTGGAGGGAGTTCAGTTCGGGTGTGGGGGGTAGCTGGGGCAGAGGCATGGAGCTAGAAGATGAATTGTCTTATGTGACAAGTGGCCGGGCCAGTCTAGCTAGATTGGAGAGTACAGGGAGGGAAGCAAAGGAAAATAAAGCCAGAGAGGCAGGGTGGGACCAGGCTGGGAAGAGCTTTAGATGCCATACAGAGGCATTTATCCATGCAGCTAGAGACTCAGCATCATGCTTATGGCAGCATCATAGAATTAGGCCTCACATGTCACCTAGATTAAACTCTCATGTTACAGGTAAGGAAATAGAGGCACAGAGAGGGAAGATCAATCAGTAAGGCAATCAGTATCAGACCTGGGATTGGAACTCAGTTCTTTGACTTCAAGATCCAGTGTCCTTTCTATTGCACCATGCAGCTTCCTCATAAATGAACAAATGAATGGAGTTCATTCAGGTCACCCAGCTAGTTAGCGGTAGGACTGGGATCTAGTCCCAGATCTCTTGACCCCTGGTCCAAGGCTCTCAGCGTATGCTGTCTCCCCTTTAAATGGACATGATCATATCAATCCAGTTAGATTTAATCCAACCAATATTTGTTGGACATTTATGAAGGGCCAGGGAGGTGTGGTAGACAGATACATTGGGAATTAAAACACCCCGGCTTCTATTCCTGGATCTATCTCTCATTCACTGTATAACCTCGGTCAAGTCATTCCTTTTCATCTCTCAGTTTCCTTGTCTGTAAAATCATAAGATCACGGGTCTTTATTACAGACTTTGTTAAGGACCTCTTCCCACCCTTTCATTTTCTGGATGAATAAATTGAGGTACAGAAAGGTTAAGGGGGGTGGCTAGATTGATTAGAGCACCAACCCTGGAGACAGGAGAACCTGAGTTCAAACCTAGCCTCAGACACTTAACACTTACTAGCCATGTGACCTTGGGCAAATCACTTAACCCCAATTACCCTGCCCTTCCCCCCAAAAAAGCAAAAAAAAAAAAAAGGTTAAGGAACTACCCCAAGTCCCCAAGCCTAAGGAGGAATTTGAACCAAGGTCCTCTGACTCCAAGTCTAGGCTCTTTTCCCTTAGACACTTGCCTTCTTTCCATTCCATCCCTTTCAATTCAACAAATATCCCTAAATACCTACTGTGGGCAAGGTATATCTTATAGGAGCCAAGGTTATAAAATAAAAAGCTCCTACCCTCAAGAAGTTTACATTCTGCTGGACTGGTATGCAATATATACACAGATAAGTCAATCTCAAGTATATTCAAAGTCATTTTAAAGCATCAACAACTTCTATATGGCAGAAGGGACTATATAAGGGGAATAATAGGAAATAAAATTGGAAATGGAGGTGGGAGACAGATGGTAGAGACAGAGTAGGGAGCCACTGAAGAGTCATGTAGTAACATGGTCAAATCTGTGTTTGAGGGTTATCAATTTGGCAGTCACATATAGAGGATAGATTGGCTGAATGGGGTGGGGAAGAAGACAAATTAGGAGGCTATGACAGTCCGGATGAGAAGTGGGGAAGGCTTGAACTGGGGTGGTAGCTGTGAGAGTGGATAAAGAGGATAGATAGAAGAGATTTAGTGAAGAGAGAATCAGCAAGACTTGGCAAGTGATTGGATGTGGGTTAGTGAGTGAGAGGGAAGACTCAAGAATGATTTCAAAATTATGATGGATGGAATTATGATGATGTTACTACACTTCAGTCATTTTTCATTCACTTCTGACTCTCTGTGACCCCGTTTGTGGTTTTCTGGGCAAAGTTACTGGAGCGGCTTGCCATTTCCTCCAGCTCATTTAGTAGATGAGGAAACCAAGGCAAACAGGGTTAAGCGACTTGCCCAGGATCACACAGTAAGTTAAGTGTCTGAGGCCAGATTTGAACTCAGGAAGATCCAGGCCCATCACTCTATCCACTGCACTACCTAGTTGCTGAAAGTTTGGTAACACTCTTAACAGAAACTGAAAGGTTAGGAACAGGCAGTGGGCTTAGGTGAAAAGATAATGAGTTCCATTTTGAACATGTTGATTCTGAGATGCCAATGGAATATCTAATAAAAAATTTCCGGTAGAGCATAGGATCACAGATGTTGAGTTCAAAGGTAGTCCAACTTCCTCATCATGCAGAGGAGGAAACTGAGAATCAGTAGAATTGAGATTTGCCCAAGGTCACATAGGCAGTAAATAGCGGAGGCAGAATTTGAATCTAGAACTTCTGATTCCAGGATTGTTGTTCTTTCCATGGTGCCACAATGGGTCCCTAATGCAATTAATTGGCAATGTGGGATGGGAGCTTGGGAGAGAGATTAGGATTGGCTGAATGGATTTGAGAATAATCCCTATAGAGATTATAATGGAACGCACTGGAGAAGATGAAAATTAAGAGACACTGTCTGAGAGAAGAAGGTGCAGTTCAGAGCCTTGAGGGGCACCTCCACATTTAGGGAGTATGATAGGAGGAGAGCCAGGAGGGAGCAGCGGGATAGAAGCCAAGGGAGGAGGGAGCATTAAGGAAGAAAGGGTCATGAACATATCAAATGCTGTTGAGAAATCAAAGAGGTTGAGGACTAGGGAAAGGTCGTTGGATTTAATAGTTAGAGATCTTATGTAATCTTGGTTGACCAGTTTCATACGAGTGGTTTGATCTGCTGCCAGACTGCAGGGAATTGAGAAAGCAGGGAGGAGGTAAGGAAATAGAGACTGTCAGAGTAAAAATAAAATCTGACATTTATATGATGTTTTCAGGCTTGTGGAATGCCTTGGAAACAAAAACCTCCTTTGATCCTTGTAAAAGATCACAAATATCATCCTTTATTTACAGTTGGGGAAACTGAGGCTCAGAAGCTACCAGTGGCTTGTCCAGAGTCACACTTTGTGTGAGTAAGACTCCAAGGTGGAATGTGAATTTTCTAGTGTTTTGATTTCAAGTCCAGCATTCTCTGCCCTATTCCAAAGTGAGATAAATCTTTCTAGGAGGATGACTATGAAATAGAAAAAGCTTAAAGGGTGATGACTTGAAAGCATTGTCATGGCATGGTCACATGAACGGTTTGTTTGTTTTTAAGGCTAGGAAAGAGCTGGGCCTGTTGGAAGATGTAGGGAATGGGACTAGCAGATAGGGAGAAATCGAAAATGAAGGGGATGCCTCAGCTTCCAGTGACCAGATGAACAAGGCCCCAGTGGTGAAGGCCAAGGCTACACACGTCATCATGAATTCTCTAATTACAAAACAGACACAAGAGAACATCCAATACTTTGAGCAGAAACAGAGTTGACAGACCCATAAAGGCCTCACCACAGAAGAAGCCAAGTACCACCATATGGCAGAGGCAGTCCATAAATTGAAGCCACAAAATGGAGAAATGACAAAAGAAGACATACTTATTGCTTCGACCCAATCTTCTCTGAGTAGCACACCTTATTCTTCTCCCAAGCAAAAGCCCAGAGGCTGGTTTACTCATGGATCTTCTACTTCCTTACCTGGCCTAGATATCAGCAGCATGGACTCTGAAAATGGAGATAGAGACAAACCCTCATCTGAAAAATGGAGCCTTTTTGGACCAAGAACCCTTCAGAAATCCAACTCGGGTTTCAGTGTCCAGTCTTATAGGGTACAACGGAGTTCATTCAGGTTCAGGCTACTAGAACTGCAGAAGACCCTGCAGCCTTCAAGCCACCTAAGATGGACCTTCCAGTGATAGAAGGAAAGAAACAACCTCCATGAACCTGTAACATCAAACCAAGAGATATGAATGTGTTGACTCCTACAGAGTTCTAAAGCTCCCTTTTCATATGAGCAAAGTTGTGTTCCCTGGAGAATCCACTATTATGTAGTGAAAGTATCTTAGACTTTTCTTTCTTCCCATCTACCTTGCACTTGACCTAGGAAAGATGTCATCCATTTACAGTTCTGCTGAGGATGACATTCCTGAGGAAATAGTGATTGTTTCTTTAAATATTTATGCAAAGCTTGAATCTTTCTAATGCAGGAAGATCTATTCTGTAACGTTCCAAACTTGGTCTGAATGACTTCTCAAAGTACAGTTGACTACAGCCAATTACTGATCTATAGAACTAGATTGAAGGGGGCAAGGGAAACAATTAAAATCTAGTAGACTTTGTTCTGCATATTTTATCCAAAAAGAAAAAAGAAAAGAAAATGAAAAGGGCGAATGAAAATTGAAGCAAGAATGACTGAAACAGAGAGACCTACCCAAAAATGGAACAGGGAACCTGATAGTATAATGAGTTCCTAATCAGTGCAGGCATTTAAGCAGACCCTGGACAGCTAACTACTCATTGGGAAGGTGGGAAAGGAAAGGAAAAAGGTTTCCTTCCCCATTTTCTTATCTCTTCTCTATAAAGAGAAGTAGCATTTAAAAAAAAAAACATACCAATCAGTTCATCAAACAGCAATTAGAATCATAGAAACATACACAGATTGCAATAATGTATATAAATGCTCTTTAAATTCTGATTAAAATAGCTCCCTTTTCTCCAAAGATTGAAGGCTTATAAAGTGCTTACAGAAAATTCATAAGATAATTTATGCAGGTATTATCCCCATTTGACACATTAGGAAAACTGAGGCTTAGAGTGGATAAGAGATTTGCACAGAATCACACGGTGAGGAGGAATGGACGGCACAGTTTAAACCCTGATCACTGCTAATTCCAAATTAGGTATCCTCTCCACCTCCCCACACAAAATTGCTTTTAAAAGGTGTCATTCTTGACAACCTGATCACAATCATCTCCATCAGCCTTCCTCTGAGGTCTTCCTCTGCATCCTCATGGAGTGGGCATGACTCCAGGATGAATCAAGGTCCCTGCTAGTAAAGTCAAAGTCCAGGTAATGCCCTCCCAAGCTGGCAAGATTTCAAATCCAGGTCCAGGCACAGAGCATAGACTTGTATGTCTATGAGCCTGGCTAAGCACAGACAAGCACATCCTTGAAAGGTTGGAGACCATATGATAGATTTCCTTGGTTACAGAAATTCATGATGGCTGTCTACCAAAGCATGGAGGAGTTAGGATCTGCATCAGTGGAGGGCATAGGAGGGACATGGATGAAGGGTTAAAGTGTTCCCATTATTAAAGAATGCTAGAATGGAGGAGTACCTGAAAGCCTATAAAGACCAATCCTTTCATTTTACAGAGGAAGAAACTGTGGCCTAGAGAGGTAGACTTGTAAAAGGTCACACAGTGACCTAGCAATGGTGCCCACTCTAGAGCCTAATTTTCCTGACTCTGTCACGGACCCTTTCTGTCGAGTGATACTGTGTCCCAGGAGACAAATACACACACACACACACACACATACATACATACATACATACATACATACATACATATATATATATATATATATATATATATATATTTCCAGTATATCATTCAATAAGGTATTGCACACAGTAGGAACTTAATGAATGTTGGAGGCAATTGCATGCATCTAGTGCCCCTGCCATTGCAATACACTTGCCCTTCTCATCTGTGCCTCCTGGCCTCCTTGGCTTCCTTCGAGTCCCAACTGAAATCCCACCTTCTACAGAAGGCCTTTCCTGATCTCCCTTAATGTTAATACCTTCTCTCTGTGGAGTATCTCCAGTGTGAAGGGGCCCTCTGAACTTTTCTTGAGTTGCTCTATTCTCCAGAGATGAAGACCCCCTGAACTAACTTAACAGTGATCCTTTACAACTGAACTCTATTAAACTTTCAGTGTTCTTGAAGACAAGTCAGCTGAGGCCAGCCTGTCCAGACTGATGAAAGGCTTGTGCATCTGGGACCCTTTCAAATAAGCAGAACATCCTCCCTCCGTGCATGGTCCTCTCACTTCCCCTCCTCTGCTACTCCCTTCCTCCCCTCGTTTGTGAGATGAGTGCCCTGCCCTCCTCCCATCAGACCTCTCCTTTTAGTTGTCACCCCATACATATCCACAGCATCGTCTGTAAGGCTGGCTCCTTGGTATAAGGACTTCCTACATGCATGTGCCTTTCTCTTTCAATAAATCAAGTTACCACTCATATCTTGTAGAATCTTTATTTTTGGTTAACACCAGTATATGCTGTACATAACTTATTCATACATAGTTGTTTGCATGTTATATCCACCTTAGACCTAAGCTCCTTGAAAGTAGGAGGGACTGTCTTTTACCTTTTTATCTCTAGCACTTAACACAATGACTAGCAAACAGTAAGTGCTTAATAAATGTTGATTAACTGACTGGTTACAATCAATCCACTCTTTATGCAGCTGTTGAAGTGCTGTTCCCAAAGCACAGGTCTGCTCATATCACTCCCCTGCTCATGACATTTCCATCACTCCTTATGCATGTTAACATCAAACATGATCTTCTGTCATTTAAAGCCCATCACATTCTGTTTCCTGCCCACTTTTCCAGGTTTATTTCATCTTGCTCCCCTTCACACACACCAGGACCCTTCTTGCTACTCCTCCCACACAACGTTCAGTCTTTGTGCCTTTGCCCTGGCTGCCTTCATGCCTAAAGTGTATTTCCTCCCCACCTTTGCCTCCTAGAATCAAAGTTTCCTCCAAAGTCCAGCTCAGCTGCCTCCCCACTCCAGGACTTTGTATTTGTCTTGGATAATCATTAAATATCATATTTTGGCCAAAGTATGAATTAGTCAAACAGACTGTTTTCCCTTGCCTTCTGTGTCAGCAACTTCAGAGACCAGATAAGGCTGGAGATAGGATTCCCCCTTATCTTGGGAGAAAAACAGACATCCTGAGGCCATAAAATATAAATAGACTGTTTGTTGTCAATTTGCATTTACAACCAAGGAACTTCTTTCTTACATATAGATAGTAACAAATGGAGATCATAAAATTGTGTGACAGTCACGCTGAGTTGGGATGGTTCTAAGATGTATAAAAAGTCTTCTGATTCCTTCGTTCATCACTTAGCATGTAGCTCTCCTAACTCCTTGTACAAGTCTGTTAGCCTTAAGGAAATGAAAATAAATGCTGTAAATGTATATTACTATTTGTCTCCTTTAACCAAACTTCTTGAAGGTTGTCACCTTGTATGCATTGTATTTATTTGGAATCAGCTTATCTGGGCCAGGGGATCCCCTCTCTTTTCCCCACTCCTACCCCTATGAAGGCATAGACAGATTGGTTTTTGTCTTTGTAAGTCAGGACCTTCCACTGTGCTGGGCACCTACCAGGGATTTATTGAATGCTTTTGATTGGTCATTTATTTTCCTGAACCCTGAGCAATACTGCTGTGTGAGAAGTCCCCAAGCCAGGAATTCTACTCATCTGGATCAGTTAATAGAAAAAATCTTAAGTATCTCCTAGGTGTTCAACCTCAGGAGAAAATATAGTACCTCGCTCAAGGAGCTTCCAGCGCCATTGTGAACTCATGACATAGACACTAGGTTGTTCCTAGGAATAACCAGGGAACAGCAGAAAAAGAAGGACAGACTGTAGCCTGGGTAGCAGAAGGAGAGAACTAGAGGCAATGAGTAATTAAAGGAAGGCAAGTTTCTGCTTCTTAAAGGAAGGACTTCCTAAAAATTAGGAGTGCCTTAGTGGCTAGAGTATGAGTTCCTATAAGACCTGAGTCCAAAACCTACCTCAGACACTAGCTGTGTGACCCAGGGCAAATTGCTGAATCTCTCTGTGCTTTAGTTTTCCCACCTGTCAAATGGGGATAAAAGCACTTACCTCACAGTGTTATAAAGATCAAATGAGTTAACTTATGTAAAATGCTCTGCAAATCTGAAAATGCCAGCTATTATTATTATGGTTGTTATTAAAAAGTAGACTTGGCTATAAAACTGTATATACCTTTTGACCCAACAGTAACACGACTAGGTCTATATCTCAAACAGATCAGAAAAAAAGGAAAAGGGCATATTTATGTAAAAATATTTTTAGCAGTTCTTTTTGGGGTGGCAAAGAATTAGACATCGAGAGGATGTCCATCAATTGCGGAATGGTTGAACAAGTTGTGGTATGTGATTGTGATGGGATGCTATTGTGCTATAAGAAACAAGGGGAATGGTTTTAGAAAAACCGAAAAATATTTATACGAACTGATGTAAAATGAAACGAGCAGAAGCAGGAGAACATCATACATGGTAACAGCAATATTGTATGGTGATCATCTGTGAATGACTTCACTATTTCCAGCAATACACTGATCTAAGATGATCCCAAAGGACCTATGATGAAAAATTTTATCCATCCCTACACCTGAGAGTCTGAATACAGATCAAACCACATTTTTTGACTTTATTTTTCTTGGGGTTGTGGTTTTTTTTTTTCGGCTTGTGTTTTCTTTCACAACATGACTGATACAGAAATATGTTTTGCATGACTGCACTTGTATAATCTATATCAAATTGCTTGCTTTCTCAATGCTAGGGGGAGGGGATGGAACTCAAAAATTTTAAAAATGAATGTTAAAAATTGTTTTTACATATAATTGGAAAAATAAAACATTAAAACAAAACAAAGCCAAAACAATTAAAGCTACACACAACAGTGAATTGTGCCAATTCAATAGTTAGTAAGCTCCTCACTGGAGGTGTGGGAGTATGAGTTCAATGATCCTGTTAGGGAGACAATAGAATAAATTTCTTCACTGAATGAGAAGTTGAACTGGATGACATCTGAGGTTGTGTCCAGATCTGATATTTATAGTCAAAGAAAGCTTCTTGGAGGATGTGGAAGTTAAGGGAAGTTAAGGAAGTTAAGACAAGGGGAGTGGGGCCCCCCCACACTCCAGGTAGGAGGGAACAACTTGAACAAAGGTGTTGCTGTGATTATTTGGGGACCAGTAGGAAAACTACATGCCTTAAAAGGGTGAGTGGGAGAAGTGTTGGAATAGAATCGAATAGAGCAGGGCCTCAAAGACTAAAGAGGCATGGACAATGGGGGAGACACTAGTTTCTTGAGTAGAAGAAGGAATATGATGAATTCATACATTAGGGAGATTAGTATCTATGGACAGGATAGATTGGAATTGGGGAGACAAGGATCTGGGGGAGAGCAGATGAGGACCTGAGCTAAGGTTGTAGCTAGGGAAACAGTGACAAAAGAGGGAATCTGATAAACTTTTCAAAAGGAAGAAATGACAGAACTGGATGACTGAATGACTGGAGCCAGTGAGGGAGGGTGATGGTGAAAGGGATGAAGAAGACAGAGTCAGAGATGACTCCAGGGTTTACAGTCTAATTGAATCCCCGAGCCCTTACATACACTCCTAACCTTGGCTAAACCAAAGACCTTGGGCTGATCCCTGCTCCCAGAAATGGATATGACATAGTTCCCACCAATGTCTTGAACTATTATTGTTCAGTCATTTTTAGTCACATCCAACTCTTCATGGCTCCTTTGGGGTTCTCTTGGCAAAGGTACTAGAGTGCATTGCCATTGCCGCCCATTTTACATATGAGGAAACTGAGACAACAGGGTTAAGCCACTTGCCAAGGGTCATACAACCAGTAAGTACCTAAGGCTAGATTTGAACTCAGGGAGATAATTCTTCCTGACATCAGGCCCAGCACTCTATTCATTGCGCCACCTCAAAGTCCATATTGGGCTAGGCCATGGTTTATATGTGTAGGAGAAAATGGGGGAAGGGGGAGGAACGAGGGGAAAAGGATTTAATTTAATTTAAGAAATATAGTTAAGCACCTACTATGTGCAGAGTATTGTGTTTAGTTCTGGATTAGAAACATAGCTTAGAGATCACATAGTCATGACCACGGTGAGGATCTGGTTATGTCATCCTTGACAATTCTCTGTTCCTCAGCCTCCCCCATATCAAATCAGTTGCCAAATCCTATTGCTTTTATCTTCCCATTAATTTCTCCCATTAATCTTCTCTCCACCCGCATAACCTCTACTCTAGTATAAACCCTCATTTACCTCTTGCCTAGACTATTGCAACAGTCTCTCAATTTGTGGCCTCCCTTGCTTCTAGTATTTCTCCACTCCAATACACAACTTCTAAATTGATACTTCTAAAACCTAGCGTTAACCATGTCATCTTCCTTACTTAAAAATCTCCCATGGCTCCTTATTACCTACAGCATCAAATATCACATATTCAGTTTGGCATTTAGGGGCCTTCACAATCTGGCACCCACCTGCCCTTCTGCTTTGTTTGATAGTAATTCTCTTCATGAACTCTCTGTTCCAATCCACTGGCCAGCTAGCTGTTTAGTTCAGGCCACCTCTCAGGTCTGGAACATATTCCTTCCTCACCACTACCTGGTTGAGTCTCTTCCCTGGAAGTCCAGCTTGGGAGCTACCTCCTTATAGAAGCCTTTCCCTGTTAACTTTGAGTTATTAGCTCTCCCACCGGACATTGTGACATATTAAGCAACACCAGCATTCTTGCTGTTCCTCTAACAGGTTATTCTATCTCCCAATTCCCAGCATTTTCACTGGCTATCTCTGATGCCAAGAACGCTCTCACTCCTAACCTCTTCCTCCTGGCTTCCTTGGCTTCTTCCAAGTCTCAACCAAAGTCTTTCCTTCTGCAAGGAATCTTTGCCAGGTCCCTTTAATCAGTTGCTGAGTCTTGCTCTTTCTACTTTCACAACCTCTCCTGCGTCTGACCTTTTCTACCAACTCACACAGCTCCTGCTTTGATTCAGGCCTTTATCACTTCTTGCCTAAATTATCACAACAGCCTTCTAATTGGTCTTCCCACCTCAAGTGCCTTCCTACTGTGGTCCATCCTCCACACTGTTGCCAAAGTAATTTTCTTTAAGTGCAGAACTGACCATGTGACTCCCCTATTCAATCAACTGTAGTGGTTCCCTATTGCCTCTGTTATAAAATGTAAACACATCTGTTTAGCTTTTAAAAACCTTTACAACCTGGTCCCAACCTATCTTTCCAATCTTGGTGGGTGCCTTTTCTAACTCAGTGATCCACTCAAACTGGCCTCTCTTTTCTTTACACATGACACTTCCCTCTCCCATCTCCATGTTCATGTGCCCTGACAATGTCCGGTACCTGGAACATGCTCTCTCCATGCCTCTGCCTCAGACAGGACATCCCACCCCTCATCTTTAAGACTCAACTCAGCTGCCACCTTCTACATAAAGCTTTTCCTGATGGCCCTCAATTGCTGGTGTCCTCCCTCCCAAATGACTTTATAATTAACTACTTGGTAAATGTTTGCATTTGTTCACTTTATATTCATCCTGTATACGTTTACACATTTACTTACCTACCTCATTAGAAAATAAGTTCCTTGTAGGGGCTGTTTCCTTTTTTTATCCTTAGACCCACAATGCCTAGGTCAGTGCCTATACCTTTAAATGATTAATAAATCCCCATTGATTGATCATGCTGGGAGCTCTTAATACAAAGATAAACACAAAAAAGTTTCTGTTCTTAAGGAATTTTACATTCTACTAGCAGGAACAACTGTACAGATATACATGTATATACAGATATATAGATATATATATCTGTATATACAAAATATATACACACAAAGAAAGTATAAGATTATTGGGGAGGGAAGAAGAATAGAAATGACATGCCAACTGGCCACTGAGTTGAGTTTTAAGGAAGCTGAGGGATTTCAGATGCAGAAGTGAGGAGGAAGTGCATTCCAGTCCTGTTGAACCTCCAATGCAAAGACTGGGAGGAGGGGGGAAATTATGGCTGGGGCAAGCTGCTGGAAGAAAGAGGATTGGATCAAGGGGATCTAGTAGTCATGTTACACTCGAGGGTTTGCAAAGTACTTTATGTATTTAATTTCATTTGAGACTAATTAATTCCCAGTTATTAATTCCCGGTTTTCTGATGAAGAAACTGTAGTTGACAGGTTAAGGCACTTGTCTAGGATCACACAGCTAGTAGGTATCTGAGACTGATTTGGATCTTGGGTCTTCCTCATTCTACTCTATCCACTGTACCACCTAGGTACACAAAGAGGGGGTTGGCCTTGGGCCTACCTCTTCGGAGGCTGGAGTAAAGGAGGACAGAAGAGGAATAATGTCAAGAGGTCATCTGAGAGGTGGAGTGGGAGAGAAGAGGGTGATCATGTTGAATGGCCTCTATTTTCCCAGAAAAGGTCAGTCTCTGTTGAGAATGTGCCCAGAGCTGGAAGTGTAGAAAGTGTGAGGAGAGTAGAAAAGGTCTGAATCAGGTCTTGCTTGCTCCTAGCTCTGCCTTCTGGGGCCAGGCAGAGCAAGCCTTCAGGATAGAGCTTTCTGAAGCAACATCCCATCTACCACCTGTCTTCTCTCTTCCAGACTAAATATCCTGGGGTTTTTCCAACGGATTCTCCTAGAGCAACATTTCAAGCTCCTTCCTCATTCTGGTTGTCCTCCTCCAGATGGTCCCCAGATTATGAATATCTTTCTAAAACTGGCTCCCCTGACATGTGAGATGTAATGATCTTAGCGAAGTGAAGGGAAGCAGGACTATGACCTCCCCAACTCTAGACACTAAGACACACAATGCATAAGACCAAGGACCACAAATTTAGAACTTAAAAGACAATTAAAGGTCATCCAGTCTAACCCTTTCATTTTTACAGAGGAGGAAACTGAGGCTCATAGAGATCTCCTTGCATCATGGAGGCAGAAAGTGACAAGGCAAGAGATTTGAACCCAGTTTCTCTGATGCCAAATCCAGTGAGTGTTCTCCCTTCTGTACTATAATGGCTTACCAGATGACATTAGATTAGGAAGCACAGTGGGTAATGAGCTAGTCTTGGAGTTAGAAGACCTGAGCTGTGGGGGACCTGGACAAGTCAGTTAACTTCTCTTGGTCTCAGTTTCCTCCTCTCTAAAATGTGGTTCATAATAGCACCCACCTCCTAGAGTTGTGAGAATCAAATGAGATGATCTATGTCAAGTGCTTTGCAAAATTTGAAGCACTATCTGAATATTAACTAGTATTATTATTAGCACATTGGGTTTGGAGGCTGTTATATCACTTGTCTTGTATTAAGCTTGTAGTAATGCATTAAAGTCCTTTTGTGGAGATCAGATGAAAAAAGGAAGGGACAAGTATTTTTGCACACCTGAAAATGCTGTCTGTGAGAGATGGCAAGACCTTCCTTGCTCATGGAAGTCAACCTGTTCCCCCCAAATGCCTCCATGTCCTAGAAATTGTGCTTCCAGTTTCCCCCCAAAAATTGTTTCTTTGGAATATTTTACTCATCATTTAATGAATTAATTAAATCATACAAGTCTCATTACAGTGTACAATAATATTGCTCTGGGTGAGGAAGGCTTTATCATGTGAAGCTTTGTAAAAGAGTTAAACCATCTTTAGGGGAAAGACAAAAATATCATAGAATTTTTAACCAAAAGAGACCTTAAAGATCAGTTAGTGCAGCCCCTTCATTTTTCAGAAGAGGAAACCGAGGTAGGTCAAATTATGCAAAAAACATTGAGCAAATGCTTAATATGTTTGAAATAATAACTTCAGCAAAGTTGTAGAATACAAAATAAATACACACATCATTGATATTTCTGCATTTTACCAACAAAATTCATTAGAAAGATTGAAAGAGAAATTTCATTTAAAACAACTATAGAATGTACAAAATTCTTAGTAGTTTACCTGCCAAGAAACACAGAGGAATTATATGAATATAACTACAAAACATTTTTATGGAATCACAGACTTAAAAACTAGAGCTCTAATGATGGCTTATTGGTAAGCCAAGCCAATATAATAAAAAATGACAATATTATTTAAATTACTTTGCTGATTCAGTGCCATACCAATTGAACTACTTTATAAAGCTAGAAAAAGTAAGAATGAAATTAATCTAGAGGAACAAAAGGTCAAGAATCTTGTACACAGCATATTCAACTGGGGGGAAATCTTTACGGCAAATTTCTCTGATAATGGTGTCATTTTCAAGATTCACGAGGAACTGATTCAAATTTGTAAAAATAAGAGCCATTCCCTAAGTAATAAATGGCCAACAGATACAAACAAGCAATTTGCAAAGGAAGAAATCTAAGCTATGTAGCTACATAAAAAATAGCTATTTAGTAGCTGTATTTTTTAAAAAGATTCCAAATAATTAGAAAAGTATAATTAGAGAAGTATAAATTAAAGCAGTTCTGGGGTTCTACATTGCATTCATCACATTGGCAAAGTTGACAAAATAGAAATAGAACAAATGTTGTAGGGGATGTGGAAAAATAGGAGCATTAATGCACTCTTGGTGGAACTAAGAATTGGTTAACCACTCTGGAAAGAAATTTGGAACTATCTGACCAAAAAAAAACAAACTGTGCATACACTTTGACTGAGTGATACCATTACCATGTGTATACCCTAAAGAGATTAAAGAAAGAAGAAAAAGACTTGTATGTACAAAATATTTGTACCAGCACTTTTTGCATTTGCAAAGAACTAGAAGCTAAAGAGATGCTCATTAATTGGGGAATGGTTGAATAAATAATAGAATGTGACTATAATGGAATACTATTATGCTGTAAGATATGATGAAAGAGTTGGTTTTAGAGAAACCTGTAAAGATTGTGCAAACTGATGCAGAATAAAGTAAGCAAAATCAGAACAACTGATTTAATAACAATAACATGATAAAAACAAGACTTAAGAACTCCAATCAATGCAATTCTGAATGATTCCAGAGGACAGGTGATAAAGTATCCTAAGAGACAGTTAATAGATTCAAGATGCAGAATGAGACCATACATTTTATGGAAATGACCAACGTGAGATTTTTTTTTTCTTTTATACATACTTGTAACAGGAATTTTCTTTTTCTCTTTCTTTTCAATGGGGGAGAGTATAGGAAGAAAAGGAAAAAAAAACTTGCTACTTGAAAAAATTAAAGCAATTGAAAACCAAAATGCATTAGATGATGCCAAAATATCTATAGGAACACTTTTCATGATATTAAAGATATGGACATGAAACCATCCATTGAGGAATAGTTAAATGAGTTGTGGTATATGCATGTAATAGAATATTATTTCCCTGTGAGAAAAAGCGAACATGAATCCAGAAAAGCACATGAAGATTTACATGAACTGATGCAAAGTAAAGTAAGCAGATTCAAGAAAACAATATCTATGATGACTTGGTCATTTCAGTCATGTCTAACTCTTTGTGAACCCATTTAGGGTTTTCTTGGCAAAGATACTGGAATGGTTTGCCATTTCCTTCTCTAGATCATTTTACAAATGAGGAAACTGAGGCAAACAGGATTGAGTGACTTACACTGGGTAACCTAGCTAGTAAGTGTCTGAGATGGATTTGAACTCAGGTCCTCCTGACTCTAGGCCTGATGCTCTATCCACTATACCACCTAGAAAGAACAACACACTAATGGAAATTCAGTATTTTGAAATTATACAGAATAAGCTTGGGGCAGCTAGATGGCACAGTGAATAGAGCACCAGCCCTGCCAGGAGGACCTAATTTCAAATCTGGCTCCAGTCACTTAATACTTACTAGCCGTGTGACCTTGGGCAATTCACTTAACCCCAATTGCTCTGCCTTCCCCCCTCCAAAAAGCAATAATAATAAAAATAATAATAAGCTTGGACCTAAAAAAGAAATATGAGAAAACACCTTCCTCCCTCCCCCTTTCAATGGTTATAATTCACAGGTGTTGAGCATTGCATAAGATGTCAGATTTTTTTTTTAAAGTGTATTGATCAGTTTTGCAGATTTTTTTTCTTTTTCCTCTTTTAAAAAAATAGTTGTTATAAAGAATGACTCTCAATCAACTTCTGGGAACCAAGAAGACAGAGTAAGCAATAAACCACTGCAACTCTCCCATCCTCACCTCCAAACAACTGTAAAATAGAGCCCCAAACAAATCCTAGCACAGAAGAGCCAGCCAAGCACATGGGTTGAAACAATCTTTTAGCCCAGGACAGGAAGCATGCCAGCAAGCCAGTAGCAAGCCCCTTCTCATTAAACCAGCAGTAGATCCTGAGCCTCAGTGTGGTGGAGCAGGCAAAGTCCAACACCAGGACATCCCATGTTACTTAGCATAGCCAAGGGAACCGGGCAGACTCCAACTCCAAGTACCACCATGTGCTTCAGCATATCCCCAGGCAAATAGGCAGCTTCCAGTGGCTAGGTCTCCACATGCATCAGCACAGACCTGGGCAAACAGGTCTACCTACCCTATGAGTGCCTAAGCAAACAGGCAACTGCCAGCCAGCACCTGCCACACTTTAGTGTAGCCCAGGCAAAGAGGCAACCCCCAGAGGCCTGACCTCTCCTGCTTCAATGTAGACACTGGGAAACACAGAAACACCCCAGTGGGTCTCTGTACATGCCATACAACATCACTAGGACCCTAGCTCAGCAACAGGTAAGCTGCCAGACCCCTATGGCCTCCAGCAGTACCAGCCAACCCCTACCCCCTCAGCACAGCACAGACACAAGGGTCTTCCTTAGGCCTTTGGGCAACATCAGTGCAGCATCAGGTAAACAATCATGGCCTGTAGCCACCAGCACAATAAGCAGTGCCCCTTTCACCCTGGGAGCAGAGATCAAATTTAAAAGAAAGAACTCCACCCCCTCCAAAAAAAGGGGAGGGGGATGAACAGGAAACAACAAAAAAGAATCTGACCATAGAAAGATTTTGTGGTGACAGTGAAGTCAAAGACAAAATCAGAAGAGGACAACAATGTCAAGATACCTTTGGGCAAAACCCCAAAGAAAAACAAAAAGTGATCTCAAGCCCAGAAAGGTATCATGGAAGAGCTCAAAAAGAAGCTTAAAAATCATATAAGAGAGATAGAAGAAAAATTGGGAAAGGAAATGAGAGTGATACAAGAGAATTATGAAAAAAGAGTCAAAAGCCTGGAAGATGGCTTAAAAAGTAGATTTAACCAGATGAAAAAGGAGACACAAAAATCCACTGAAGAAAATAACTGCTTAAAGAGTACAATTGACCAAATGGAAAAGAAAGTACAAAAGCTAATCTAGGAAAACAATACTTTAAAAGTTAGGATTTATCAAGTGGAAGCTAATGACTCTATGAGACATCATAAATCAATCAAACAAATTCAAAATAATGAAAAGTGGAAGAAAACGTAAAATACCTCATGGGAAAAACAATTGACCTGGAAAATAGATCTAGGAAAGACAATATCTGAATCATTGGGCTACCTGAAAGCCATAATCAAAGGAAGACCTGGACAACATCTTTCAAGAAATTATCAAGGAAAACTGCCCTGATGTCCTCAAACTAGAGGGCAAACTAGGCTGAAAGAATCCACCAATTGCCTCAGGAAAGAGATCCCAAAATAAAAACCCCAAGAAAAATTATAACCAAATTTCAGAACTATCAGGTCAAGGAAAACACACTACAAGTGGTCAGAAAAAAAAACCCAACCCAAATATCAGGATCACACAGGACCTGGCAGCTGCATCCTTAAAGGATCAGAAGTCATGGAACATGATATTCCAGGGGGCAAAGGAGCTAGGGCTACAACCAAGAATCACTTACCCAGCAAAATTAAGCATAATACATCAAAGGAAAAAAATTATCATTCAATGAAATAGAAGGATTTCCAGGTTTCATAAGACTATGACCAGAACTAAACCAAAAATTTGACCACCATTGTCAAAACCCAAGAGAGGGATAAACAGGTAAAAAGGGAAAAGAAAACATAAGGGAGTCAATAGAGCTAAACTGTTTGCATTCTTTCACAGAAAAATGATACTGATAACTCTTAAAAATTACACCACTGACAGTACAGATAAAAAGATTATACATAGATAGAGGAAATGGGTAAAAGGTGAATTTGAGAGAAAGACATTTTAAAAAATTAAGGAATGAGAAAGAGGAACACACGGGGTACAGAAGGAAGGGACAGGTAGAAAGAGGTAAATTATCTCATTTGAAGAGCCACAAAAGACATTACAGTGGAGGGGAAGATGGAAGGGTGGGCAATGGGCATTGATTGAACCTTACCCTCATGAGTATGGGCTCATGGAGGGAATAATATACACAGTCAATTGAATATAGAAATCTGTCTTAGCTGACAGGAAAGTAGGAAGGGAGAAGATTAAGTAAGGGACAGGGATAAGGGATCAGGGGAAGTAGTAGACAGAAGCAAAACACTGGAGAGTGGGGAAAGGAGAGAGGACAAACAGGAGGAAAATTAGAATGGAGGGAAATACAGAGGTAGTAATCACAACTGTGTGTCGTGGGCTGCTCAGTGGCCAGCACTTAAACATGATCAGAGATGTGAATAAGAAATGACCAGGTCATGTGGTTAGTTCAAGGAAGAACCATGAACTCCATTTAATGATTCTTTGAACAAGATTTTTATAGAACAAGCAGACAAAGATTCAAGTTTGTCACATTCTGGAATATTATTGTCATTATCATAGTCTTATCGTTATAATAGTCTGTCACCTCCTAGAAGCAACTCAGATAAGATCAGGCTTTGTTATCAAGATTCCAGGATGTCATGGGAAAAGTCAGTTAAATCTTATCAAAATGCAGTCACATACAAAGGATGCTTCTCGAGAGCAGGCTTCAAAGCCGAGGAGGGAGAGTGAGCAAAGCTGCAGTCATCAAGAACATGTACATAGGAACTGACTCCCAAGAATCAAATACTTTGGCTTACAACAACTGCTAATGTGAATGGGATAAACTCTCCCATAAAATAGAAGTGGATATCAGAGTACATCAAAAACCAAACACACTTGAAGCAGAGGGACACACACAGAGTAAAGGTAAGGAGCTGGAGCATAACCTATTATGCTTTAGCTGAAGTAAAAAAAAAAAAGCAAGGGTAGCAATCCTGATCTTAGATAAAGTAAAAACAAAAATAGACCTAATTAACAGATATAAGGAAGAAAACTACATCTTGATTAAAGATACCATAGACAATCAAGCCAACAAATTAGAAAAGCAAGGTATAGTCCACCTGTCAGATCTATGGGAAGGAGAAGAATTCATGACCAAATAAGAGATGGAGAGCATTACAAGATAAAGAATAAATAATTTTGATCATATTTAATTGAAAAGTTTTTGTACAAACAAAACCAATGCAACCAAGATTAGATGGAAAGCAGAAAGCTGGGATAAATATTTACAGAAAATATCTCTAATAAGGCCTCGTTTCTCAAATATAGAGAGAATTGAGTCAAATTTATGAGAATACAAATCATTCCCCAACTGATAAATGGTCAAAGTATCGATATGAACTGGCAGTTTTCAGATGATGAAATCAATGATATTTATAAGCATATGAAGAAATGCTCTAAATCACTTTTGATTAGAGAAATGCAAATCAAAACAACTCTGAAATACCACCTCATACCAATCAGATTGGCTAATATGACAAAAAAGGAAAATGATAAATATTGAAGAGGATGTGGAAAAATAGGGACACTAATGTACTGTTGGTGGAATTTTGAACTGATCCAACCACTGTGGGGGGTGGGGGAGTGGCAATTTGGAACTATGCCCAAAGGGTAACCAAACTGTGCATACCTTTTGATCTAGCAATACCACTACTAGATCTGTATCCCAAAGAGATCATAAAAAAAGGAAAAGGACCCACATGTGCAAAAATATTTATAGTAGACTTTTTGTGTTGGCAAAGTATTGGAAAATGAGATTATGTCCATCAATTGGGGAATGGCTGAACAAGCTATGAAATATGAAGGTAAGGGAATACTATTGTGCAATAAGAAATTAATAACAAGCAGATTTCAGGAAAAAATCTGGAAAGACTTGTACAAACAGATGGAAAGTGAAATTAGCAGAAGCAGGAAAACATTGTATACAGTATCAGCAGCATTGTGTGATGATAAGCTATGAATGACTCAGCTCTTCTCAGCAATACAATGATCTAAGACAGGTATGAAGGACTCTGCTGCCCATATCCAGATAAAGAACTATGGACTCAGAATGCAGATTGAAGCATTTTTTTTCACTTACTTTATTCTTTCTCATGGTTTTATTTTCTTTTGATCTGTCTCTTCCACAACTGTGGCAAACATGGAAATATGTATTACATAATAGCACATGTGTAAACTGTATCAAATTGCCTACCACTTTCAGAAGAGGAGAGGGAAGAAGGGAGAAAAATTTGAAATTCAAAATCTTGTAAAAATGAATGCTACAAACTTTTAATATGTAATTGGGGGAAAATGAAATATCATTTTTTTAAAAATACGATTATCTTAAAGTAAGCAAATGGGAAAGATATCAGAGAATATCTAGGTAATGTAAGAGACCAAAAGTTTTTTATAAAAATTAATTAATTAATTTTATTTAAACTTATTTTTAAAAAAACAAATACATTAGAGACTATAAATGAAATGTTAGCTACATAAGGTTTGAGTAGGGAGGTAATTCCCAACTAGAGGAATCAGGGAAGGCATCCTAGAGGAAATAGCATTTGATTTGAGCATTAAAGAATCATTTGAAATTCAGTAGCTAAAAAGAATGCAGAGGGCACGGCTAGGTAGCACAGTGAATAGAGCACTGGCCCTGGAATCAGGAGGACCTGAGTTCAAATCCGGCCTCAGACACTTAACACTGACTAGCCCTGTGACCTTGGGCAAGTCACTTAACCCCAAATTGCCTTGCCCTCCCCTCTCAAAAAAAAAAAAGAATAATGAAGAGAAGTTATCCCTAACACCAGGAACAGCATAAGGAGAGACTCAGAGGTGGCCCTATGCATACCACATTCAAGGGACAGAAATTGGGTCCGTTTGACTGGAGTACAAACCTCATGAAAAGTGGTAATATGATGTCTTTCCCTCCTCTTGATCATTTATCTTCCCTCTCTATCTATTCTAGACCTTCAACCTTTGATTCATAGCCTTTGACTTGATTAGAGTACATCATACATTCCTCTCTAACTTTCTTCCTCCCTTCTCCCCTTTTATGAGCCCTCCCATTCTACAATTTAGACCAACAACAACAAAAAAAACTGATTCACCTGTATGTACAGATTTTAAAGTTCATGATTTTTCAAGCCTTATTCTCTGTCCACACTACCATTTGACTTCCTCTGTCACCCTTGTCTTTTAGAAAGAAATCTCTCATCTCTCTATTATTATTTTTGTTGTTGCTTTTATTAATCCTATAAGCTTTCTTTTTAGCTTTTTCTTCTTTTATATTTTGGTAAATTATTAATCTGTGCCTCCCTTAGTTGTTGTAAACCAAAAAAAATGGTTTATTTGCCTTATATTTCTGTTCTCTGTGATGTTTACACAGCAAAGACTTTGGTTATATGTAGTTTTCTTTATAGGAATGCTTGGAATGCCTCTTTTTATTGAACATCCACCTTTTTTTCACTGTTGGGCTCAGGTTTGCAGGTCACTTTGGGTCACATCTTGAGCTCCTTTGCTCCTCAGAACAGATTATCTCAACTCCTGAAGTTTCTGGTGGATGTGGAATAGTTATGTTATTCAAATTTCTTTCCTTTATATTTGAAGTTATTTCTTCTACATATTCTCAGAATGTATTCTGTCGTTGGAATTATTCAGTTTAGCAACTGTGTTTTAAAGTTCACAACACAGATTTCTTTCAAAGGCAATGCATAGAATCTCTCAATTGGCACTCAGAAGTTCTGGGTACTTTCCTTGTGTTATTCCTTGTGTTACGGTACTCAGACTTTTTGATGTAATCTTCTCCTGGAGACTTATAAAGCTCGAGTTTTCTCTACACATCCTGTCTTTGAGATAGATGTTTTACTGGTATGGAGATCAAGTTTTCTTTTAATGTCATTATTCTTTACTTCGTTCCTTCCAGATTGTTTGTCATCCTATGTATTAAAATTCTTGATCAGTTTTTTTTTCTTTTATTTCTTTGAGATTTACCATTGTGGCAAATCCAAATTTTTCTATTCTGCCAAATATTTCTGTTGTGCAAGTCATAAATTTTGCTCCCAATCCTTATTTCTCTCTTTTAAACTATTCAGGAACATCCTGCTATGGTCCCATGTTCTCTTATGACTCCATAGGATCATGTGGCTCATTAGGTGTCAATCATTTTCCTCCTATTTATTCATAAATGGCTAAATTTATTGAGCTGATATGAAGGCCATATTACCTTTTGCTTTTAATATCTTTCCTGCTGGTTTATTTGCTAATACTCAAGGAATTTAAATAAATTTTCTTCTTCTTGAGATCTTAGTCATTATTTGAGTCATTTTTCTTTATATTCATCTATTGTTCACTTTCTGACCATTTCCCCTTTGATGAAAGTGACCTCAGGTATAAACCCTGGATCTCAAAGTTGTCTCAATCTCTTCCCATGCTAGGGAACTAACATTTAACCAAGCTCTGTCTCTGCCCCAAGGGACTTCTGGGACACAATACGTGGCCCCAGCTGGATGCTGGGCTCTTTTCCTCAGGCTCTTTTCCACACACCCTGGCTTAAGAGGGTGGGAAAGGACATAGCTGAGTTATGTTGTAAGCTTATGAGTTCACTTGTGTGGTCCTGACAGAGCATGGTGAGTAATGAGGGAAAAGGTATTGAGGGTGCATGTAGGGTTTAGAGATTAGCCTTCTCTTCTAAGTTCATAGGGTTTTTACCTTGTTATGGTTCTGAGTGCCTTAGACCATGAAAACAGCTGAAATTGCTTTGTTTCTTTACATATATTTTCTGTTTTGGTGAAGCTTGGAAGTCATGAGGATTGGAGAAAGTGCTTAGTGCTACACTTTATTTGTCAGAAGGCAATAATATATTTTCTCATATTATTGCAAGGTAGTGACATCTGATTGTGGAAATTGTGAATCCCACTCAAAGGAGTTCGAATTTCACTTGAAAGGCAACAAGGAGTCACTAAAGTTATTTTTATTTTTAAAGCAGAAGACCTACATGAGTATATGTGTACATAATAAAGGGTAGCACCATAAGGAATGCATTGGAGAGGTGAGAGTAAAGGCAGGAAGGTCTTTTTAAGAAACTATAACCATAATGAAGTAGGTATAATGAGATCTTATACTTGAGCGGTAGCAGTGGGAATAGAGAGGTGGAATCCATGGGAACTGGGAACTGGTGTGCTGTAAGAGTGAGGGCATGAAAAGATGCACAGATTAACCCTATGCTTATAATCTGGGACGTTGTGTGAATCATGGCACCCCTGACAGAAAGAGTGAAATAAGAAACAGGAGTAAGTTTAGGAGAAAAGATAATGTTTGGTTTTATATGTGTTGAATTTGAGATACTTGTGGAATATTTCCAAAATGTCTGAAAGAAATCTGAAAATTTGGGACTGCACCTCAGGAAAAAGGTCAAAGGTAGAGATGTAGTTTATGAAGCCATCTGCAGAGAATCTACAGTCATTTTGAAAGCTAAGAAGGATTAGACCTGATTAGTACTAGCCTGGCAGTATTGGGTAGGTTTATCTTTTGAGAGAAAGTATGGTGTGGTAGTCAAAGTACTTGACTTGGTGTCAGAAAGATGGGAGTTCAGATCCAGCCTATTAGTTATGTGACTATGGGCAAGTCACTTAATTTCCAAGTCTCAATTTCCTTTTATGTTGGATTAGATGGACTCTGGGGTCCCTTCCAGCTCTAAAACCATGATCTTAAGTTGTAGTTAAAGTCATGAGAGTCACTATTTACTTCTTTATGGTCATGCCCAGCAGTATTTCCCTCCTTCCTCATCTTTCTTAGTCTTTCTGTGATAATTGACGTCATGGACCAATTCAAATCAGCAAGCATTTATTAAGCACCTACTTTTACAAACCACCTCTTGGCCTCAATGACAATTTCCCTTCATGGGCCTTCTATCTCTCTAGTCATTCTGTGGCAGGTAGGTGGTACAGTTAATAAAGTATTGGTCTTACAATCAGGTAGGCTTAATTCTAATCAGGGAAGACCTGCCTTAGACACTTTCTAGTTGTGTATCCCTAACAAGTTTCTTAACTTCTCTCAGTCTCAGTTTCCACCTCTGTAAAATAGCCATAATAATGAGTGTCTGCCTCATAGCGTTGTTATGAAGCTTAATTGAGATAACATGTGTAAAGTACTTTGTTCATTTTATGGCTCTATATAAATAAATGCTAGCTCTTGTTACAATTGGGGCAGCTTGGTGATATAGGGGATAGAGTGCCAGGAATGGAGTCAGAAATGAGTTCAAATCTGACCTCAGACACATACTAGCTGTGTGACCCTGGGCAAATCACTTAACCCTGTTTGCCTCAGTTTCCTAGCCTGTAAAGTAAACTGGAGAAGGACATGGCAAACCTGGTGTCTTTGCCAAGAAACCCCCAAATAGAGTCACAGAGAACTGGACATGACTGAAATGATTGAACAACAAGAAATTGTTAACATTCCTATCTGAGGCAAAGGGGAATAAAGTGATTTGGCCCAAAGCACAGAGGTAGCAAGCTGTAAAGCCCCAATAAGTGCTTTGCATGGAAGATGGTTTCCTAGTGAAATAATCACAGCTGCATATGTACCTCTTCTAACTTAACCATAACCTCTTCCCTGATTCTATGACGTTACTACTGGTTCCAGTTTGTTGTTGAACGAGGATTTGATCCTTTACATACAACCCTAGCCCTGACTCCAAATTCAAGACTTTTCAACTGCATCCTGATGCTGCCTCTCTACAATTTTCGGGTCACTTGGAGACACTCAGCCAGTCTCTTGATGACCTGATCACTGAGAGATACCCTAGCCAAATTATCCCATGATCACTTACCTAACTAGGCAGGGAAAGAAAGAGTTATCCAATTAAAGTTTATAGCAGCACCCTCCCCACCACCCTCCTCAACAGAGTACACAAAAGAGTGGCCCTTCCTCAGGACCAAACCTATTTAATTTTTATTACAATCTCCTAAGCAGACTGTAATTGCTTTTGCTACAGCTCAAGTACCCACAGAGCCACACAGGAGGGGCATAAAATCTAAACAGAATCGTGTGGTGCCCAGCTCCATCCGTGACCAGGAAAAGTGGGCAGAGCTAGAAATTGGCACAGTAGTTCTGTGGATAGGTTCAGCTGCTGTCATTTTCAATCATTGGTTTCTCTCCCCAGGTAGCCAATTATAAACCTGGGGATATTAAAGCAAACAAGTCCCACAATTTCTACAGGACCCAGAGGGCAAAGGTTAGAGCAGTGGGTAGAATCTGGTCCAGAGAGACAGATTTTTGATTTAGTGGAAGGAAAACATCTGAATCTTCAGACTTGTTCAAAAATAGGATGAATGGTGAGAGGAGATAGTGAGCTCCTGATCACCAGAGGTCAAGTGAAGGCTGATTGACTATTTGTTGGAGAAGTTCATAGCACTATAGATTTAAGACCGAAAAAAAGACTGCCAAATCACCTAATCCAATCCCCTCATTTTGCAGGGAAGAAAACTGAGCCCCAGGGAGGCAATTTCAACCCCCTCATTTTACAAAGAAGGAACCAGAGGCCCAGAAAAATAAAGTACCTTTGTCCAAGGTCACACAGGAATTCAATGGCAGAAAGTTTCAGTGAAACATAATCCCTTGGGGATTTGAATAAAAATTGCCTTCTCCCTTGCTATACTGGCTAACAGGTCCACACCTGCCTCAGTTCTAATAGAGAATAGGCTTGTATACTGGGCACACACACACACACACACACACACACACACACACAGTTACACATTCCACTTTGCCACCTCTCTAAGATCTTACCTGATGAAAAAACAATCCCCTGCAACTCTGCAGGGCTATACTCTTTACAAAGTGATGTGTCTTAGGACAAAGATAGCCCCATTTTAGGGATAAGGAAACTAGAGTATGGAGGAGTCATTTCTTTCTTGTGAGTTTTCTGTGTCTCTTTAGTGGTGTGTGCCCTAGATCCTAGCCCTAGAGTAGGTTGTCTTGCATTAGTGCATGGCTATGGAAGGTATAAGTCTTCTGGTCAAGGTCTATCTATGATGTGTTCATTTATGAGCAAAAAAGAGACCATGTAGACCCACCTTGTGGACTCACAATTCTGCTAGGCAGAGCCAATAAAGAAACAGACTAAAGACTCAGCTAGTGGTTAATATATTTCTGACATTCCCTGTTTTTACTCTAGAAATTCTTGTCTTAAGGAAATGAGCAATCCCTAATGTCTTGAAGGCATGCATTGGAGTAAGGGATAAGGACTGTATCTGTGATCTCACCGTTATAAGGCAGGGGTCAACAAACTATGACCAAATGCCAAATATGGCCTGCTACCTGTTTTTGTATGGCCTCTGAGCTAAGAATTATTCACCAAGGGAAGGGGAGGGGAATGAATAATGAATAAGCATTTATATGGTGCCTACTATGTGCCAGAAACTGCGCCAGGACTTTTTAAAGCATACCTTTGATCCTCACAGCATCCCTGTGAGGTAGATGCTATTGTTATCTCAGTTTTTACAGATAAGGAAATTGAGGCAAATAGAAGTTAAGTGACTTGCCCAGGGTCACAAAGCTAGTAAGTGTCTGAAGCCAGGTTTGAATTCAGGTCTTCCTGAATCCAGGCGCAGCACTCTACTCACCATACAACCTAGTAGATGACCACTAAGATAACAAAACTGATGACAGGCCAGATCTGGCCCTTGGCCTGTAGTTTACTGATCCCTGCATTTGGAAACTCTCCAATGAGGAAACTTTATACTCATGCAGACTGGTACCTTTTTCTGTAACTTATGACCTTAGAGTTACCTAAAGCACTAAGAGTGACTTACCTAGAACCACACAGCCAATATACATCAGAGGCAGGATTTAATAAAATAAATGAGAGTTAAAACTTACACAGAGCTTTGAGGTTTACAAAATGCCTTACAAATATTATCTCATTTGATTCTTCCAGCAACCCTGGAAGGCAGTTCTATGCTCATCTCCATTTTACAGATAAGTAAACTGAGTTAGAGGTTGTGACTTGCCCAGGGTCACGCACTAGTAGATGTACTAAGTGGGACCTGAACCTTAGTCTAGCACTTCTTCCACTTCACTACCTCACTGCCTGGGACTTGAGCCCAAAATCTCCACTCTGCTCTTCTGCCTTCCCTGAAAGCATCCTATTCACCCTTCTGTCTCTCTCTGCCCTTAGAAGCGGGAAGCTGCATAACAATGTTGAATTGAGTTCATGTTGGGATTAGTGCTCAGGTTTCATGCAGTAGGGGCAGCAACAGGGAGGTAGAGTCTGTTTCCTTTAAGAAAACAATTGGTAAAAATAAGATCATTCATCCAAATGATCACTGAAGGGGGAATGAGGACTAATTCAAGACACACACAGTTATGAAGGTGCTTTCTTTATAAAAACAGGACAGCTGGGAGTAAATGAGAGTGGATCAAGGTTGTTCATAATAATTCAATTCAGCAAATGTTTATGAAAGGCATATTTTGTAGAAATTGTTGTGTTAATAACAAAAACTGACATTTACCAAGTACTTGAAGGATTAAAATATTCTCTTCTCAACAATCCTGTGAGGTATGTAGGTCAACTATTATCCCTCATCCTACCTCTCCATTTTTTTAAACTGATGAGGAAACTGAGGCCTAGACACTTTAAGTGACTTGACAAGGTCATATGCACAGCTAATAAATGGCTGAGTTGGATTCAGGCCCAGGACTTCTGACTGGAAGTCCAACACTCTTTCCACTACACCATGCTGAGTCCTGAAAGGTGCCAAGAAGCAATTAGCACCTGAATGTTAATTAATAGTGAAGTATGAGCTAAAGCAGATGGGCTGAGAGCCATGAAAATGAAGTGGGACAGCTGGAGGTGAGAAGGAAGCCTTAAAAAGTACATCTTTTGAGAAGACTTTACAAAGGATTAACAGGGAAATGGGAAGAGCCCTAAGTCAAGATATTTGAATTCTGGGGTAGCAATGCTACTATTCTAGCCCTTTCTCATGCTGGCAGACTGGATTCCCAGAGGGCACCTACTACTTGTCCCCTCCTGATGCAACTCAGAGGAACTGAGGGTATTGAGGTAGTTTTCTAATACTAAAACTCATGAGCCCCCACCAGTGTGCTTCTCCTTACATTATCAATCAACATCATTTAGTCTGGCAATCTCATTAACCTTTAAAATAGGTAGTTACTAAGATGGTATGGTAACATTTAGTACAAAGACATCACTCTAAAAGTCTGTGACATATTCTCATATTGGTACATATAGAGTAGCAGGAAAAGTAAACTCAAGAAAGCACATGGGGAAAAGGGATAACTCATGGTTATTGGTTCCTGAAAGTCCTTTTCTCCCCTTCCCATGAAGGTAATCATGAAGTTATTCTTAGGTATGGTGTAATTTTTCTTCTGAGCTCCAAGTAAAGCTTTGAAGTTGCCTTTCTTCATGCAACATGGATTTCCTTGGCTTCTGATGCAGACACTATTGTCAGCTGTTCAGGGACATTGTTAGGAAATGCAGATCCTTAGACACCTAAAGTATATGATGTTCTTGTCTGATTTCTGTAGGAAACCAAGGTAGAAGATTCTTCTCCTGCTCTTCCAAGCAATTCCTTCTTAGAGTCCTGGCTAAAACTGCTTTCTCCTGGCTGTAATTACAATGGGAATTTGAAGATCTTCCTTGTCCTTTAATAGACTGAATGTAATCATATGGAGCCTATGGAGGGAGGGGTTTGCTGAAGGGTGAAGCAGAACAGAGAGGAAGCTGGGAGTCAGAGCAGTTAGAATGGAGGGAGGAGAGACAATGCAGGCAAGGCAACAGCTAGGCTTGTGAGTGTTTTTTTGGGGATGGTGTTGCTCTCTGCAGTGTTATTGTGTATAGATTTCTTTGTTGTTATGATGAATTTGGATTTCTGGTGTTGGGATTTGATTTTCTGGTGTCTGAATAAATGTTTTGCTTCTGTCTTCTATATGGAGAATCTGTTATATTTTGCAATTCAGAACTGCACTGGCATATCTATAGTCACCATTGGTGCTGTGAATATTGCCTTGGTGCTACATTTGATGACAAGGATGGGATTGCAAGGTATCAGGTCTCTATTTGGAGGCAGAAGGACTTTAGAAGAAGAAATGGATATCCCAGGATGGGAAGATTTACCTTTTTCCTCCCTAGCAAGGGAATGGTCTAAAAGCACTAGATCTTGTGAAAACTGGGAATGGAGGCTACCCAGAGATTTAGAAAGATGTTTTCAGGGGCGGAGCCAAGATGGCGGTGTAGGAGCAGCGACATATCGCAGCTCTCACATAGCCACCCCAAAATACCCATAAAATATGACTCTAAACTAATCCTAAAACTCCAAAACGCACACAAATATACTTTCCACTAAAGTCAGCTCGGCTACAAGGAACCATATCAGCACTGTGAACCAAAACCAGCCTGGCCTACTGTGCCCTGGGGGTGGCTGGACAAGAGGAGCCAAGCCCTGGCTGGAGCTTTGGGTGAGCAGATTGGCGGCAGCTGCAGCAGTGTCCAGAACTAGGTCAGTGGGACTTGCAAGGTCATGGGAGAAAAGTGGTCTGGCCAAACTGCCTCCAGAGCTGAAAAGTGGAAAGTGGGGGTCCTGCACCCGCCTCCACATTGCAGCTTCAGTGCTCTCGGCCTGCAGACTACAGGGGGACCAAGCAATCGCTCAGAGGCCAAGTGCTCTCACGTTGAGCGGCCTGGATCTGGATCGCGGTCTTGGGCTTTGGTCTTGTGGTCCTTTTTCCTTCAGTGAGCCAGAAGTGGGGGAGGGACCCAACAACTTCCTGAGAGCTCCAGCAGCTGGGAGGACCCCAGTGATTTGGGACAGAGCTTTCCCCTCTGGAAGCAGAGCTCCACAGAGATTAAAAAAAAAAATCACGGACTGACCAACCATGAATAAGAATAAGCATAAGAAGCAAAGTAAGAACAGCAACCAAACCCTAGATTCCTTCTTTGGGGAAAAGAAGGACCAAGGCAGAGAGAGGGAGGAGGACAGTGCAGCCAGAGCTCCCCCACCAGGGGCTTCCAAT
>CM053582.1:155491977-155564409 GCA_028627135.1 Pseudochirops cupreus | reverse complement strand
ATTCTTAGGAGTTTTCTTTTTGGGATCTTTTTCAAGAGGTGATTAGTGAATTCTTTCAATTTCTATTTTGCCCTCTGGTTCTAGAATATCAGGGCAATTTTCCTTGAGAATTTCTTGAAAGATGATGTCTAGGCTCTTTTTTGATCATGGCTTTCAGGTAGTCCAATAATTTTAAAATTATCTCTCCTGGATCTATTGCCAGGTCAGTGATTTTTCCAATGAGATATTTCACATTGCCTTCTATTTTTTCATTTGTTTGGATCTGTTTTATAGTATCTTGATTTCTCATAAAATCATTAGCTTCCATTTGTTCCAATCTAATTTTGAAAGAATTATTCTTTTAAGTGAGTTTTTGAAATTCATTCTCCATCTGACCAGTTCTGCTTTTCAAAGCATTCTTTTCCTTATAGGCTTTTTGGACTTCTTTTGTCATTTGAGTTAGTCTATTTTTTTAAGGTGTTAATTTCTTCAGTCAGGCTGTTGACTCATTTTTCATGATTTTCTTTCATCATTCTCATTTCTCTTTCCAATTTTTTCTCTACTTCTCTTAGTAGATTTTCAAAATCCTTCTTGAGTTCCTCCATGGCCTGTGACCAGTTTATATTTTTCTTGGAAGCTTTTGATGTAGTATGTTGTCTTCTTCTGGTTCTATGTTTTGATCCTCTTTGTCCCCAAAAAAGGATTCTATAGTCTTCTATAGTCTGATTGTGCTTCCTCTGTTTGCTCACCTTGCCAGCCAATTACTTGACTTTTGAGCTTTTTGACACAGTAGAACTCTGCTTCCAGAGTAGAGAGTGCTGTGTTCCAAATTTCTGGGATTTTGCACA
This sequence comes from Pseudochirops cupreus, assembly GCA_028627135.1. Taxonomy (NCBI): domain Eukaryota; kingdom Metazoa; phylum Chordata; class Mammalia; order Diprotodontia; family Pseudocheiridae; genus Pseudochirops; species Pseudochirops cupreus. Next base: position 155,563,582 of record CM053582.1, on the reverse strand, counting down.
GTTGTTGTCAGAGTTTTTTCCAGGCACCTGTCTCAGAAATGTGTGGAAGACGTTCTCTACACAGCCTCAACAAGCTCTGCCAACCAGTGCTCCTCACCCTAGTACCACCACCCAAGACTGTGAGCCAGGTCCAAGCAGGGCAAAGTAGGAGAATCCTGCCTCAGTGCCAGCAGAGAAATTCCTGCAAATGTCCTCTGGATAATCACTCGGTCCCCCTTTGATCTGTAGACCAGGAGCCAGAAGCAGCAGCAGCGGCAGCAGTTGCATTGCCATCACCTCCACACCCTGGGGCAGGGGCCAGACTGCACTCTTCTCTCACCCTGGATCAACAGGGTTCCCCACTGTCCTTTTACTTTCTCTTTGGTGTTTATGTGTTGAAAAATCTGGAAACCGCCAGAGCTGCCAGTGATTCACTCTCCTGAAGTCTGCTTCAGCAGGCCTGGGCCATTAGGCTGAGCTGGCACCACTCACACGGGACTGTGCTTGGCTCCCAGCCCCATGTGATAGACCCTTCCTGTCAGCCTGCCAGGCTACTTTCAGTGGGAGATTTGTTTCTCTCTGTCACTTTGTGGGTTCTGTAGCTCTGAAATTTGTTTAGAATTACTTTTTTTTTTTACAGGTGTTGGAGGTAGTTGGAATGGGAGCTCAAGCAAGTTTCTGCTTTTATTTCACCATCTTGGCTCCACCCCTTCCCCCAGAATCATGTTTTTAAATGCATAAAATAAAATATAAAGGATTACAAAAGAAATTATACTTGATATAGAGGGAATTCTCTCCCAGAAATAGTCTGTACTAGAGCAAGGGTTCTTAATCTAACATCATAGATTTCTAAGGAGTACATGAACTTTGACGGGAAAAAAAATTACATCTTTACTTCTTTATAATATTTCAATGTAATTCCTTATTTGGAGGCTATGGCACTTGCATAATTTGTGACTATTCAATAGCCCCTACATAATATTGGTATTGGGGCGACTAGGTGGCACAGTGAATAGAGCACAGGCCCTGGAGTTAAGAGGACCTTAGTTCAAATCCGGCCTCAGACACTTAACACAAAAGCTAGCCGTGTGACCTTGGGCAAGTCACTTAACCCCAAATGCCCTCCAAAAAAAAAAGATAGCATAATATTGGTATTAAAAATGGGCCTTTGTCTCTGAAAGAAATTTGAGTTCATCAAAAGAGGTTCACGATATCCTAAAGGCAATCCAGACGACTCTTTTCTTCCTATTTCTTTTTAGAGCTGAGTCGTTATTCACCCACACTCTGCCTAAGACACATATATGAGCTCCGTAAGTTGTCCATTGAATCATATGTCACGATCTTGAAAATAAGCATTTATCCACTTTTATTTTTCTATGTGGATGGTTAAGCCAAACACTTTTGAGCTGTTGTGGATCTTATAGAGAAGGTTCTGTAATGTCCTGGAGCTTGACATAATCTGCACAAGTTCATCTGAAAACAAAAGAATCTTTAAGACCTCTCCATTCAAGGGGCATCCTCCCACTTGGACTCTGTGCTAAATCTTCATGTTGATTGCAAAGAATAATGGTGTTTTCTACCTCTCTGCTTTATGCTTTATGTGACATTAGTGATCCAAGAGTTTTTGAACAAGCTTATATCTGTTTTTATATTTTTCAAAGATTTTAAAATTATCTTGATTTATTTCCTCATTGGAAGACCATTTAAAGCAAAGGTTCTTAATCTGGGGTCCATGAACTTGTTTTACATTGGGGGGGGGCGTGTGGGAGACAGTTAACTGTATTTCAATATAATTGGTTTCCTTTGTAATCTTTTGTATTTATTTTATACATTTAAAAACATAATTCTGGGGCAGCTAGGTGGCACAGTGAATAGAGCCCCAGCCCTGGAGTCAGTAGGATCTGAGTTCAAATCCAGCCTCAAACACTTAACACAAAAAACTAGCCATGTGACCTTGGGCAAGTCACTTAATCCCAATTGCCCTGCCTCCCTCCTCCAAAAAGAAAAAAACCATAATTCCAAGGGGTTTGTAGGTTTCCCCAGACTGCTACCTGAGAAGTCCATGACACAAAAAAATACGAAGAACCCATGATTTAATGCAACATTTTACTCTACTGAATCAACTGCTTTTTAACTTAATCAACAAACAGTAGGCACAATAGGATCCTGTATTCTGTCTTTCAGTCAATTGGGTGATGGTAAAGAGGTGGTTTGTTGTGAAATGTAAATTCTGGCTGATGATGAAGGAAGATGACCACCATCTAACAGAGAGGTGACAGACTTAGAACGGAAAAGGAAAGAGGGAAGGAACGAAGGAAGGAAGGAAGAGAAGGAGGAATGGAGGGAAGGAGGGAGGGAGGGAGGAAGAAAAAGAAAGAAGGAAAAAAGGAACAAAGGAAAGAAAATAAAAAGAAGAAAACAGATGAAAGGTCAGAAGGAAAGAAACATAAAGTACCATTGAAAGTAATATCATGAATTGATTATATACTTCTAAAATGGAAAGTATATGTAATAGACATTCACAAAGGAGTATACAATCATCTTTTTTCTGTTCTATTTTGTATTTCTGATGATTAAGTCCAGAATTTTTTAAAAATCATAAACCAAAGAAACATCTCTTATGAAAGGCTGTCTATTCCCTACTAATACTCTTATTAAGCATAATGTCTGTTAATGTATATATTATTAAACTTTTATATCAATAAAAAAATAGGCATATGGATTAAGATTTCTTCATTTCCTTTTTTTTAATTGAAGGGTCTTGCTTTTTTCCATACTTCGTGACCTTCTCTCCCATCAGATAATTTGTTAATCCTTCAATGTGTCTCTAACTGTGTTGCTTTCAGCAGAGACGACTTCTACATACCCTTGGCCTCCTCCAGATAATTTTCTCATCTTCATTCTCTTCAGTGACATTTCTGTTTGTAAAGTAAATCAAACGTTTGCTGACTACAGCATTTTTAGACTCTTTTGGTCTCCTTTTTGTGGCAACTGATTTGCATATGTTTAAAGTTCTGAATGGAATTACTATAGTCTATATCTATGTTGTTTCTTCTGTCCATGTCCTGTTTTTAATATTCAGTATTTTGATTCAGTAGTTCAATATACATTTGGAGGGGTTTTTTTGGTTTTTTGGTTTTTGATGAGACAATTGAGGTTAAGTGACTTGCCCAGGGTTACAGCTAGTAAGTATCAAGTGTCTGAGTCCAGATTTTAACTCAGGGCCTCCCCTCTCTGGGGCCAGTGCACCACAGGGCTTTTATGAAGACCAAATGAGATGATATATATGATGTGATCAAAGGAAGTAATAAATCTTTTGCAAACCTTGATGTGCTATTAAAATGTTGTAGACACTCCTAGACACCCCACCAGATGCTGCTACCCAAAACCCACCACAAGATGAACAGGTACCTCAGTCATTTTTTTATCATTCAGAGATGCAATTGTAGGTAATGAATTTCTTGTTAACAAAACTGCATTATTCGTGTCATCTCTTGACGAAAATGGACATTCTGTTTTTGCCAACATCACACTCCCAGTTTATTCACTGAAAGAGAGAAATCTTCAATTTGTTCGTGCCTGATCAAGTCTGAGGACTACAGGAAATTGGTCATTGTGTGGCAATCTGAAAGACTACCCAAAAATCCAAAAGGATCTTAGGAGGTTTTCACCGGATTACCTTAAAAATCAAGTGGACAGAGATTAAGATATGAACTCCAGTCTTTTCTGCCAAAGGCACTGAGTGATTTTACCAAACTACAGTACTGTTATCTACTCTCAGTTTCAGGATCCTCAAAGAGAGATAGATCATCTTACTTGTCTTCTGAGGATAGTGCAAGCCAATGCACAAACCAAGAAACAACAGTTAGAACTGAACATGGAAAAACTTATTGGTTTAAGATTGGGCAAGAAATACGACAAGGCTGTCATATTTATTTATTTATTTATTTAACTGGTATGCAGAGTGCATCATGCAAAATGCCAGGCTAGATGAATCAAAAACTGGAATTAAAGTTACTGGGAGAAATATCAACAACCTCAGATATGCAGATGATACCACTCTGATGACAGGAAGCAGAGAAGAATTAAGAAGCCTCTTGATGAGGGCAAAGAAGGAGAGTGTAAAAACTAGCTTGCAGCTTAACATAAACAAAAAAATGGAGATCTTAGCAAATGGTCCCATCACTTCCTGGAAAATAGAAGGAGAAGAAACAGAAGTAGGGTCTGATTTTAAATTCTTGGCCTCAAAGATCACTGCAAACAGTGACTGCAGCCATGAAACTAAAAGACACTTGCTCCTTGGAAGGAAAGTTATGGTAAGTCTGGACAGCATACTAAAAAGCAGAGGCATCACCTGGCAACACAGGTCCATATAGTCATATCTATGGTTTTTCCAATACCAATATATGGCTGTGAGAGTTGGCCTCAGGAAAGCTGTGCACCACAGAATTGATGCTTTTGAATTGTGCTGCTGGAGATGACTTTTGAGAGTCCCTTGAACAACAAAGAGATCAAATTAGTCAACACTTAAAGAAATTGATTCATGCTATTCATTTCAAGGTCAAATACTGAAGCTGAAGCTTAAATACTTTGGCCACATTATGAGAAGATAGGACTCATTGGAAAATAACATCCTGATGTTGATAAATATCAAAGGCAAAAGGAGAAGGGGATGGCAGAGGATGAGATGGATAGATAGTGTCATGGAAGCAACGAACATGAATTTGGAGAGACATTGGGAGAGAGTGGAGAATAGAAGGGTCTAGTGTGCCATGGTCTGTGGGAGTCATAAAGAGTTGAACATGTCTACAAGACTGAACAAAAACAAACAAGGATCAGAGTATCTTGCTCTCAAGAAGTAAAAATTATTCCAATGGTGATAACGGTTGCTTCAAGAATTAGAACGTTAACATTTCAAGTCTGTAATTGAGATGTGAAACTGTCCTTGGATTCATTAGGCCTTGTAATGTTTAGGAGTTGGGATCACAAGACGCATTTTAATGAGTGTCTTCTTTGGGAATATAATCTACCTTTGGGTGATTTAGCTAAGTCTGAGTGCTCTGACAAATAGGATACAAATTTACCCTAAAACCTGGGACTAGACAACTTCTAAAGCAGCATCCAACTCTAAATAAATGATGTACTATGGTTTATGAAATTGGGATTATGGCCAGGTTTAAAGGGCTTTGGATCAGTTTAGACTGGTTCTTACTCTGTAAAGCAGTGTTGTACATACATCATCCATTTATTTTCCTTTGTGGAAAATAAGAATTTACCTAGACAAGTTGCAATTGGCCTGAAATATAGAATTTAAAACCTTTATTTTGTGTGGAAAAAATCAAGAGGAATATTTACGGGAGGTGATTAAGGTTATGACCCCTAGTGATTCATGATTGTTTATGCACAAGGGTATTTTGTTGGGGAAAAGCATAATACTAAATATTAAAAGTATATTCTATTGTATTACTTATTAAAATAGTGACAGATTTTAATAACAAATTATTTATTCAAAAGTGTTTTGGAAGGTTTTTGTGGGTGGGACTTTTAAAAATGAAAATGATTCAGTTACAGACACATCATATGTGTGATGACTGACTTTGATAGACTGGGTTCATGTCAACAATGTAAGGTTAGAAGACAACTATAAAAGACTCATGATGGAAAGGGATATCCACATCCAGAGAAAGAACTATAGTATGAATGCAGATTAAAGAAAACTACTTGCTCTCTCTCTTTTGTGTTTTATTTTGTCTCTTCTTTCTCATTGTTCACTCCATTGATTATAATCCTTCTTTACAACTTGACTAATGTTCAGTGTGAAAGTACTTGTAGATGGGGGGAGGAGGAAGGAAAGGGGTGGGGGAGGAATTTGAAACTCACGGGATTGTGGAACTGAATGTTGTAAACTAAAAGTAAATAAGTGAATTTAAACTTTTTAAAAATGAAGGTGATTATTCATTTTGTGAGGCAGTCACTAATTAGAGGGCACTTTTTATAATTTTCTAAGCTTTATTTTTTCAAAAACTTGAGGCAATATTACTATGTAAGTGCTTCTTAAAGCTGTGACCATCTTGAATTATATCTTTGTTTCTGCACAGAGAACAAGGGGTTTTACCAATATTTATATCTCCTTCTGCCCTTAACAAACCATTATCGAGGCAAGAACTTCATAGTGCTGTTCTTACAGTTTTCTTTTTCCCACATCTATGATGTATTCATTTATGCCATCGTATTTCACAAAGCAAAAAAATTTGATCACCCACTATAATTTTTCTGCTTCAGGAAATGTTTTGGTATTTCCATGTTTGTCTTACTACATACTTTAAAGAACTATAGAGAGAGAAAGCATGGTGAATTTACCTCGAAATCAGAAATGGTTTATCCCTTATAAATTTAGCTTCTTTGTTAAAAATAAAATAAAATGGAATTGATTTCATTTTTGTGGTGTTATTTGGTCCTCACCATGTTCAGCACATTCTGATTCCTTTCTGGAAGGAAGAATTCGTTCAACGAGGTATTGAAGCTCTGTATAATGTTGTTGTCCTTGTTGTCATTAAGGCATTTTTCAATTGTGTCTGAGTCTGTGACCCTATTTGGGGTTTTCTTGGCAGAAATGCTAGAGTGGTTTGCCATTTCCTTCTCCAGCTCATTTTACAGATGAGGAACTGAGGCAAGCAGGGTCTTTTTTGTGACTTGTAACTGACTTGCTCAGGGTCATACAGCTAGGAAGTGTCTGCGGCTGGAGTTGAACTCAGACCCTCCTAAGTGCAGGCCCAGAGCTCTATCTACTGTACCACCTAACTGCCCTCTGTATAATTTACCTACCTCGGAATTCTCTTAATCCTTCTATAGGAAGGTTTTTAGGTATCAGATAGATCACTGAACCTGAGTTTAAATGCAGCTTCAGGCACTTGCTAGCTATATGACCCTGAGCAAGTCACTCAGCCTCTGTTTGCCTCAGTTTCCTCATCTGGGAAATGAGTATCATACTAGTACCAATCTCTCAGTGTTGTTGTGAGGATCAAATAAGAAAATACTGGTAAAGCACTTTGCAAACTTTAAAGCACTATATAAATGCTAGCTATTATTATTGATCAGTGTTTTCTAATATGTTTCCCACCATTGTCACCTATTCCCACCTTTACATCCAAGTCACTGAGCATCAGTGTATATATTTATTCAATTTTGTGGATTTTCAAATTTTCTGTAGTATTTCTCTTCATTCTTTGCATCTGATGTTAGTGCAAGTTAGTACTACATTGCAGGTCCCATGAAATGATGCTTCTTGCCCATGATAAAGCAACTCCTCTATCTTCATTTATTTACCTTTCCAAGGAGAATCTATGATCTATATTATATAGAGATATCATATATCCACATTATATATAGATGTTGTAGGTCTATATTATATTGGGCTGCCACATTCTCTGTTTATAGAGAGCATATAAAGGTTGATATGGTTTATATACCTCTATCACCTCTATCAACAAGTTCACTCATTCATTAGTCACTAGATCTCACCTTTAGATAACTCTCCTCAAGATACCCCAGTTATAGCCCAGCCTTTTCACAATTCCAGCAAGGATAAAGAAAGAACAGATAATGGAGACAGAATTTCTTTTTAATGTTTGGAAAAATATCAACCAATATAAGGCATCTTTTATCAAAAAACAACTCACCTGGAAAACAAGTCAAGGAGAGATAATCTAAGAATCATCTGCTTTATGGTTTAAAGTTCAACCATTAAAAAAAGCCTCAAAAGTATATTCCAAGAAATTATGGCTGAAAAACCATTCAGACCTATTAGAACCAAAGGGTAAAGTGAAAATAGAATGAATCCATGGTTATGACCTGAAAGAAACCCTGAGGTGAAAACAACTAGAAATATCATAGGCTAAATCCAGAACTTCCAGGGCAGAAAAGAAGATATAGCAAGCACTTGGGGGGAAGGTGGAAGAGAGAGAATTCAAGTACTAAATAGGCATAATCAGGATCATACAAGGCCTGTATGAAAAAAACACCAATCCCTACCCCACTCCTTCTTTTAGTAATAATAAGAAAGCATTTTTCTCAGCATCCTAGTATTAAGCCTTAGTCTAATCTAAATGAAAAATCTTTATTAATCTTTCCTTTAAGTATGAATTCCAAAATAATGCTATATACCAAATCCTCTTCTTCCTTTTACTAAAAGTCTACCCTTCTTCTTTGAGGAACCTGGGCACAAAATTCAGAGAGGAATTCTGCTTTCCCTGATAATAGAATCAGAGTAGTGACAGAACAAGGTCAAGAATATCTGGATTGATCTTATTAAGAGCCATGTTCCTCTTCTCCTGAAGCCTAGACCAGATTAGTGTGATTATCTAACAGTAGGAAGAAGTCCTTGATTACTTCAGTTAATAGAAGCATCTCTCAAGTTCATCTTTGACCAGTTGGAAAGGAGAATCCTTAGAAACAGTCAAAGAGGGATTGAATGATTTTAGAAAAATTATTCTCTTGTATCTAAAGTTAAGGGACTATTGTTACTTAACTAAGCATCTAGACGGCACAATGGGTAGAATGCTAGACCTACAGTCAGGAAGATTTTAATTCAAATGTGACTGCAGGCATTTACTAGCTGTGTGATCCTGGACAAGTCATTTAACTTCTGTTTGCCTCAGTCCTTCAACTGTAAAATGAGCATAATAATAGTACCCACTTTTCCAGGGTTGTTGTAAGGATCAAATGAGATAATATTTGTAAAAATCCTTTTAAAAAATGCCATAAGGTGCTATATAAATGCCAATTATTATGAGCTATTGTATTATTTTGTTTGATGAAGAAAAATGTTCACTGAATTTTCACCTGGACTCTTATCTATAACCACACTCTACTCTTTTGTGGAAGTTTGACAATGTCTACCACTATCCCCTTCCCTCTCCTCCTCTCAGGTGCCTTTTCTCCACCACCACTATCCCTGCATATTGTCTTCCTCTGGTAGAATATAAAAGTTTTAAGGGTATAGCCTTTTTTTGCATATAGTTGTATCACCAGTGCTTAGCCCAGTGCCTGGCACATAATAACTTCTTAATAAATGTGTGTTCCTTGTCTGAGAATTCTTTAAATTATCACTTCAGAATGGCTGATGTTAGAGAGATTTCCAAGGACGCTGGGGGGCTGTGCCAGTTTGGACTTTTCTCTAAGTGGAAAAATGCTTAGATTCAATCATTCAAATTAATTTTAAAAATTATTTCTGTCAAGCTTGTGCCAAAAATTTTCTTCCATACTTGGTAGTTACCATTATCACAGATAGGAGAACTCAGAATACAATATTCTAGAAGACAAAAGATTTGGGTTACAACCAAGAAAAATGTGCCCCACAAAGCTGAATATAAGCTTCTAGGGGGAAGTGGTATGGGGGATGGGAATGGACCTTTAATAAAATAAAGGACTTCTAAGTCTTCCTGAGAAAAAGATTAGAATTGACTTGATAATTTGGAATGCAAACACAGGAATCAAGAAAAAAAATTGCAAGGTAAATACATTTGAGCAATTGGAAGGATTGTGTAATGACGAACTGTTTATGTTCTAATCGTGAAGAAAAAATAAGCGTCATCTCAGAATCCTAATGTTTTGGGGGTTCATAGAGGGAATGAGGAAGACAGATAACATGGGAGCAGTTTTGTTATATTTTAATCATCTTAAGGGGGAAAAAAGAAAAGAGAAGGATAAAAAAGAAATATAGTAATAAAGTATGAGCAATGGAATTCACTATCTCATATAATGAGGAAGCATGAAAGGAAGACTATACAAACATGACAGAAGGGGGTGGGAGTTGCTAAACCTGAACCTGACTTACATGTGAGTGAGGGAGAAGGGGAGAGAGAGAGAGGGAGAGAGAGAGAGGGAGAGAGAGAGAGAGAGAGAGAGAGAGAGAGAGAGAGAGAGAGAGAGAGAATTTGGTGTAGAAATACTTTAAAATCAATAGAGAATCATGCAGGGAAAGGGGGATTAAGAGTGACGGTAGTTTTAGGGAAGTATTAGTCAAAACAAACTCCATTTTTGAAGGACAGAGAGTGAAGGGTGGAACAAATGAAAAGGAAAAGAGTGAGAAACTGTCCATGATTAGGGCCAAGGGAAGATGAGAAAAGGAGCAAAACAGAAGCAGATTGCCATCCCCAATGCTGAGTATATGACTTCCCTCAACACCCTCTTCTTTGTAAAGAAGGAGCTGAGGTGGCGGTGAGAAAATGTAACAGGATAGAATGGAGGGAAATACACAATTAACAATCATAACTGTGAATGTGAATGTGATGAAATGACCCATAAAACAGTGGAGGATAGCAGAACTGATTAGAAAGCAGAACACAACAATATGTTGTTTACAAGAAACACAGAAAGATTCACAGAGAGTTAAAATAAGGAGTTGCAGCCAAATCTATTTTTCTTCAGAATCTCACATTTAGATCATGAATTGCCAAGTTCAAGTTTATAAATGGTCTAAAAACTACATGATACTTAGCAGTCTCTGCCTCCTTTTCTGCCACTCTGTTACCACTAGTGCAGAAGAAGAAGAGGTCATTGCATATTTCTTTATTTTGTTCATTACCATAGCTGAAGAATTTGTAGCCAAGTGACCAGGCTCTTGGTCGTGAGCCTCTCTGTATCTTACTAGACTGGCCCAAAGAAAGCAGACTCATTGTGTCACAAGCATCATACCTGAAGACTTTCCAAAGTTGCAGAATATGTGCTCTACTAGCTGGCAAGTCACCTCCACATCACGATGACACATTAAAAAGTTACTTTTGTAAATACTGCCTAAAGTGGGCAGCAGCTATCAAAGTAGCTACGGTGGTGGGGAACTTGTCACCTCAAGGCCACCTATGGCCCTCTGGATCCTCATGTGTGGCCCTCTGAATCCAACATCACAGAACAAATCCCTGGGGGCCTACAGGGCCACGTGTGGCCTTGAGATCACAGGTTCCCCACCCCTGATAGTGGTTCAACCCATTTAGCACCATGGACAGCTGCCAATTTCTTAGCTACTCTTCACGAGGTATTCACATGGCCAATGATCTGGGTCTGGGTTCTCATCAAATCAACATCCTGGATAATGTTTTGCCAAATTCTACTAACAACTAGGAAAATTTCTGTCTTTAAGTTCAAAAATTATCTGAAGACCAAAAGTGGACAAAGGATATTTGCCATCAAATCTTTATTATTGCTAGTTGACTAAATGACTGAAATTCCAAAGCTAGATGGGAAATTAAAGGACATTTAGTCAAATTCCCACATTTTATTTATGGGGAAACTGAGGCCCTGGGAGGGGGAAATGACTTGTCCAAATTTTATACAGTGAGAAAGTGCTAGATAAATCTGGAACTAGAACCCAAATCCTTTGACTCCCACCCAAGATTTCTTTCCAGCACACCACACTAAAATATGTGACATCAAATGAAAAATTCTGACAATAACTCTGTAAGAGAGTAACGGACTCAATTGTTAGACACCTCAGGGACTGGTTTCATATATAGTCACATTGAGCTATGCTCTGTGTCTATCGCCCAACTGGATCTGAGAAATGCCATCTATGTTGACATTCTAGTTTGAAGGAGGAAAAAACCTTTAAGATTTGATAAAGTGACGGTGTGTGGGAACATACATGAGAATTCAGGATCTTGAAGACAAACTAAGAGATAAAACTCAGAAATGGAGCTGATTGAACATCTCTACAGTATTAAACAGAAAAAGAAACCGAGGGGTCTGGAAAACACAGACTGGCTTCAATGTCATCTCTCCCCTTCCATCCTTGATCTGGTAGGAGGACAGGGTCAGTATCCATGCACCACAATATTGTCACACACAAGGTATGTCTTTGTCACTGCCACCATTCTTTACAAATCCCCTTACCCCCTTAAGGTCTACTCTTCTCCCTCCCTCCCTACTATACCCCCAGGTACCAATTCTTACCCAATCCAATTCAACAAACAGAAGTTAAATGTTCAGAGCCCTGCACTTAGTGTTAAAGGTATAGAGTCCAAATGAGACACAATATCTGTCCTTATTGAACTTCCAGTCTGATAGGAAGATGGGGCTGTATGACCTTGAACAAGTTAATTAATTGTTCTAATTTTCAGTTTCTTCTATAAATGGAGGGAGTTGGGCTAAATGATCTCTAAAGTCTCTTACAACTCTAATCATCTATGAGTTGGGTTTTTTTATTCCCATGAGATATAGATATAGATATAGATATACATACATATATATACAAACAAGTAAAATGCACAGTACACATTAAGGGGGAACAGAGTGTCAAATGGTATCTAAAAAGGGATAGGTCATCTGGTAAGGGGACTAGGTGTGGCTTCCTGGAGCAAGTGGCATTTGAGGTGGGCTTTAAAGGTTGAGTAAGAACTTAACAAGAAAGGAGGGGGAAGGGGGAAATTTTATGCATGAATAACTGTGAGCAAAAGAACAGATTGAGAAAGCATAGGATATGGTCAGAAAAGAGACTGTCCCAGTTAGGCTGGGGTATATAGCACACATTGCTGGATTTGATGAAATATGTCTATAATGGAAGGTTAGCCCCAGAATGTGAACATCCCTGAATGCAAGGCAAAAATTTTTAGACTTTGCTCAGTAGACAATAAGGGACCACTGAAGGATTTTACATATGTGTATATCCCTTACACACTTGTGTGTGTACCTATATGTACATACATATGTGTTTATGTGTGTATTAATTCCCCCATTACACATTAAAACAACTTTTAACATTTATTTTTTAAGTTTTAAATTCCAAATTCTCTCTCTCCCTCCACTTCCCCTTTCTGAGACATTAAACAGTCAGATATAGGTCATACATGTGCAATGAGGTAAAACATTTCCATATTAGTCATTTTGTACAAGATTTGAATAAAAGAAAAATAATGAAAGATAGTGAAAAATAGCATGCTCCAGTCTGTATTCAAACAATATCAGTTCTTTCTCTGGTGGTGGATAATATGCTTCATCATTAATCCTCTGGGATTGTCTTAGATCACTATATTGTTGAGAATAGCTATATCATCCACAGTTCTTCATCAGACAATATTGCTATAACTGTATATAATGTTCTCCTGGTTCTGTTCACTTCACTTTGCACCAATTCATGTAAATCTTTCCAGGTTTCTCTGAAATCATCCTGCTTGTCATTTTTTTATAGCACAATAATCTTTCATTACAATCATATACCACAGTTTGTTTGGTCATTTCCAAATTGATAAGTATCCCTTTGATTTCCAATTCTTAACCACCACAAAAAAAGAGCTGCTATAAATATTTTTGCATGAATATGTCCATTTCCCCTTTTTTTGATGTGTTTTGGATTTAGTTCTAGCAGTGGTATTGCTGGATCAAAGGGAATTCATAGTATTATAGCCCTTTGGGCATAGTTGCAAATTGCCTCCAGAATAGTTGAATCAGTTTACAACTCCACCAACAGTGCATTAGTGCCCCAGTTTTCCCACATCCCCTCCAACAACTATCATTTTCCTTTTTTTGTTATATTAGCCAATCTGATAGGTGAGGTGATATCTCAGAGTTGTTTTAATTTACATTTCTCTAATCAATAGTGATTTAGAGCATTTTTCATATAACTATAGATAGCTTTGATTTCTTTGAAAACTGCCTGTTCATACCCTTTAGCCATTTATCAATTGGGAAATAATCTGTATTTTTATAGATTTACCCAGTTCTCTACATATTTGAGAAATGAGGCCTTTATCAGAGATAGTTGTTACAAAAAATGTTTTCCCAGTTTTCTGAATTTCCTTATAATTTTAGTTGTATTGGTTTTGATTATGGAAAAACTTTTAAATTTTATATAATTTTTATATTTATATTTATATATATTAAATTTTATATAAAATTTTACATTTTGTAATGATCTCTATATTTTCTTTGAAGGGTTTTTTGACAGAGAAGTGATATCACCAGGACTATGAGGCAGTTAGGTAGCACAATGGATAGAATGCTGGATCTGAAGTCAGGAAGACCTGAAACTTCAAATACGGTCTCAGACACTTACAAGTTGTGTGACCCTGGGCAAGTCACTTAACCTCTGTCTGACTCCATTTTCTCACCTGTTAAATGGAGATAATGATAGTGCCTACTTCCCAGGTCTTTGAAAAGGTCAGATGAGATAATATTTATAAATTGCTTAGCATAATGCCTGGCACACAATAGACACTTAAATTTTTTTCCCTTTCCTTTCTTTCCTTCTTTCCTTCCTTTTTTTCTTTCATCCGATGAATATGAATAGCCAGTTGTACAAGTGACAGTCTGGAAAAAGGAGAGTATAGAGGACCTCTTTGGGGACTATTACAATAGCCTGGTGGTAATGAGGGCATGTACAGAGATTGGCAGCAGTGGGAACTGGGAGGAAGGCATGGTTGCAACATCACTATAAAGGCTTCTGGTCTATTCAACTGACTACAAAGGTGCTATTGGATGTTTGCCTTCTGGGCAAACTTGCCTTCTGGGAATTTCTAAAAAAATGACAACAATAGTAATAATTAATTTAGAGGCATAAAATACATTTTAAAAGATAGAAGACTGGACCAAATAAGATCTGTGTTCGAACACTGGCTTTGATAGTTACTAGTTATGTGACCGTTGGTGAGTCCTTTAACCTCCCTGAGTCTCAGGAAATTCTCCAAGATGAGAAGTTCTAGATCTGTGTCACTGGCATTCACCTCATGCTTGTTCCATTAATAGTTCTAAAGCTCATTTCACTCCCCTAGTCAAGAAATTTCAGTAGTTCCCTCTTGACTCTAAGATAAAATAGAAATTCTTTAGTTTGACATTCAAAGCCCTACACCAGAAGTTCCCACACTTCCCTACATTCCTAGTTTGGGGACTTCTCTGCCACAGCATTCTTCTGATGAGTTAATTAATCACGACCACTTGATTTTTCCATTGGAGTTGCCAGGCTTGATGCTGTATATCTTCTGGCCTAGACTGATGGAACTTCTTTGGTGTGTTAAAATAAAGTCAACTGAAATATCTCTTTAAAGTCCAAAAAAGATAGAGGGGAGGGACAGCTAGGTGGCTCAGTAGTTGTAGTGCCAGGCCTGGAGGTAGGAAGACTCATCTTCCTGAGTTGAAGTCTGGCCGCAGACACTTACTAGCTGTGTGACCCTGGGAAAGTCACTTAACTCTGTTGCCTCAGTTTCTTCTTCTATCAGATGAACTGGAAAAGAAGATGGCAAACCACTCTAGTATCTTTGCCAAGAAAACCCCAAATGGGGTCATAAAGAATCAGACTGAAAAATGACTAAACAACAACAAAGTAAACAGGGTAGTATTTCAATAAGTAGAGAGATGGAGAGAGGGTCTGTAGGGTGAAATAAAAGAAAGTCACAGGAACAGAAAAATACAGGATTTGTTTTAAAACACACACACACACACCAGGTCTTTAATGTATTGGTTTAATGTCTTAAAAGCATAAAGAACTTTGAGTCCCATACTAAGAAGTATGGAGTTTATCCTGCACTCTTTGGAGAGCCATTGATGTAGAAGCAACATGAGACTGGAGGGCTAGAGACTAGACTCAGGGAGACCAATTAGGAAGCTGTTAAAATTGTCCAGATAAAAAGTAATGGGGGGCTGAAGTAGAGTGGTAGCCACAGATGGGAGGAGAAAAGGGCTCCAAAGAGGCAGAATGGAAGGATTTGGTCATTAATTGGATATTGGAAATAAGGGAAGAGATGGAGTCAAAGATGTGGCCAATCAGTACATTGATAGTGAAACAGGGAAATCGCTATTTCTAGTGTTTTTTGAGGTTGGTCGGTATCATTTTGTGATGCCCTCAGTGTCTTAGGCAAATCATTGGATCTCTGTTTCCTCATTTATACAATGAGGGTGTTTGCTTAAGTGAATTTCCAGTTCTAACATTAGATGAGATTAATGGAAAGGACCAGATAAGAACTTTCATTAGAGTGAAGTGGCCTACCTATGGTGGTCTGGTGTTCCCAGGAGTCCTCTTCTCTATGTGTGTCTTTCAGGTAATTCTACTGTCTTTAGAAGGAAGGAAATCTTGAGTCTGTCACCATATTGTCAAGGTCTAGGCATGTAATTTATTATTGAGGATTTGCTCATGATGATGGAAACTGAATCACTGGTAGCATCTTCTGTTAAGTTTGAACTAGCTAGTCAAACTCTTTCATTGCACAGAGGCAGAAACCAGTTCCCAGAGTATTTGCTCAAGATCAACACAGAAAAATCAATAACAAAGATGGAACTTGGTCCTGACTTCCAAATCAAGCTTGTTGAAACTGAGTACTGCTTTTATTCTATTAGTCCTTGTCATTCATAAATTTACCCATTCCTTGCACTCTCTACGGCAACGAGTATCTAAAATAGTCCTTTCTCCTAATGAGTCCCAAACTGATCTTGCCCTCCTTCCTCCCTCATGCCAAATTTTGTCACTTCTACCCCAACCATGCTTCCCTTTCTTTCTGTCTCCCACATTTTCCCTTCTATCTCCCATTTTTCTTCCTCTCTCTAATCATATGGCTATCTCTCTAATTCAGTTGTTCTTTGTTGCCTGGACTGTTGAAGTAGTTTACTAGTTAGTTTCTCTGTCTGCTTCCAGTATTACCTATCATCAATACATCCTCCATACAAGTTGCTAAATGGGTCTTCTTAAAGCCAGATCTTTCTATGGCACTGTGCCCTACCACTTAATTCTTTTGATTGTCTGCACCTGGACCACCCCAAACTACTTGCCGCTCCTTAATCCCATCCAGATCTTCCCATAGTGTATTTTTTTTTGGGGGGGGGGGGTATCAAAGTATCAGTCCTATCATCATCAAATTCACAGATTTACTAGAAATCCTGCCCACCCAGACAGTGTCATAATAAAATCTCATTACTCTGACTGAAAGAAGGCTTGAGTTGTCTAATTCTTTCGAGGAAGACCCACCCTGTACCCTTGCATTTTGGAGTTCCCAGCACCCAAAACAGCAACAGCAGGAAGCCAATCTGAAGGAGTTGGAAAGCACAAGGAGGCTGAGGTGGAGGAATATCTACACCTCAAGGGCTGACATTTCTTCACCGTAGGTGGCAGGAAATTTCATGCCACCTGCCCCAGAAGCAAGGCCTTAGCCACTTCTGCCTTTCTCCACCCTAGCTGGGAATCAGGAGGCCTCGAGAGCTGGCCTTTTTCACCCACAACCTTCTCTGTGTGGGGGCTGTGCCTTATCCAGTAACTTCCCAACAAAAGAGCTCTTTTTGCTCCAGCTGTGGGACCCTCCCTTCTCATTGTGTGAAAAAAGGAAATGGGCCAGAACCTCCTTCAAGGTTTCCACTGAGTGGGGGTGGAAACACAACACCCCTCAATATGTTTCTGCAAGGGTGTCCCCTGCCACTCCACTTTTGTCTGCTTATCTGCTCCCAACCCTCAACTGAATTCCTTCCTCTAACCCTTCCTCTTCTAACCAGTCCTAAAATGTCCTAGGAGGGACTTTAAGACACAGAATGTTAGACATGGAAGGAAACTTAAAACAGATTTTTAGAACTGTGAGGAATCTTAGAACATAGAATATTAGACATCAGAGGAACCTTAGAACCAAACTCTTTAGATCTGTGAGGAACCTTAGAACATAGAAGTTAGATGTGAGAAGAACCTTAGAACAGCTTGTTAGAGCTGTGAGGAGCCTTAGAATATAGAATGTTAGATATGGAAGAAACCTTAAAACAGCTTGTTGGAACTATGAAGGAATCTTAGAACAAAGAACGTTAAACATGGCAGGAACCTTAGAAAAGAGATTGTTAGAGCTGTGAGGAACCTTAGTACATAGAATATTAGACTTGGGAAGGACTTTCAAACAAGAAACTCAGGATGTCTGAGTTCAAAGAATATAGAATATCAGAGCACAAAGCAGCCAAACTGGAAGGAACCCTACAAACAGAACATGAGGTCTCTAGTCCAACCTTTTCATTCGAAAGTGAAGGAAACTGAGGCAAAGAAAGTTGAAGAGACTTGTCCAAGGTGACATATCAAATGAGATGATATATGTTAAGCATAATGTAATATAATATATGTAAAACACTTTGTAAACCTTAGAGTGATATTAAACATTAGGAGAAGTAGGAACAGCTAGAGAAGGAATTGGGACTTGGAGTTAGGAAAGTCTGAGTTTAAATTCTGCTTCACACATTTACTAGTTGTATGACCCTGGGCAAGTCATATAACCCTGTTTGCCTCAGTTTCCTCATATGTAAAATGAGCTGGAAAAGGAAACAGCAAATCATTTCAGTATCTTTGCCATGAAAACCCCAAATGGGATCACAGAGAGTCAGACACAACTGAACTACAACAACAAAATATTAAGAGAAGTGGGAACCACAAAAAGAGAAATAGGGACTTGGAGTTAGTAAGACTTGAGTTCAAATCCTGCTTCACATCTTAATAGCTCTGTGACCCTGGGCAAGTCACTTGACCTCTATTTGCCTCAGTTTCCTCAGTTGAACTTGGGATTAATAACAACACCTTTCTCCCAAGTTTGCTGTAATGAGATAACATTTGTAAAGTGCTTTGCAAACCTCGAGCTGCTATACAAATCTATCTATTATTGGTGGTAGAGATAGTAATAGCTGCAGCATGCTGTAATGGTCAGAGAACTGGCCTTAAAGCTAGAATTTTTTGGCCTGGGTTCAAATCCTACCTCAGACACATATACTGGCTGTATGAGCCTGGGCAAATGATCTCTCAGTGCTCTCAACCACTCCCTAAGAGTTGCAGAGAAGGTGCCAATCTGACTTGGCAGAGGATAGAGCTTCCTCACCTGGGAATTGTGTTCTCCATATTAATGAAATTACAGGTCTAGTCTCTAATCCTATTATTATTAATGACCTACTTTGCAGTTTGGCCTGGTATTGGTCTGGATTGTAGTAAAAATGCAAATAAAGTCCCAGTCAGGGAAAAGGAAGGGTTCTATTTAATAGAGCTATTTGCATGCCTTGGCCTTTGGACTAGAGTGATGATATTACTCCTCTCATTTTATAATTATGTATCTTACCTCTAGAGAGAAAGCATGGTGTCTTGGGGAAAAAGGACCTTGGAGAAAGGCCCTGGGGATCAAGCTCACGTTCCCGTCTGGCCAAGGGAAGCTTTGAGATCCTAGAAGAAGAATTATATAAGTGGAATCTAGCAGCATCAGTCAGATTGGTTCAAATTAATTAAACTCTCTTTATCCCTTCCATAAAATTCCCTTTAACCCTTCACTGGTGCCTCCAGCCAAAATTACTATATATTGGGGCCTCCTTTTTTCTGCCTTTGAATTAAGTTCCTTGAGAGCAGAGACTCTTTTGGTTTTTCCTCTGTACCCTTTGTCTAATATAGTGACTGGCACATAGTAGGCATTTAATATATGCTTGTTGAATGAATGATTGAACAACTGAATTAATTGATTGGTTGATTAATAAGTAGACTGGCCTTGGAGTTAGGAAGACCTGAGTTGAAGTTCTGCCTCTGACTCATACTGATCATGTGATCTGGAGCAAGTCACTTAACAGTATCTCTGGACAACTTTCTAAAACTGTAAATTCCTGAGGAGTCACTGATCTGAATTGGTAAGAGAAGTTTCTGCCTCAAAGACTCTCCACCTATGAAATCAGAGATGCAGACCAAAACAAAACCCTTATCTCAGCCTCATACCAACCCTATGAAACAGAGAGGGACTATCATCCCATTTGACAGATGAGAAAACTGAGATTCAAAAAAAGAAATAGTTTGTCCAAAATCATACAGTGATTTTACCCCAAAGTCAGGACTACAA
Organism: Pseudochirops cupreus; assembly: GCA_028627135.1. Lineage (NCBI taxonomy): Eukaryota > Metazoa > Chordata > Mammalia > Diprotodontia > Pseudocheiridae > Pseudochirops > Pseudochirops cupreus. Next base: position 155,543,804 of record CM053582.1, on the reverse strand, counting down.
CCTAGGTCAGGGGTGGGAACCTGCAGCCTCGAGGCCACTTGTAGTCTTCTAGGTCCTTAAGTATGGCCCCTTTGACTAAATCCAAACTTCACAGAACAAATACATTCCCTGAAGTCAAAGGGCCGCACCCAAGGACCTAGAAGGCTATGTGTGGCCTTGAGGACGCAGGTTCCCCATCCCTGACCTAGGTCTTCTCATTGCTGCCCACTCCTGGCTCTTTCAACTATATTGGGCTGCCTTAAGTACATTTTGGTGATTCAACTCTGGGGGACTGTACATGATATATAACTGTATACAACAATAATAGTACTTTCATTAGTACTTTAAGCTCTGTGAAGCACTTTATACATGTCATCTCATTTGGTTCTCACAAACAACCACATGATGTAGGCACTATCATTATTCCCATTTTGCAGATGAGGAAACCGGGAATGGGAAAGGTTCAATGACCTGCCCAAGGTCACACAGTTGGTGAGACAGGATTTGAACTCTGTCTTCCTGACTCCACATCCAACATTCTTTCTCCTTCACCACCTGGGGGCCTTACAAGCACTTTCTCTAACCTTCATCCCTCCCCACTCCAGTACCACTTGACAACCATAGGAGTCATTTTCTATAGTCTTCATCCCAACTGTCTAAACTTAAGCTGGGGTCCACAGTTTGTGGAGAAATTTAAAGGGGTTCATGAATTTAGGTGGGGAAAAGAAAGTGAGATTTTTATTTCCACTATCCTAGAACTGAAATGTAGTATTGCTTTCAGTCATTCTGAAAAAGGGTCCCTGGGCTTCACCAGACTCCCACAGGGGTTCAGAACATCTCAACAAAGACTAAAAACGCATGCCCCAAAAGGTGCCAGCACCTCCCTCTCTCACCTGCTGAATCCCTGTCCCTTCTTGTCTACAGTGGAGCTAATTCACTGCCTGGGGACAACGTGAGGCCTTGTGACATCTCTGGTCCTCCATATTGGGAGGAGTCTGGTGGGAAAAAAAGGTCAGATGTCTGGGGTTCTCAGACCTGTTTTACCATTAACTGGCTATGGGAGCTTGACCAATCTGGACTTTGGCTTTCTCCTCTATGAAATGGGGCTGGGGGGTCTTTCCTAGATAATCTGTAAGGTCTCTTCTAAATCTACACTCTGCAAACATGATGTTCGAACGAGACATTTGTTAAGAAATTCACAAGCCTTAAGGTGCCATATAAATACTAATTATTTTCAGCAAAATCTCCATTTTAATCAAATTCCAACTCAAAATACTAGCTCCCTTTTCAATAGTGTTTTACAGTTTATCAAGTACTTTTCTCATAACTCCATGAAGAAGCCCAAATATGCCCGTTTTATAGAGCATGAAATCAAAGCCAGAAATGGAAAGTGTATTGCTCAAACTAGTAAATGGTGGCAGGAGCTGGGGGTTCGAATGCAGGTCTCCAAGGCCAGGGATCTTTCCCTAAAAATACAAGTGCAATGCATAACATATGGGAATGAAACATTTTAACCCTCTGATGCATAAACTAAACCCTAGTACTTAGAGCCGTGCAGATGATATGCTTCTGACCAGTCTCCCACCTTCCCCACTCCTTTTTTTGCATTATTCCCTTTTGCCTCTTCTTACACTATGTTAACTTCACACCTGCCAAGCTGGTCTGACAGCTAGAAAGAGAAAAATGGGCAGAGATCTCATAACTTCATTGCAATACATTGGATGAAGAGGGCTTTCTGGTCAGTGTTTGACAGCCAAGACAAGGTAGATTTAGAGAGAAAAGCTAACAAGGGAAGCTGTTCAACTTCCTACAAACACAGCCAATCAGGAGGTCTGTTGGAGCAGTCTAAGCAAATCAAAGCAACTGGTTTCTCTGTGCTGCTCTGAGGTTTGCAGACTTGGCTCCCAGTAACCCTAGTGAGGGAGGCAGAGGGTGCAGGTATAATTATCCCTTTTTGATAGATCCTGGGTGAATGTCAGAGGAAGGATTTTAAACTCAAACCTTCAAGTTCCAAAGAGCTATTTCCACTATAACCTATAAGGAAACTGAGGCTCAGAGAGGTTTTCATGACATGAATTCATATTCACAAGGCTCTACCTTTCTCTTAGGCCTGAGAAGGGCCCGTCTAGATCACGTGTCTCCAACCAATTAATCTCATTGAATGTCTAAACTGAAAAAGGCCTTAGGACAGAAGATTGGGGTGGTGGGGAAAAGAAATACCAAACACTGAATTTGGAGTCAATGTTTGGTTCAGCTACTGGTTTTTCCACCTGTGTGTCCAAAGGCACATCATTCACTCTTGCCAGACCAGTTTCTTCATATGTAGAATGAGAGGGTAGAATCATGTGATGCCCAAGGCTGTTTCCATTTCTGTGATCATCTTCATGTCAGGGTTAGAAGGGGCCTGAGCACCTAGAACAGTGGTTCTCAGCCTGGGTCGAAACACATATTTCCGATGCTCTTGGGAACCTGGACACTGCTGTCTGTCTCCAAGCAGGTCTGTCCACATGCAGATACGCCCACATATGAGCATTAAAGGGATTAAAGGGTCGAGGCATTAGGAAGGTTGAGAACCACTGACCTAGAACATCGGAGTCATAAGGGAGCTTGGTACATTGAATGTGAGAGACAGGAGGGTCTTTAGATAGCATCGAGTTCAAACTTTAAAGGAGATGGAAACCCAGAGAGGGGAAACAAGTTGTCCAAGGTCATACAGCAAATTGGAAAAAGACACAAGACACAAACTGAAGTCTCCTGACTTCCAGCCTTCCCCATATGCTGGTGCTTTGATCTTCAATTCGATCCAATTCAAGAGATATTTATTAAATGCCTACTACATGGTAAGATCAAAGCAACTAGGTAGCTCAGCAGATAGGGCACCAGACCTGGAGTCAAGAAGACCTGAGTTCAAATCTAACCTCAGATATTCACTAGCTGTGTGACCCTGGGCAAGTCATTTAATCTCTGTTTGCCTTAATCTACTGGAGAAGGAAAGGGCAAACCACTCCTGTATCTTTGCCAAGAAAACCCCACAGACAACATTAGCATGCTAAGGTCCACAGGGTCATGAAAAGTTGGACATGACTGAACAACAATAATGTGGCAAGATATTGTGCTGGACTTCTAAACTCTGCTGATCAATTTATTATAATTTTTTTTAATTTTGTTAATATAGTTTGTTTTAACATCATCTTCATTTCCAAATACATCCTTTTCCTTCCCCTATACCTCCTCCACTCATAAGGGATACTTTATAATAAAAAAAAAAGAAAAAAGTTCAGCAAACTAGCACATAAAATCAAAAAGTATTTATTAATCACCTACTGTATGCAGAACAACATGCTAAGCTTTGGGAAAACCAAGAAAAGCAAAAAACAGCCTCTGTTCTCAAGGAATTCACAATCTAATTGGGGAGATAATATGCAAGCAATTATGTAAGAATAAGATATAGATATCTAGATACCCTTGATATGATCATATATATGATAAATGAATAAGATATGTATATAGATATATGTGTAAGACACATATATGATCATACATATCATCTGAATAATATCTATTTATGTCTATATGTTATCCATATATATCAAATATTACATGATAAATTGAAAATAATTTCAAAGGGAAGGCATTAGCATTAAGGGGAACTAGGAAAGGTCTCCTATGGAAGATGGCTTTTTAGCTGGAATTTGAAGGAAGCCTCAAATGCCAGGAGTCAGAGATGAGGAAGAGTATTCCAGGTATGGGGGAGAGCCAGAGAAAATGCCCAGAGCCAAGACATGGCATGTCTTCTACACGAAACAGCAAAGGAGGCCAATGTCAGTCAAATCTGTCAGTATATGAATGTTCCACACCCACTGACCAATTTATTATTAACTACGATGAGCAGCTTACTTCCATATGGCAAAAAAGAAAGTGTTTCACATATATTGCACCACTTGATCCTGTCTGAACTTTATAATGAGGCTCCTCTTGCCCAAATGTAGCCAGGAGATCCCTGCTTTGTGTTAAGAGACCTCTGTTATTCCTTTCCACGTTACACAGGAGCCCTTTAGAGAAGAGTGGAAAGAGGCAGGGTTTCCTTTTCCAGAGGAAGATTCTACAGACAGGTGTCAGGTTGACATAGGCCTGTGGGTTTCTCAGAGGTAAATGAATTTAATGTGGTTGACTTTTTTTCCCTATCAACATTTTTTCTTCTTACCTTTCCAGCAGCTCAGAGCTTCTTACTAAGAATACAAAGGATACTTCAAATGATGAAGTTAGAGAACCTAAGTTCTAGGAATAGGTCAGATAAAAAACATTGTGGAATAGTAGGAAGTATCCTAGGAATTACAGACAGATGATCCAGCTCCAATACTTGCTACACATAGGAGCCTCTCTGAACCTCAGTCTCCTTATCTAGAAAATGAAGATAATAATAGCCCTCTGTGCCACCACCCCCAAAGTTATCATGTAGGTCAAATAAGCTAATGCAGGTAATGTAGTTCCCAAAGGTTAAAGCTATATATCAATGTCAGCTATTTATTGTGGTTCTAATCTCATGATCTTGACCACAGCCCTGAGATAGCAAGCACAGCACACCCAGGAGAACAGGGCAGACACGCCCAGGGAGAAAGGGTGCTGTGGAGGGCGCCACCATGCCTGACCTTGTGACACGAAATCATCATTGCCCAATTCTCAGGTGTATATCCTTCTCAACCCTGAATCCCAGGAGGAAAGTACACCTCAGTCCATTGTCAACTGTTGTCCAACCTCCACTCCCCTGTCTCCTTGTAGGAAGGAAGGAAGGAATAGAAGGAAAGAAGGAAGCAAGGAAAGAAGGAAGGAAGTAAGGAAAGAAAGAAGCAAGGAAAGAAGGAAGGAAAAAAGGAAGGAAGGAAAAAAGGAAGGATTTATTAAGTTCTTGCTGTGTTGCAGACACTGGGCTAAGCACTCGACAAAAATTATTTCATTTAATCTTCAAAATAACCCTGTGAGGTATGTGCTATTATTATCCCTATTAATGATAACATCATTGTTCTCATTATACAGTTGAGGAAACTGAGGCAAACAAAGACTAAGTGACTTGTCCAAGGTCACACAGGTAGTAAATGTCTAAGATGGGTTTTGAACTTGGGTCTTTGGGACTTTAGGCACAGCATTCTATCCACTATACTACCTAGGTGCTTCCTTGTACTCTCATTGGAAGGGACACCAGCAGCCATCTAGTACAACCCATACTGAAAAGTATTCCCTGCTATAATATACTTCACAAATGACCATGTAGTTTCTGCTGACATACCTTCAGTGAGGAGGAACCTTCTACCTCCTGAAGTATCCCGTTTCATTTACAAGTCATTCTAATTGTTACCATATGTTTCCTGACATCAAGCCTACATCTTCCATTTCCTGGTTCTGCTTTCTGGGGTTACATAGAAAGAGCCTAATCCATCTTCCTCAAGACAGCCTTTCGAGCATACTGCAAAAGCTCCAACAGATTGAGAGCCAAAAGAGACTTTTAATTTGGGGTCATCTAGTCCAAACTGCCCACTTTCCAGATGAGAAAACCAATGCCCAAAGAGAATGACAAAAGTCATAAAGGCAATATGACAAAATTAGGATTCCAGATCTACTGACTCCAAATCCAGTGCCCATTCTACTGTTCTCCATGGCTATTGACTGATATAGATACTTCTTTAAATGAATGAATGAAAAAAAGCATTTATTAAGTGCTTACTATATGCAGAGTGCTGTGATGTAAATGGAATTTCTAATACCTGCTACCAAGAATTCACATTCCACTGGGGGAAATAACACATAACTAATGTAAATCAGTCTAATAAAGGGAAGAAAAGGTTCTATCAACCTCCTCAGCCAATACTTATGAAAAGTTTCAGCTGCAAATCCAGTGGAAAGGTTCCACAGTCCTTTCGAGTACAACAGCAAAGGAGACAGGAACGCCTCTTCTTTAAGGTCATTTCAAGCTGATCAAATGATATAAACTGTTGGTGTTGAACCATACAACAGTGCCAAAGACTTTGTTGGCAAGAATGTTCTTTTCTGGGTTATCAGTAATTGTAACAGCAGCACCTATAGTAGTAATTGCCAGGCTACATTTGCACAGAGATTGCTTCCCTGATCAATGACTAAAGGCTGGGCTGGCAGCAGGACTGCTGATTGGGGTTACTGCCCCTCCCAGATCTCCTGTGCTTATCTGCCCATCGATGGCAATTGCAAGGTGGGCTGCTTCTCCACAATGATTTCTCCCCTCCATGATAGTGCTAATATTGTGATGAGCCCTCAATTACTGTTGTCCATTTTTTCTCACCTGTGGCTCCAAGAGACTCTATCATGCACAGCAGCCAAACCCTGGTAAAACCGTCTAAGCACTCAGGCTAACTCAGGATGAGGGGAGCCTATGGACCTCAAACCCATCAGTGAGTTAGGGCCATGTCTACCCCAAGCATGTGAAGACTTCCCACAGAAGAATGGGCAGATAAGAATAGTTTGTTCTAATGATCATGAAGGCAGCTGATGCAAGCACTTTGGAATGCTTAGAGCTTGACCAGACATGGAAAACACCAAAGTCATCCACTATATCTTGGGTCATCTCCAATCCTCCACTGGACTTTGATGACTCTGGAAGAGTGAGGATGATGACTTTGTGAGAAACTCTGACACACTTAAATCCAAGTCACACTCAAATCAAGACATCTCCCCTTGTCTCCCCCCCCTCCCGTGATGTCATTGGTCGTCTTTGAAAAAGAAAGATAAACAACAAAGCAATTTTATGATGTGTTAATTGATGTAGTGCCTTAAGATTGGAAAAGTATCTTACCTACATTGTTTAATCTGATCCTTACAATAACCCTTTGAAGTAGATACAAGTATTTTTCATTTTACAGATGAGGAAACTGAGATGAGGAGATTAAAATATTTGTCCATGATAATAAACCTCGTCAGCATTGGAGGCAAAATTCGAATACACTTCTTCCTTGCTCTAAGACCAATATTATATCCCCAGTGCCAGGCTATCTCTCAGCTAACAACAATTATCATAAAATCTTGTATTCTCAGCACCTTTTCTTCAATGGTGTGACTATAAAAACATGGTCTGCCAGAGGGGATCATTTGTGAAAGCCTTCTCATATTCTCACCAGGGAAAGTAGGCAAATGGATCATTAGTTACTGATTTTCTATCGCTTTTTATCTGTAATAACGTTTGAGATTTTTTCCAACATTTTGTTACCTCCTGTCTTTAAGATATAAGGGAAATCGATCCCTCAGTGCCCTCAAAATTTAATTCCCTGTAGTACATATGTCTTCTGTGAATACTTAGCCTAAACCAGCTGCTTTTCCCATCTTTGTTTAATGCCATCTCTACTTCCTCATATAACTCATCAAAGCTGAGATATAGTAGCCCCACTGTCAATGATGGGTGAAAAAAAGAATTTGTTATAGAAATTTTGACGGATTTCCATTTTTCATCTTTTTTTTGTCTTGTTTCCAGTTTTCTCCTAAAATGGTCTCATGAAGATATGACTTAATTGAGTCTCTCATCAAATTCTCTTTAAATTTGTTTTCCCCTTGTTCGTTTTTGTTCCTCCATCGTACCTCTATAAGCTTTCCCCATCCTTCTCTGTAAGATTCTGCCGATTAGTTTAAATTCTAAACTACTGTTGTCTTTGACTGTCATAGTTCATCACTCATTAGGATATCATATATTTGTTGATTTAGGATGTTTGTAGACTCCTTTTTCCCTCTCCAAAACTGATTTGCATCAGTTAAACTTCTTAAGAAAAGGTGATAGCCCTTGTCAATATCTGGTTTGTTTGGGGTTTTTTTGCTTTTTTGGGGGGGAGGGGGCTTTTTGGAAGGGAAAAGGCAGGGCAGTTGGAGTTAAGTGACTGGCCCAAGGTCACATGGCTAGTGTTAAGTGTCTGAGGCCGAATTTGAACTCAGGTCCTCCTGATTCAAGGGTAGGTGCTCTATTTACTTCGCCACCTAGCCACCCCTTCTTTTTTCTTTTAAAAAAAAATCCAATTCCCATTTTTCAGAGTCAACAATTTCCTTAAATAGGCCAGGTCAAAGTTAATTCACTTGTATATCATATCTTCTTAACCAACAGCTTCTCCTCTTATTTTAGTTGAATTGGTTTTGTTAATGCAAAAGCTTTTTAATTCCATGTAATCAAAATTATCTTCTTTTGAGACTGTTCTATCTCTCCTTTATAAGGATTCTTTTTTAGCCATAGTTGTAAAAGATTACTAATATTGTTCTTTTCTAATTTTTTCTATTGTATTCAGGTTGTACAACCACTTTGAAATTATTGTGCTGTGTGGTGTAAGCTGCTGTTTTAAATCTAACATCTTCCAAATTGCTTTTCAATTTTCCCATCAGTTTCTGTCAGATAAGGAGTTCTTCCCTAGGTGATCAAATGAACTCTTTTCCGGTTCTTTCTTATCTAATCTGTTCTACTGATCTGCTTTTTTATTTTTTAACCATTCCCAAATTGTTTTAATAGTTTCTGCTTTAAAGGATAATTTAAGGTCTAGTAGCACTCATCTCCCTCCAGTCTTGTTTTTTCCCCCATTATTTTTCCTTGAGGTTCTATGTTTTTTATTCATCCAAATCAATTTTGTTACTATTTTGTCTAGCTCTATAATGTATCTGCTTGGTAGCTTTGTTGTGTATATCAATTTAGTTAGAATGATCATTTTTATTCTATTTGTATAGCCCAAAAATGAGGAGTGGATTTCCCTCCAATTACTGGAATTGTTCTTTATTTCTTTAAAGAGTATTTTTTATTATATTTAGATAATTCTTAAACATGTGTGTCATATCTTCTAATTTTTAGTTCTTCTAATTTGTTACTGACTTTTATCTTTCTTCTAAGTCAACAGTCTGACTGTGCATAGACAACTGATTTGGAAGTGATTCCAAAAATCAGTAACCAAAGATTTCCTTTCTGCTAAAATATAATCAATTTTAGAGAGGTTTTATGATTTTAGTTAGTATCTGCCATGTTCTGTGCCTTCTGACTCTTGTAAGGAATGTATTCATGTCGCACTGTTGTGAAACTTCTGTATAATCTGCAACGTAGTGGACTTTCTCATTTTTTACTTCTTAACCATGTTTTCCAATTTTTTCCCATCTTCCCTATTCCCATCTTTGCAATGTATCATTTAGTATTAAAATATAAGTTCATTTAATTTGGAAGGTCCTATAAAGTTCTTCAAAGAATTTCTCTATCTCCTCTTCCTCTGAGATAGAGCCTATCATATAAACTATAATTATCTTCATGGTGGTCTTTTTGCAGATGCTTATTATAAGCAACACAAAACAAAATAGCTAAGTATCCCATGAAATTAAGTGTCCTTTCTGTCTTCAAGCATGACAAAAACCAATTCTGCTTTATTTGCAAACTCCTTCATTTGCCTATCCAAGTGGAACTTGTAATTCATCCTTCAATTTAGTTTCAACTTCTTATTTTTTTATTGTTACCTTTTGTTTTTTGTATCACAGTTCTTTTCCAATCAACTTCCTCTTCCACTGACCCTTCCCTTTTAACTAAGAAAAACTGATAAGCCAAGTGGACTGAAAAAAAATACATCTCATCTACAACTAGGGTTAATGAATGAAAGCTGCAGAGGCAGATGTAAAGAAAAACTTCCTCACAATTTCTAAAAGTGAAATAAACTGCCATACGAGGTAGTGACTTTCCTGTCAATGGAGGTCTTCAAACAGATGCCTGGTTGATCCTTTGTCAGAGGTGTTACAGAGAGATTTCCTATTCAGGTACATTTTGAATTGTGTGCCCTCTGAATTTTCTTACAACTCTGATATTTCATGGCCCTGTAAAAGCAAAAAGAATGACATTGACAAGAGCCGAATCCCCTGCTACCTTGTTGTTTTGCTTTTTTTTTTCTCACCTTGGTCTTTTGTACAAAACCAACCTTTTTAGTTTGCTGGGAAACACAAATCTCTACAGTCACAAACTGGTTTATACAAACATGCTTTTGTTTGATTGCATTTAACCCACCAGGGGGCACTGCTAGGTACTAGTCTGATTCAGCTCCACAAAAACATGGCTCTGAATGGTCCCATATTCTGTCAGGCAGTTATGTGCCTGAACAAGCAGCAGGGGAATTGTTAAGCCTTGTATTATTCTCAAAGAGCTTTAAGAATCTCTGTACCCTGTTCTATCTCTCTTCTGAATGTCAGGGTTCATTTTCTTAGTCTAAGATTTGTGATCTATGTGGATTTATCAAATTAAACTCTTGGCTTGAGCCCGTACACTCCAGGAAAACTCTATCATTCTCCCCCTTCATGCTGTGTTTCAGTAGATCCAAATCCCCAAGAGAATGGCATAATTGAGTCAAACACAGAAGCATATTTTAACTGTGTCCAGTCTTAAGTCATTACCAAAGAAATAAAGAGAAAGAGATAAAATTAGATATAAATTAAAAGAATTCCCCTATGGCTTTTTCAGACCTAGGCTGGCTTTTAACTAATACAGTTTTAACTCTAGTCCTAATCCAGGTCAAAATATAGTTATAACCCAGTCATAAGTGTAGTCCAGACTCAAGAGTTCATTGTGACCCATCATTCACTGTCACCAAAAGAAAGTCAATATCCACATTTCTGGGTTTATCAAACATATCCCCATGTGCTTTTCCATTCTCAGTATAGAAGAGTCAAGGTCCAATAGTGTGTAACCTCATGAGGGCAGGGACTTTTCCATTTTTGTCTTTGTTGAATAGGAACTCCTTTGTGACTGGGACCACTTTCAATTTTACTGGTGCCTAGCAAAGTGCTTGGTATATAGTAAGCATTTGATTATTGCTTGTTGACTAAGCCAACAAATGAATAAATGAAAGGTCTACTAAGACCAAGGGACTTGGAAATTGGGATTTACTCCCAATGCTACTCATTGTCCACTTGAAGCTTTATTACTGGAAGCAACTCCTGTTCCTGCCCTGTGACTTCTCTTAAGTATTTCATTGTATAGGCAACATGAGACTGTTGGATACTTTTGTCTTGTTCAATGCTAGTAGAATTGTGGAGTCAGAGGCAAATCACATACAGGAAGAAACTCCTCTGGCTACAGTCTTCCTTCTCCCACTTAAACTACCACTCCTAGAATAGTAGCCTGGTGGCAGGCATGTCACATCATTCCCAGTTCTGAGCTAGTCTCTTAGCATAGTCTCCTTTCTGTTCAGGGCCTACCTGGGCTTAGATTCGGGAAGGCCTGAGTTCATATCCTGCCTCAGACACCTACTAGGTGTGTGAGCCTAAACAAGTCATTTAATTTCAGCCTCAGTTTCTTCGTCTGTAAAATGAGAGTGTTGGACTCAGTGGCCTCTAAGAGCCTTTCTATCTCTAAATCTGTGATGCTCTGTAACATGGGCCAGTAATGGCTCTTCAGGTAAGGAAGAAAATAAGTGTTTATATAGTGCCTGCCATGTTCCAGGCTCTGTGCTAAGAGATAAGGCAAACAGAAGTTAAGTGACTTGCTCAGGGTCACACACTAAGTGTCTGAGGCTGGATTTGAAGTCAGGTCTTCTTGTGCACTATGGTGCCACCTACCACTCTAAGGTAGGTGAGGCTAGACAGGGCATATATATACCTAGATATAGATGATGGAGTGTAGATATTACACACCTATTATACCTGGACCCAGGATGTAGATATTACAGCTAGAGTATTAATATTATATCCAACACACATGCACACATGCATGTGCACATATGCACACACACACACACAATCTTATGGAATTAGTAGTCCTAATATTATAATTTCCATTTTACAGGTAAGAAGTTGAAATCATCAGGGAAAATGTCAGACTCAAAGGCACATGACCTGTCAGGAAAAGAGCTAAGGCTCAATCTAGAGCAGTGGTTCTCAAACCTTCCTAATGCCACGACCCTTTAACACTCGTATGTGGACTGATCTGCATGTGGGCTGACCTGCCTGGAGAGGGATAGAGAAGGGTGTCTTGGTTCCTAAGACCATCGGAAATAGGTGTTTTCCGATGGTCTTAGGCAAACCCTGTGACCCCTGTGAAAGGGTCGTTCGACCCCCAAGGGGTCGTAACCCACAGGTTGAGAACCACTGATCTAGAGTCTTCTGACCCTGAGGTAGCATTAGTTCTGCTAGGCTTTGTTGTGCTTTGCTGTTGCTGCCCTATCACTATAACGGTCTGGGACAAGTAGGCAGAATAATGGGAAGCATGCTAAACTTGCAATTAGGAAGACCTGAGTTCAAATCTTCCTTCAGACACTTACTAGTTGTGGGCTCTGGGCAAGTCACTTAATTCTCTCAGCCTCTATCTTTCACCTACTTCACAAGGTGAAGGTGGTTGTAAGGACCAAATGAAATATTATTTGTAAATGTCTTTGGAAACTTTAAAATGCTATGTGTAAATGTTGTTGAATTGTGATTGACTCCTAATAACCCCATCTGGGGTTTTCTTGGTAAAAATACTGAAATGGTTTTCCATGCCCTCCTCCAGATAAAGGAAACTGAGGCAAACAGGGTTAAGTGACTTGCCCACCTAGGATTACAGACTTCAGAGCTGGAAAAAAAAAATTGCTAGCTCTAAACCCCTCATTTTACAGAGGAGAAAATTGATGCTCAGACAGGCAAAGGAATTTGCAAAAGGCCACACAGGTAGTATCTAAACCCCTACCTTATGTGGGGCCCTGTGTTGTCCCTGAAGACACCAAGAAGATGCCTAGGGTATAATTTCAAAAACAGGAGAAAGACAAATGATTTTAAATGAAAAAAAAAAACAGAAAGAAAGGATATGGGGAGATATGAGGAGGGAAGGAGTGAAATTGGGGGGAAAAGGGAGACAAAGACAGGGATGGACAGAGACAGAATAAGTGAGAAAGATGAAGAGGAACGGAGACAGAGGGTGAGTGGTAAAGGAAAGAGAGAGCATAAAAGAAAAAAAAAGGCCAGGAAAAAAGGAAAGAGAAGAAGGAGCAATAAAGAAGATGCCTATGAGAAAGAAATAGAGGTAAGAGAAAATGACCAACAGATAGAGGGAGAGGAAGAGCTCATTTCTAGTCAAACAAGTCAGGTTTCCCTTGCCCTTTACCACAAACTAAAAAATAATGGCAATAATAATAATAATGATTAATAATGATAATAATAATAATAAATTCAAGACTCAGATTATCCTGAGCTTAGTGAATGCTCCTCAGTTCCAAGCCCCTTATTAGGCTGGGTAAGGAAACTACTTTCTTTGTTCTCTGTGAAGCAAATTCATTTTTTTTCTGCTCTGAGTAGGGATTGTATATTTTTCTAGTCTCTTCATGTCTTTCCCTAACATGCATTCACACACACATACAAATGGAACAGATAGACAAAGATCTCAAAAAAAAAAAAAAACAACAAAAACCCCTCAGCATTTTAAAGATCGAAAAATAGGGAAGGACCGAAAACCGGTCAGGCTCCCTTATACATCCTTGGAACGCTAAACCCTAAAAAGGGTGTCTCAATCCAAAGAGGAGGAAACGTCTTTAGCCCTAAATCTTTCTCGATTTTAAAAAGAAAAGTGTTTCTGCCTTTTGTTTTTTTACACCTCGAACAGTTCCCTAAACCCTCCCCCGCCCCGCCCCCTTGCAGCTCTGATTGCCTGCCCGCCTTGCAAGCACGGGTGGGAAAGAGTGAGGGGTTTTGGAGTCAAGAGACCTGGGATGAGTCTTGCCTCAACCCAGTTAAGGGTGCATGGGAAAGTCCCCACATGTCAGTTTCCCTATCTATATGAGGATGATGGTTCTTGCACTACCTGGCGCACGATGTAACTGGGAGGAAAGCGTGCCTAGAGAAACGGCAGTCTTAATAAAGCTGTTCTAATGTCGCCTGCTGCTCTCAGTCAGGCTGTAAAGTCTTTGAGACCGTGTTCAGGTTTGTGTCTACTCGCACGCACTCCTAGGGATTTTAAGAGGTCGGGGGCTCCTTCGGGAGTGCAAAAAAAAAAAAGTTTAGACATTTTAAACATTCTATTTCTGATTCCAAAAATCCTGGAACCCACCCAATACACACACACACACACACACACACACACACACACACACACACACACACACACACACACACACACACACACCTCTCTCTCCAAGCAAATCGCTTCAAATCGCCAGATGTTCTCAGAGCTCGTAACCATCTGTAGAGATTTCTCCACTAGCTCAGGATGGGGATGGGGTGGGGGGCAGCTGGAGTGGAGGGGAGGAGGGAGGCAGGGTTCTGAGGGCGGGACGGCGGAGGAAAGCTTGGATAAAAGGAAGGAGATAGATGGTCTTAGGACTAAATGGGCTGGACCGGAGGGGAGAAGGAGCTGAGCACTTTTGAGACGCTCCCTAGGGTGGGAGAAGCCGGGCTGCTGGGCGGAAAGAGGCGGGACCGGGGCGGGCCTGGAGGGGAGGAGGAGCGAGCCCGGGCTCGGGCCATTTCGCGACGCTCCCTGGACCTCCTGGGCAGCTGTTCCGCGGTGCCTGCGGGAAGGAGGGAGGTGGCAGCAGCGGCCGCCGCCAAAGGAGGAGAAGGAGGAGGAGTAGAACACAGGCACGCACGGAGGAGATGAGAGCCCCGCGCTCGGGCTAGGCGGCGGCCGCAGGATGAGCAGGAGCAGGCTGGAGAAGGGGCCGGCGGCCCAGGCGAAGGACTGAGCACCGCGGGGAGAGCAAGCGGCGCTGCAGCCGGCAGACTAGACAGGAGCGCTGGAAGGTGTGTGCGCGGCGGGGCCGGGGCACAGCAGAAGGACGAAAGGGGTTTGCATTCATTCTCCCGGTGCATCCGATTGGCATTGGTGGGGCAGCTGCTGCCTCCTGGGCGTGCAGGCGCTCGGCACCGAAGCCCTCCCTCCCTCCTTCCCTTCCTCCTTCCTTCCTTCCTTCCCTCCCTCCCTGTCGGGGCCCCAGCTCCCTGCCTTTCTCTCCTCGCCCTCCCCCCAGGAGCCCGCCGGCTGCTGGCTCTCCCCCCTGGCTCATTCAAAGCCCTGGGCTACCTCCTAAGGCTCGCTTTGCCTGCAAAGCGCTCTCCTTTTTGCAGCCCCGGCCGGAAGGCTGGAAATCTGAGCTCAGCTCCTATCCCCTCTCCTCTAGCTGCCTCCTCGGATGGTCATCCTTGCATTGCCAGCGGTCAGAGCTGCCGGCAAGAAAGCGCTCAAGGCATTCCCCCTTCTAGAAATGGGAACTACTAGTATCCTCATAGTTTACAGACAGGGAAACTGAGGCTCAGAGAGCAGGAAGGTAATTTGCCCGAGAGTTACCGGGAATGATCAGTGACGGACCAAACTGGGTCAAGAAGGGGTCTGCTTACGTCGTCTGTCCAGATCCAGGCTCTTTCCACCGCAGCACGCGGCCTCCCGAACTTTTCTCCAACTTCGAGCCCACCCCCCAACCCCTACTTACAGCCCCCGAGCTGGGCTCGAGACTGGGTGTGGATTTACTCGGGACGCTGGGGCCAGGGCGAAAGGTCTCTCTGGACCAGCCTCAACTTTCCCTTTTTACCCAGGCTAGTAGCTGCACCTTTGGCTGGGGGGCTCCGAGAGTGGACTCTCGGCTTCTAATGTGATTTTAGCCGGGAAAGCGGGGTGGAGATGAGGTGGGGGCGAGGGGCCTGGGGAGGAGGAGAAATGTGGATTCCGAGGTTCACACAGGCTCTGGAAGACAAAGGCCAGTGAGAGATTGGTTTGAAAAGAGGTGGTCTCGGCTTCATTCTACTGCTGCTGGCCGCCGAGAGGGAAAGGAGAGTGTGTGTGTTTCTGTCTGTGTCTGTCTGTAGATGGAGAGGTATCGGGATTTGGAGGAAGAGGGCCTGAGTTCCGGTGTGCCCTCTTTCTATGTGGCAGTGTGACCTTGGGCAAGTCATTTATGCCTTGTGGGCCTTAGTTTCCTCCTCTATAAAAGGGGGCAGGGGTAGACTTACAGTTTCTCAGGTTCATAGCTACTCCATATCCTATGACTCCGTGCGCTTGCTTGTGTATGTTCTGCGTTAAGCTTTCGCCCTTCCCACCAGCCCTCCTTTCCCAGGATGGGAAGGGGTGTTGTGATTCCACTATTCAGAAGTTGAAATCCCTAGAACGAAACTTTATACCCTCTGGAGGACGGAGGTATCAATTCACCATTACCCCTGTGAAGGGGAGAAACTAAGTCCCGTGTGAAAGATATAGGGGAACCCTGTAAGGGAAGGGGTCCTCGATTTACTTGAGTGGAGGTCTGGCTATAAGAGGGGCAGAAGAGTCTCCCACAAACGGGAGACCAGAGCCTTCTGCTAGTTCACTAACATCCTGGCTAGCTCGTCTCCTCCCTGAACGTCTGCACTTGGGGGGGGGGGGGGGGAGGAGATGGCAGAGGGACCGACCGCCTTGCCACGGCTGCAAGTCCAGCAGCCCCAGCGGCTAGGAAGGCTCTGGTCCCCGCCCCAACAACCCCACACTTCAGAGTTGGCTCCGCCTCCCCCCATTTGGTCGGGCCCTCCTTCCCTCTCTCCCTCTCTCCCTCTCTCCCTCCCTCTCTCCCTCTCCCAGTCTGGAAAGAGGGGCTGTAGACTATGAGAGTCTTCCACAGCACCACCCCCAACCACCTAGTTGGCCTAGGATAGATCTATTTACAAACTGGGGGAGAAGGGGGCATGACAGAGGGAAGATTAGATGAGGGGAACCTACTTTTCAAATGGTTCAGAAGTTTCTCCCTCCTCCATTCTGTCTGGATCAGCCCAGACATGCCAGCCAGAGGAAAGACTAAAACCTTAAGAAAGGGGGAAGTAGGGGGTGGGGAGTGACTGGCTCTGGGTTGTTTCATGGTCAGAGCTGGGAACCAGCCCTGCACACAGATAAGTGGGGACAGAGAGGGGGCAGTTTCCCAGCCAGGAATAGGATGGAAGAATAATGTCTGTCCCCAGCCCAGCAAACTCCTCTGACCCAGAACTTTGCTGGAGCCAAAGGATCCCCACCCCTTTCCTGAATTACAGATGCTCAGAATTTATTCTATTTCTTCCTCCTCAGCTTCTCTCTGCTCCCTCCCCCTGCTCAGTAGTGATATGTTACAGTTTCTTAAGCAAGTTCCCAGTTTAAAGAGAAGGTAGAGGTTGAGAACCAGAATTCGTAGAATCTTTAGAATGACAATAGGAACAATGAATGGTAGAGCTGGTAAGGGACCTTCCTGGTACAGTGAAGGAATATTAGATCTTGAGTCTAAGGGTGGAAGTTCAAACCCCACTTCTGCCACTTACTAGCTAGGAAACTTTGAACAAAGCACCTTCTCTGTAAAATGAAGAATTTAGATGATTTGGCCTCCTTTCCAGCTCGTCCACAGTATGAACTTAAGAACACAGAAGACAGGTCACAACTGGAAAAGACTTTAGAGCAGAGGTTCTTAACCTGGGTCCATGGACCCCTGCAGATTTCAGGACCTCCGTGAACTTGGATGGGAAAAAATGAATCTTTATTTTCACTAACCTCTAACTAAAATTTAGCGTATCCCTCAATGAGGAATTTTTAAAGAAATTATTCTGAGAAGAGATCTATAGGCTTCACCAGACTTCTAAAGACACAAAAAAGGCTAAGAACCCCTCCCTTAAAGACCATCGGTCTTATACCTAGAGCCCCTCCCATCTTACAAAGAAACTGAGGCCCACAAATAGGAAAAGCAGAAGAGACCTTAGACTGTGGGGCAGGACACTTGGTATGCTGTTTTGACTTTTTTGTGACCTTGGACAAATTGGTTTCCCCTTCTGCTCCATGGATGCCTTGACCTGAAATGTAGATAGTAATTCCTGCCTTGCCCAATTCCAAAGGCCCATTGTAAGCATCAAGTTATCCTTACTGGACAGGAAAGTACTTTATAACTACTGAACACTACACAAAGGTGAACTATTATTATTGATTCTGGCATTAACTTGTATGTTGTTGTTGTTCAGTCATTTCACCTGTGTCCAGCTCTTTCTGACTTCATTTGGGGTTTGGCAAGCTACTAAAGTGATTTACCATTTCCTTCTCCAGCTCATTTTACAGATGAGGAAACTGAGGTAAATAGGGCTAAATGACTCGCCCAGGGTCATATAACTAGAAGGTGTCTGAGGTCAGATTGGAACTCAGGTCTTCATGACTCCAGGCCTGGTGTTCCATTCATTGTACCACCTAGCTGCCCATTAACTTGTATAACCTTGGGAAAGCCAGGAAAGTCCCCTTTCTGGGCCTCAGTTTCTTTGTATATACCTTGAAGAAACTAGACTATCTTGATATCTGAGATTCTGTCCCATAGACAGAGCTATCTGGCTAATTGGCAAGGTACATCTAAGGGTCCTGCTTTGTCCCCTCCATCATTCAGAAACACAAAAGAGAGTCATTTCTTCCATTCCCTAACTCTCAGAGCACTCAGTCTATAAAAATCCTAATATTTTAATACTTGGATGTGTCTGTGACCACAGCGTTGTGGACGTGCCCTCCACCAGTGTAGATTACAACTCATTCATGTAAACCTCACCTGTATAGAGTGTATTACATAACAGCTGGCATTAATAAAGTGCTCCAAGATTAATGGAGAGAGCACTAGACTTGGAATCTGGTGAACCTGGGCTGTCCTGGACTATGACACCAACCATGTGACCCTGAGTAAGTTACGTAACCTCTGGATGTAATACTTATAGTCTCTATCTCATAGAGGTTTTGTGAAACTAAAATGAGACGATGTATATGAAATGCTTTGAAAATTAAGGAAAGCAAGTATTATTGTTCCTACTTTACAGATGAAGAAACCAAGGTTTGTAGACAGAGAAATGACTTGCCCAAGATCACCAGTCTTATAGCTAGGCCAGAGTTCTTTTCACCACAATGGCTCTTTTATGGCCTTTGCTATATTCTCTATTGCATTAATTAAATCTGGCAAACATTAAGTAAGCCCCTATTGGGTTCAGAAGAGCACTGTGCTGGGCAGCAAAGGAAGCACAGAATTTAGAAAAACATAGTTCCTACCCTCATGGAGTTTACAGTCTGGTAAAGGATGAGACACAGATAGAAATAACATATAAGAGTATCAGAGAGGAACACATTGAGTGCCCTGCAAATCCCAGAGGCAAGGTTATGACCAGCCAGGGGACGAAGTAAACTTCCTAGAGGAGGCAGAATTTGAGTTGGACCCTTTGAAAGATAGTTAGGATAGACTGAGGGGGGAATTATTTGTGCACTCATCTTTTCTGCCAGATCTTTCTAGGAAGGGCACGGAATTCATCTTCCACCTTCATTTCTTTATCTTCCCCCGTACCAAGCATAACCTTGCTCAGAGTAAGTGCTTAGAGCATCCTTTTATGATCTTGAACAAGAAAGCTTCCTGGAATGGAAAACTGGCCAAGAGAGGAAGCCCCTCCTCTTTACCCAACCTGGTAGAGCTGGATTGGGAGGTGGTAAATAGTGCTGATGATTTGCTTTTATAGCCATGAAGGGTGTGAATCCCAGGTGTGACCTGAGGGGAGGGTGAATCTTAGTAAAATGTGTGTGTGGTATATTATACATATAATATACACATATATGTATACATAAAATGTGTGTGTGTGTAGTCAGCCACCTCTAGTCCAGGACAGAATGTTGGGTGGAATTTATCATTCTTTTGGTGTATTTTTTTTTAAAAGAATAAGTCAAATCACCTTTGCTAAGAGCCTGAAAAAACAGTTGGTTCTTGGCTGAGGGAAGTGAGGAAGGAGGAAAGTGTGATACAATGGGAAGAATACTGGATTGAGAGTCAAAGGGCCAGATTTCAATTCTGCTAGTGACTTACTACCCAAGTGACCTTGGATCAGTCATGCTAGCCTGTCTCTCAGAGAGGGGGTAGACAGATCAGAAGTATCAACCCAACTCTATATCTATATTTATCATCATAAGGTTCTTCTGACCAGAATTCTCCAACCACTATTGGAGGTCACATATAGGCTACGGTATGTCTTATTTATTTACAGTCCAATGGGTAGGATACCAAGAGACCTACTTCTTTTCTGGTCAAAGAACATAGAATCTTTAGATTGTTAGAGCTGGAAAGGACGTTAGAATACGTAATAACAATAATGATAAGTAGAATTTATACAATGCCTTAAGGTCTGCAAAAATGTTTTACAGGGCAGCTAGGTGGCACAGTGAGTAGAGCACCAGCTCTGGAGTCAGGGGCACCTGAGTTCACATGTGACCTCAGACACTTAACACTTACTGGCCATGTGACCTTGGGCAAGGCACTTAATCCCAATTGCCCTGCCTTCTCAAAAAGCAAAAATAAAAAAAAATGTTTTACAAATATTATCCCATTTGATCCTCTTAACACAACCCTGGGAGGTAGGTACTGTTATTTAAACTCCATTATACAGATGAGAAAACTGAGACCAAGAAAGGTTAAATGATATTCCTGGGGCTTAGACAACTAGTAAGCATCAGAGGTAAGTTTTGAACTCGGGTCTCCCTGATTCCAAGTCTAACACTATCTGAATATATCTGTTGGATAGATACCTATATGTCACAATACCTAGCTGGCTGAGGGGGGAGAGGGACCTTAGAACATAGAATGTGAGAACCAAGAAGTAAGTGTCTTAAAATGTCAACACTAGAAAGGACCTTGCAACCCAGACATCAGAGCTGGAAGGTACCTTAGAAGAAAGAATATCAGTTTACTTGTCTGAAAAATGGAAGTCATACATACCCTAAGTCACAGGGTGACAGGGTGAGGAAAGCAACTTGTAAACTGCTCTGTAATTATGGACTTTAAGTAGAACAGGAAAAGAATTTCCATGAAAGTTGGACTTTTAGCACTAACAGCCTCTCAGTTTCCCCCTCTGTCAGTAATAGAGGGGGTAATTCTGTCAGTCTTGCCTGCTTTCTTGAGATTGATGGGGAGATGGCTGAAGGAGATGGAGACAGGGCCTGCGTCTATGATTTCTTTAGCATAGGGAAGTCCTGGGTGAGAAAGTCCTTCCAACCAATGCAAATCAGCATCCTCTCTGCAAGTTATAGTCTTGGAACATTACCTGGAGTATTGAGGGGTGGAGAACATTTGGGAAAAATTAAAGAGCTGCCCAGCTGTAGAGAAAGGAGTGACTTTCACAGGCATCTCCATGAAGTTGGGGACCAGAGTTTGTTGGAATGAGCCTTTAGAATGTAGGGAGTTATTTCTTCCACGTCTTTAGCTCTTCCCACGGTTGACAGCTTCCAGAGCTTACCAGGCAGGGTTGGAGGGAGGGGAAGGGGGAAGGGACAGAAAGAATCAGGAATTCCATTGGCGTCAGAGTTCACAGGATCATGAGCCCCAGCATCCAGCCTGTGAAATACCCAAACCCTCCCTCCTCCTGTAAGAATCATCAGGCTGAGGGAAGAAGGGCAGGGAGTTCCTTCTGGCTTTCTTTCAGACCCTGAAAATCAAGCTGATTAAATCATTCTCCTACCAAAGGATTTCTTGTTGGAGGGTTGGGCCATCTGGTAATTCCCTGGGTGGGAGAGGAGGCAACAAAGAGGGGGAACATGGGCCTATTGGAGCTAGGATCCCCAAAGAGGAGAACAGATCACAATAGGAACAATAGTTCACATAACTCTACCACTTGATGCTTATGGCCTATCTCACAAGCATTATTATTTCATTTAGCCCTGTCACCTTCTGAGACAGGCTAGGCCAGTATTGTCCTTCCCATTTCACAGAGGAAGAAACTGAGGTCTGTACAGTAGATGTGATTTGTTCAAGATCATATCAGTACTAAAAAACAGAACCAAGACCAAAGCCATGTTTTCTTTAAGATCTCATTCTCAGACTTGGAAAGGAGCTCCGAGGCTATCCCATCCAACCCCTATTTGAAGAAAGAAAGGTTAAATGATATTCCTGGGGCTTAGACAACTAGTAAGCATCAGAGGTAAGTTTTGAACTCGGGTCTCCCTGATTCCAAGTCTAACACTATCTGAATATATCTGTTGGATAGATACCTATATGTCACAATACCTAGCTGGCTGAGGGGGGAGAGGGACCTTAGAACATAGAATGTGAGAACCAACAAGTGTCTGTATAAATGTATAAATGCTGGTGTTATGGAAAGAGTACTAGGTCCAGAGGACCTGGGTTGAAATGCTGGCTCAGCCACTTGTTATCTACGTGACCTTGGGTAATTCATATTCCTATGCTGGACCTCTCCATTTCCTTTGAGTGTTCAATGAGAAGGCTTGACTAGATAGCTTCTGAAGACCCTTCCAGACCTAAATCTCTGATATTACAATCCCTGACAAGCAGTCACTCAGTTTGAAAACTGCCGGTGATGGGAAGTTCCATACTTTCCAAGGCAGTTAATTCCATTTTTGAACAATTCTCATTGTTAGGAAATTGCACATTGCCCAGTAGATAGAACACTGGGCTGGGACCCTGGAAGACCCAAATTCAAATCCAGCTTCAGATGCTTCCTAGATATTTGACCCTGGTCAAGTCATTTCATCTCTGTCTGACTCTGTTTCCTCAACTGTAAAATGGGGGTGATAATATAAATAACCTGCCTCCCAGAGTTGTTGTCAGGATCAAATGAGCTAAAACTTGCAAAGCATTTAGTACACACATAGTAGGCACTATAGAAATGTCTATTCCCTGGCCCCCTTCCCCATTCCTTTTAACCTTCCTCTCATTGATCCCGATTTCTTTCAATCCTCTGAAGATCCAACAGAAATGAGAGATATTTTGGAATAGTGGAAAGGGTGTTGGTCTTAACGACAGAGTGTCTGGGCCTCAAGGTCAAACTTATCTACTTTACTGGCTAAATGAAGAAGTTAGAGATGATCCCTAAGGTCCCAGCCAGCTCTAATGGTCTGTGAATCTGAATCTGTTTGTGGGACTCATCTCGGTGTCATGGGTTAGTAACTCCCTAGCACTTACCTATCAAGTCATCAAAAAGTCATGGTCTTCTCTATGGGAGAAGAAATCACCCTACTGTGAGTTCCCTATCCGATGAAATTGCAGATGGCTTTTTTGTGAGTCTATAACCAACCCTTCTGCCCCAGAACAGCCCTTTACACACTTAAAGGCAATGGTCCTACCTCCCCAAGTCATCTCTTCTCCGGACTAAATATCCTGAGTCCCATCAACCAATCCTCAGAGGGCATGGTTTCAAAACATTTAAAGTCATTCATTCCAAATGTACCATGTACCATCAATCAGTATTAGGAGGGAGTCACATTAGTCTTGAAAATATTTTTTCCTTGAGATTAGACTAATGGTCCTTGTACCCTATATGTTGTCCACATGCTCGAAAAAAGGGTGGAAGCATGTGCCTAGACATGTGCCACACATCGTCTCTGGTGTAGTAAGAAGAGCCCTAGTCTAGAAGTTAGGGTCCAAGAGTCAGGGTCCAAGCCCTGATTCTAACTTTATCTAATTATATGATCCAAGCCAAACCTTCTATATCTACCAGCCTCAGTGTCCTCATCTGTAAAATAGAATAATAATAATAGGTCCATTCTCTTTTTAAAATAATTTTGCCAAAGTTTATAAACTCACAGGATCATTGGTTCAGAGCTGAAAGGAACCCCTTGATCATCTGTAGCTAGTTAGGTAGCCCAGTGAATAGAATGCTGGACTTGGAGTCAGGAAGACTGAGGTTCGAATTCTGCCTCAGACACTTATTAACTGTGTGACCCTGGGCAAATCACACTCAGTTTCCTGCAAAATGGAGATCATACCACCACCTACCTCATATTGTTGTAAGGATCAAATGAGATAACATAATAAAGCAATTCCAAATCTTAAAATGTTATATAAATGCTAATTACTTGGGTTATTATCTAGGCCTACCCCAATAGCTCCATATTCCATAGGATTTTCAAATCTATAAGTCACTTTCCCTACAACAGTCCTGTGAGTAGGGGAGGTATAGGTAAAAGGCAGAGTAGGTAGAGTGAGTGATAACTTGGAGTCAAGAAGGGCTAGATTCAGCTGTCACCTCAGACTCTCAGAGCTGGACAGCAATCTGTTTCCTCTTCCTGAGTTTTAGTTTTCTAATCTGAAAAGTGGGTATAATAATACCACCTCCCACCTCCCTATGAAATTTCATTTTCATCAAATGAAATAGTGGATATAAAGCAATTTGCCAGACTTCAAGTGCTACGGGACCCTATCAAGTCAAATTGCCTGCCTTTGTCCAGCTTCCGCACTTATTAACAGAGGCCATAACAATTTCAGCAATATCATCTGCCCCTGGTGGATGCTTTCCTCATTTCCCCATGGTACTGAGTGATTTGGCAACTTGTGCAAACACACGTCAAGATATGGGGTGAGTCAGACAAATATTTACTGAGCACAGCCCCACCCAGGCACAGAGGGGACAGTGTGCCCCAGCATAATCGAGACCCTGCCTTCAAGGAGCTCCCTGAGTAACTGGGAGAATGGGACTAATACATGAAAAGCTAACTAACCATGGAGGCAGTGTGTGATAAAGTCCTAACAATTAGCAAAGGTGAGGGGTGGGGAGAGGTTGGAGAGATAGAGAGAGATAGAGACAAACAGAGGAAGGTGAGAGAAAAGAAGGAGAGAGAAAAGAAAACGAAGAAAGGAAAAGAGGGAAGGAGGGAGAAGATAGAGAAAGGAAGGAGAAAGTAAAGAGAGAAAGAAGAAAGAAAGGGAGAGAGTGAAGAGAGGAAGGAGAGGGAAAGAAAGGAAGGGGGAGGAGAGGAAGGACAGAAAAAAGGGAGAGGGGAGAGAGAAAGGAAGGAGAGGGGGAGGAGATAGAAAAGAAGGAGATGGAAAGAGAGAAGATGAGAAAATGAGAATAAGCATTTATTAAGTACTTATGGCTATTTGCCAGGCACTGGGGATACAAACAGAAGCAGAATGTGTGGTGGGGGGTTTGGCATGGAGAAGTCCCTAAAAGTGAGGCTCTTGGTGAAAGGCAAAATCTAGCCAATAGGATCCCAGGGTGGTTCCAGGGGTGGAGTTCAGGCTCCCCTGGGGAGGAGATGGAGATGATAGCCTGGGTAGGGAAGGCATGTGCGTCACAGAGATGGGGGAAGGGAGGATGGATTGGAGACTCAGTAGGGTCCCCAGATTTGGGGCCAATGCTGGAACTGTCGCCTGGCCTGCCCTTTCTGACCAGCATGCATTTGGGCAAGTCATATAATTTCTCTGAGCCTTACTTTCCCTCTCTGTATAATGAGAAGGTCAGATGACATAATGTGAGTGAAGGTAGGGAGGGCAGTTAGGAAGCCACTGGAATAACCCAGGTGGAATGTGATGAAGTGTGTCTTCCGTGAGCTCTCCTTTGTGCTTACCTCTATAGAGAGGTACATGTTTGTCTTCTCTCACTAGATTGTGAACTCCTAGCAAGGCTGCCCATCCTTGGGCAACTTTTCCTCACACTGAGCAGAAATCTGCCTCCCTCTGATCCCAACAAGTCTGTCTCCTCTTCTCGGTGACAGGCCTTCTGATATTTGAAGATAATGATCAGGTCTCTTCTTACCCCTCCCCCACTCCCACCCTTGCTTTTCTGTCCTTAAAGAATTCTGAGTTCCTTTCCCAAACTCCCTTGTCTACCTCCCACATTATGAGCAGGGTCAGATCCAGAGGGGTTTGGCCAGATGTACAGAATCTGGGACCTCAGTACCCAAACAGGCAGGGCCAGCTCATTAATACTAATAATAATGATGATAATAATAGCAAGCATTTATACAGCCCCTCCTCTGCACCAGGCACTATGCTAAAATGCATATATTTTAAATATTATTTCATTTGATTCTCACAACAACCTTACAAGGCAGGTTTTATTATTATCCTCATTTACAGACAGAGGTAAAGTGACTTGCCTAAGGTCACCCAGCTAGTAAGTATCTGAGGCTGGATTTGAACTCATGTCTTCCTGACTCTAAGCCCAGTGATCTATCCATTGCGTCACCCAGCTGGCTCCATTAAAATGGGCTGCCTCCAATCCTTTACCTTTCTTGCCAGCCTGACCACCTCTTGCTTAACCTGCCAGGTCCACAGTTAGAAATCTAGACAGGACCTTACTGCCAACCCCACAGCATTTCTCAAAGTCCAGATGGAATGCCCTTGAGGGAACCCTTTAATCAGCAGAGGTTTTAGTAAGTTTCTTCAGTGATTGTTACCTTGAATGGGACCTGAGAACATAGAATGCTAGATCCCAGGATGTAGGATATAGGCTCTCAGAACCAGAGGAGATCCTTGGCTACCCAAAGACTTCTACTTCTCAGAAGAAAATCAAGTTCAGTGGATGTCCTAGGTTAGATGTTTGGTTGACTAAATGGGAAGGGGAGGACTGCCTTAGGATGCTACCTGTGATCAACCCTGGAATTTGGGGCCTAGAAAAGAGTGAATGGAAATGTTGACATTCTTTGATACCTCCAGTTCTGTCACTGAAGTTTATCCTATGCTAGTTTGGGGATAGGGTGAAAAGCAGGATCTACGGTTAGAAGGGGAAATGCCAGGCAGCATCTGATTCTGTAGAAGTGAGAGGGAAGGGAAATAACATGACAAATCCCCTTAATAAAAAGATTTGTTCTGTTAAACTGGGACTCAGTCAAAAGGCTGCACCCAAGGACCTAGGACAGCGGTTCTCAACGTGTGGGTTATGTTCAGTTTGTAACAATGAAAACACATCCTGAATATCAAATATTTACATTATAATTCATAACAGTAGCAAAATTATAGTTATAAAGTAGCAACAAAAATAATTTTATGATTGGGGGTCACCACAACATGAGGAACTGTATTAAAGGGTCGTGGCATTAGGAAGATTGAGAACCACTGACCTAAAAGGTCCCATGTGGCCTTGAGGCCACAGGTTTATCGCTCCTGGACCATTTAACACTGAAAACAGGAAACTCTGGTTAAAATCCTACCACTGTTTCTAGCTGCATGGCCACAGGCCAATTACTTAAGCTCTTTAAGCCTCAATGTCTCTATATGTAAAATGGGAATGGTAATATCAAGTATTTGGTACACCCTAGACATGTGGGATTCCTTCCCTGTTTGTCAAGAGACACATCCTTTGTTCATCCCCTTTCCCCTCTCCTCTCTGTTGTTCATTTGTTTCAGTCATGGCCAACTCTCCGTGACCCCATTTAGGGTTTTGTTGTCAGAGATACTGGAGTGGTTTGCCATTTCCTTCTCTAGCTCATTTTACAGATGAGGAAACTGAGGTAACCAGGGTTAAATGATTTGTCCAGAGTCACACAGTGATGAAGTGTCTAGGACCACATTTGAAATCACAAAGATGAGACTTCCTGACCAGTCCAATGCTCTATCCACTGTACCACTTAGCTGCCCCCCGCCTCTTTCATCTTTGCTCAGAGCAGATATGGAAGACCACTTATCTAGCTAGAAGTGATTTTTCCATAATCTCACATTGGGAACCTAACACTTTTGCTTTGTATTGAGATTCAGTAGAGGTAAAAGGAAGGAGGGTGGCAAGGGTTAGCCCAGTGGTTCTCAACCTTCTTAATGCCTCAACCCCTTAATACTCATATGTGGGCATATCTGCATGTGGGCAGACCCGCTTGGAGATGGATAGAGGAGCAGTGTCTCAATTCCTAAGACCATTGGAAATATGTGTTTTCAGATGGTCTTAGGCAACCCCTGCGACCCCTGTGAAAGGGTCATTTGACTCCCAAAGGGGTCACAACCCACAGGTTGTGAACTGCTGGATTAGCCCAATCCCTTCTGGTACCAGGTCTGATCATAGATGGCAGAGCTAAAGAGGACATTAGAGGCAGGCCATCTAATCTAGTGGGGGGCAGCGGTTGGAGCCCCATCCATGGTATTTCCACCAAGTGGCCACCCACCCTCTTAAATATAGCTATTGCCTGGGAGCTCGTTTCCTCCTGGATCAGCCCATTCCTTTCTTAGGCAGCTCGGACTGTGAAACAATCCTAAAGAATCCTAGGATTCAGAACTGGAAAGACTCTTCAAAGTCATCTGGTCTAACCCCCTCACATTTTACAAACTGGCCCTTCTAAGATCCAGAGAGAATTGACTTGCCCAAGGCCACACAGCTTTCTGTATATTGAGCTGAAATTCGCTCTCTCTAACTTCTCTACAGTAGGTCCTAACACTGTCTTCTGGTGACAGAACAAGCCTCTACTCTTTTCTCTGTGATAGCTCTTTGGGTATTTGAAGGCAAGAAAGATGTCTTCATTTCCTGTTCCCAAATCTTCTTTCTCCCAGTCAAACATCACTGGTTTCTTTAGCCAGTCCTAGTAAGTAGCAGAGCTAGGATTCAAACCCAGGGCCACTGATTCCAAAACTAGTGTTTCCTCTGTACTATATGGTCTGTAGTCCCTTCACTATCCTGGTCACCTTCCTCTGGATTCTCTCTAGCATCTCCTGGAAAAGACCTTAGACATAGGATTGTAGGAGCAAAGAGTTAGAGCTGGATGGGTTCTTTGAGGTCATGTTACATGTGGGGAAACTAAGGCTCAGTGGTTTGATCCAGGAGCCAAAAATGGGGCCCCAGAGCCAAGCTCTGCCCTCCAGATGGGGTCTGACCAAGGCAGAGGATAGTGGTGACTATTGCTTCCCTCCCTCTGGACATTGCCTCTGTGAAGGAGGCCTAAGACAGAGATTTGGCTTTGGTGCCACAGGGTCAGCTCAGAAAATGAGGCATCCATTTGTACACTTTCATTGGTAGAAACCAAGGAACTGTGCAGAGTAACAGATATACAGAGAACAGCTTCCACCAGGAGTCTGGGGATGGATCCTCGTGGTCTGCCCTTAATTACTTGCACATGGCCTCTGAGGCAGACACATCCAGCCTCTCTCCTCCCTGACATTGCTTGTATTTCTTTGTGATTTCTTCTCTATTCCCCTCCTTGTTCTTCCACTTTCCCCTCCTCCTTTAAGAAAAAACAAAAGAGGGCAAAAAGCCATCTTTGGAGCTGGGATCCCAATGAGAGAGAGCCTGTGCGTATCCTGCACCGTGAAATCAAGTTAGATCATGGGAAAGGCTGGGTGGGAGAAAAGATGCTTGCTCAGCTACCTCTCCCTGAGGTCCTAAAACAAAGACTGGATGATTGACTACCTGTGGGTAACTTGAAGAGGGGATTCTCCTTCGGGTAGGGGTTGGATTAGATGTGTGGGGAGGGCCAACAAACTGTGCCACCCAAGGGGGTCATCAGATGATAACTTTAGAGCTGAAAGGGACCTTGGAGGCTATCTGATCCAATTCCCCTCATTCCTCAGATCTGAGGCAAAGAGACATGTGACTTGCCCAAGGTCACACAGCTAGTCACACTCAGAATGGAGAGTGTCAGTCTTGGAAAGGATTTTATACCATAAGATCATGGAAGCACAAATGTAGATCTGGACAAGTTCTTAGAGATTTTTTATACATGGGGGAACTGAGGTTTAGAACAACTTAGTAACTTACCCAAAGTCACATAGTAAGTGTCAGAGAGGGGATTTGAACCCAAGTCTTTCTGACTCCAAGTCCAGCTCTCTACCCACTACCCCAAGCTGCCTCTAACATTACATCATAAGATCTAGATGGGACTTTAGAATATAGAAAGTCACAAGTAGAAAGGGAACTTAGCAAACAGCCTTTCAGAACTAGAAGACTCTTAGAACATTGAATGTGGGAGCTAGAAGGACTTTTAAACAATGGTTTTCAAATATTTTGGTCTAAGGACCCCTTTATACCCTTAAAAACTACTAAGGATCTCATTAAAGGGATATTCATATTTGCCCTTATTTTAAGTTGTATTAGATATCCACATTAGGATCCATATTAGTTATCCACATTTACTATGATTAGAATTTACATTAGATATTCACATTTACTATTATTATAATCTATATTAGATATTCATTAGGATCCATATTAGATATCCATATTTACTATAACCTATATTAGATAGCCACATATCTATCTATATTAGATTTCCATATCAGAATCTATATTTACCATTATTAGAAATTAAAATGTCTTGGTATTATTATGAAAATAGTTTTACTTTGGGTTCCCCCTGATTTGCTGGACCATACTTTGAGAACCACTGCCTTAGGGAACTAATCTTAGCATTCATTCCTTTCAATGTATTCTGTTTAACCAGCAAGACTAAGTTACCTACTTCCTATCTGCTGGGTCCTATGCTGGAGACACTTTAGTGGCTGGAGATTTTATCTTCGGTGGTACAGAATCTATCCACACCTTCTCCTGCTGTGTTATTCTCTTCCATGACCATATCTTCTTATAAACCCTCCAGAGACAATCTATCAAATGCACTAGAGGTCTTTCTCTAGGCATTTCCACATTCTCGGAAGAAGTAATATGGTGTTTGGGCTTGGGATGCAAATGTAAGAAAGAGCCCTGCACCAAAATAATCTTAGGATGTAATGATAACTCACTTTTCTACCCTTCTAGGGTAGTTGGTATGAATATCATTTTCAAGATAGAGAAACTTAAGTCCAAATAAGGGGAATTAATTTAACTTGCTCAGAGTAATTTGTTATTCATCAGTCATTTTCCAATCATGTCCAATTCTTTGTGGACCCCATTTGGGGTTTTCTTGGCAAAGAAACCAGAGTAGTTTGCCATTTTATTCTCCATCTCATTTTTCAGAGGAGAAAACCAAGGCAAACAGAGTTAAGTAACTTGCCCAGAGTCACACAGAAAGTAAGTGTCTGCGGCCAGATTTGAACTCACAAAGATGAGTATTCCTGATGCCAGAACCAGGTGCTATATCTGCTACACCACCTTGTATTCCTGCTTGGAGTAATAAGACTGGTTAATGGCAAAGGCAGGATTTGAGCCCAGTTCATATGACTTTTCAGTCTAGCACTCAGTGGATCCTACAATCAAAATATCTCAGTTTAGTTCGTGATTAGAGAGAAGAGTGGAACTCCTGACAGCCAGTTAAACATGAGATTCACATAATGAACATGGAGTCAATGCAAAAATTTGAATTTAGCAAACATTTATTGAGCAGGGCTCTAAGGTAGCTGTATGCCTGGGGAGTGGAGAAAGAAGAGAAAGTAAATTCCTGCTCTGGACTAGTAAGGTAGATGTGGCATGGGTATATCCCTAACTCTTGCACAGCTAGGTGGCATAGTGGATAGAGCACCAGGCCTGGAGATAGGAAGACGAGTTCAGATCTGATCATAGAACACTTACCAGCTGAATAATGAGAAGGAAATGACAAATCCTTCCAGTTGTCTTTGCCAAGGAAACCCCAAATGGGTTCACAGAGAGTTAGACATGACTGAATAATAGCAACAATATATACATTGCTCCAGTACGATGTATCACAGCAACTTCTATTTCCATAGCATTTTGCAGTGTAGAAAGCATTTTTCCTTGCAACAGCTATGTGACATAGGTAAGCTTGAAAAAAAAGAATCCCTGTTTTACAAATGAAGAAATTGAAGGCCAGGAAGGGGAAGTAAACTGAGACTCAGTTGACCACACAATGTCACAAGTTAGGTTGTCTGTGTTTGGAGAAGAGGATGTCAGGTCCCTCAAACCTCCTCTTGTATGTGACCTCTGGGCTCAGCCAGCAAAGCCCCCAGAGTGAGGAAATGGTTGTGGAGGTGTGAGTGAAAGAGGGAGACTTTTCATTTTCAGGAAACACTTTCTCTTCTGTGAATTTTCCATTCTCTTCCTTCTCATAACTTCATCACCCTCTCCTTCCAAGCCCATCTGGAAATTCTCTGTCCTGAGTTCAGGCCAAGAGCGCCTCTTTCACTTTTGATTCCTTCCTGAAGCAGGGGGATAGTCCGGTCAGTTTCCTTTCCCTGGTCAGCTTTCCCAAGTGGCTCTCTAGTCCTAGCTCTGTCTTCCTTCTTTCGAAAGCAGCCCTCTGTTAGGCAAACCAACCCTCAGGCTTTCTTCATGCCAACAGCTCTCTGATGGTGACACAATGCTGAGCAGAGGTTGATAAAGGAGATGGCCATAGAATGTCAGAAGAGGACAGGGAACTTGGTGCCTGGCACACTATAATAGAATGTTAGAGCATAAGCTTGGGATGTCAGAGCTGGACAAGGCCTTGGAGGCTGGAATGTCAGAATATGTCAGATGATCAACAGGCATTTATTATTAAGTGTCACTGTGTATCAAGCCCTGTGCCTAGTTCTGGGAATAGAAAGGAAAAAGGAAAATAGCCCCTGCCTTCAAGAAGCTTGCATTCTAATGAAGAAGACAACGTGTACATAGATACGTATATACAAGGTTCATAGAGTAGATACAAGGTAACATTAGAGGGGAAGAAAGGTATATACAAGGTTCATAGAGTGAATACAAAGTAACTTTAGAGGGGAAGACACTAACAGGTAGGGAATTTCAATGGTACAGTAGGTAGAGCACTGGACCTGGAGTCAAGAAGTTCTAAGTTCAAATCTAGCCTAGATATTTACTGGCTGTATGATCCTGAACAAGTTATGTCACCTATTTACCTCCATTTCTTAGCTGTAAAATGGGGGGTAATAATAGCACCTGCCCCCCAGGTTTGTTGTGAGACTCAATGAGACAATATTGTTTCCATTGTTCAAGTCATTTTGGTCATGTCTGACTCTTTGTGGCCCCATTTGGGATTTTCTTGGCAAAGAAACTGGAGTGGTTTGCCATTTCCTTCTCCATCTCATTTTACAGATGAGAAAACAGAAGCAAACAGGGTTAAGTGACTTGACCAGGGAAGTGTGTGAGGCCAGATTTGAATTCATGAAGATGTGTCTTCCTGATTCAAGCTCAGTGTTCTATCTATCCACTGTGCCAACTAACTACCCCTCAGATAATATTAGTAAAATGCTTATGACAGTGCCTGACACATAAGGTTAGTTTCTATTACTATTACTAGCTAGGGGGAAAGGCCTCCTGAAAAAGGTGCCATTTAAGTCCTACAGCGTATAGAATGTGAGGGCTGGAAAAGGACCCATGAGACCATCTAGTCAGTCCTTACATTTTACAAAAAAGAGTAGCTGAGGCCCAGAAAGAGAGATGTCTAGAAGAAGCAGTAGCCTTGCCCACCTCAGTAAACACCAGAGACACTCTAAGGTCAGAGAGCTTTTTTTTGCAGACCAAGTTCAGGTGAAAGATAGACTAGACAAAGAAAGCCAATAGAAACAAGTCAGCGTGCTTGATTTGGATTATTTGCAAGTTTGACATTTGGACATATTTTTCCCAAGGCTAAAACTTCCTTGTTCTTGTCTCTCATATACATACCAGGTTTCATGTCACTGGGACTTTTTTTTTTCCCGTTTTCAAAGCCCGGACAGCTGACAAGTTCTCATTCCTGCCCCCTGTCAGGACTTAATTTCTTATTTCTAAAGGAGATTTAATGCATTGCTTATTTACTCAGCATCCATTAATGTCACTGCCCCAGACCTCCAACCTAGCCAAGAGCAATTCACTATCCTTGAGAACATTTCCTTCTCAGTCTTACCCAAATTTGCACTGAATTAGTGGTAGAGCTCAGCTTAGAGGCCGCTTCTCACTGCTAGTCTAAAGAGCTGTATTTTTTTTTTAATTAAAAAAGCCATTTTTTTAATCAATAGACATCTGTTTTCTCTACCTCCCACCCCCTATCCCATTAAAAAGAAAAGGAAAACTCATTTCTTATAAAAAAGATGTGTAGCCAGGTAAAATGAACTCCCCCATTGACCATGTTCAAAAAATCCAAGTCTCATCCTGCCCCCTGAATTGTGAAGCTCCCTGTCAGGAGGTAGATAGCGTCTGTCTTCAGGAATCATGGATCACATTGATCAGGGCTCTTCCAGCTTCCAAAGTGGTTTGCCTTTATAGTTGAATTGTTAATGTTTAGGCATTGTTCTTTTAGTTTGCTCATTTTTGTTTTCAAACAAGTCACCCAGAGGGTCCAAAATTCATTACATATGTTCCCCTTAGTTCCCAGAGGCTTCTGTTCCATCCTTGTCACTCACTTTTTAGCACGTAGAAACAACATGTCAAATCCTTGGAACACAGAATGTTAGAACATTGCCCTTCTATGTCCTAAAGATCAAGTGTGCTTAGATGCTTTATGGCTCAACTCCCCCATTTTACAGACTGGGAAATTGAGATCTAGAGAGAAGAAAAATTACTTGCCCAACATCACAGAACAAGTCAGTGATCAGCCCAGGTTTCTTAAGGTCCTTGGATTTAGAACTAGGAAAGATCTTAGAAGTTATTTCATACAATTTTTTATATGAGGAAACTGAGACTTAAGAGCTGGCAGATTTGGTCTTGAACAGTACACTATCAGAGCTATTCCAAAGCAGCATGGGATGCCTTGGGAAGCTGGAGTTTCCCTCTTGTTGGAGGTATTCAAGCAAAAGCTGGATGACCACTTCTCTGGTATGTTACAGAGGGCTGTTTTTTTTTTACTCCCTATCTCATCCAGGCAGGAAATGCAGTGTCCTCTCATGGGTCCAATCTTGCTATTGATAGGTGTGGGAACTGTGACCTGCTCTATTTCCAACCTGGGCCAATTTACCCTTCTATAAGCAAACTGTGCCAGAACAAATAGTATGAACACCCAATCAAATTAGCCCACTGAAGCTCAGAACTGCTGAATTCAAGCCATCTCCCAGCCTCAGCCTCATTAGTAACAGGGATTATAGGTGTGGGCCTTCCCTCCTGGCCCTCAGTGGAGATTCCAGTTCAAGGACAAGTTGGATTAAATAAATAGCCCCTGAGGTTCCTCCTAACCTTAAGAACGTGATTTTTCCATAAAGTAAGAAAATTGGACAAAGGGAATTTCGAGCTGGAAGTGACCACAAAAATCATCTGCTCCAATCTGCTTCTTTTACACATGGGAAAATGGAGGCCCCAAGCTAAAATAACCTCCCCAAGATTTCACAGGCCATGAAGAGACAGGATTCCCCCCAGGTCTTCCAAATGGCAGTCTCATTTCAGTGTACCCATCTTTAATATTTCTTCCATTTCTTTCCAATAGTCTCCAAGGTATATTCTCCTTTCTTTACCCTTATGGTGGCCAAGTCAGGCTGGAGTTGGGCCTTGTTGCGTAACCCAAGATCTGACAAAAGTGGCTGTTTCATATTTAATGCCCACAGGGTTGTATAATCACCTTGGGTAACTAAAGAATAATCTCTGGGACTGTCTCTCTCATCTTGCTTTCTTAAGCCTTTGGAACGGGTCTGTGTAAGAAGAGCTGAGCCTGGCAGAGATGCTCAGACCGTTTGGATATAATTAATAGTATGCACAGTAAACAGACTGGAACACAATACGGGGCTTAGGGTAACTTTTTTACCCCCTTTGTTTCCTGAAATTCTGAACACCCTGGCCCTCCCAAGTAGGGCTTGGCATGAAAGACACCTGAACAGGCTTTAATCTGAAAATTGGCCTATGTGAAAGGAACAGGAGGCCGGTGGCGGGGGAATGGGGTAGAGGATAGGATGGATGGGTTTGGGGAACTGGGTACAAGCCAGCTGTGTTTGTCCTCACCCTGTATTAGAGCCTTGGGCAGATAGAGTTGCTGCCTCTTTAAATGTTTCATGGGAGCAAAGCCAGGGAGAGGGGCGTGAGTTCAGGAGGGGAGGGTTGTCAGGCTGAACCAGGCAGAGTGCTTGGGGAGGTGTGATAGGCTTATCTTGGAATCCTGTGACTAGTCCTTGTACCAAAGTGCAAGGGGGGACATAGGCACTGAGCTCCTACCTGACTGGAAGGGACTTCTTTTCTTGGGTAAGTTGACATTGGTCAAACTCCTTTGGAGAACTGTGTCCAGCTCTGTGCATTGTGGCTTAGTCTAGACATTGATACACTAGAGAGGAGGACCTGGGCCCACAGACAGGGCACAAGATTCAGAGGCCAGGGGACCCAGAGTTTGTGACCTGGGCTGAATCACTTTCCATCTCTGGACCTGTTTTCTTTTCTGTAAGATGAGACTAGATAATATCTAAGGTCTTTTTCAGCTCTACAGATAATGAGCGTATACGGAGAGGTATAATCTGCTAGGATAGGTAGAAGGAAATGGGGATGTTTAGCCTGGGGAATAAAAGACCTGGGGGAAAAGGTCTTTGTGTGCCTGAAGCGCTGTCCTAGGGAAAACAAAATTGAGTTTTTCTGCTTGATCCCAGAGAAGGGAACCAGATTGGGATAATGCACAGGAATGAATCCCTGTCTGGACATTTTCAATCAAAGGCTGCATGACCATGGCTTAGATATGCTATAGATTTTTAAGTAGGAGCTAGATTACATGCCTTTTGAGGTGCCTTCTAAATCTTAAATGTGATTCCATGACTAGGCAGATTTCATCTCTATATAAGGAAGGAAATCCTAACAATCAAAGCTGGCCTATGACGAAATGGGCTGCCTTAGTAAGGAAGGAGTTCCCCATCAGTGGAGGTATTCTGGCAGAGCCTAAATAACTATTTGTTGGAAACATTGTAGAAGGAATTACTACAGAAGTTGGGGACTGGACAGGAAGAGTCTGAGGTTTCTGTCAGGGCTGTAATTCTTGATGCTGGCCTGGGAATCAGAAGACCTGAATTCTAGTCTTATGTGTTCTAGTGACTCATGGTGTTACTTTGGACAAATCTGTTTCCTATAAAGTGATGGTGTTGATTTCAGTCATCACTGAGGTCTCTTCGAGCTCTGACATTCTGGGTCTTGAGGTCCTTCCCAGCCCTGAAATCCTATGGTTTTATGAAATTGCTTTTCATAGTGGGTGTTGACATCTCTCAGACCCTAATCTTGACCTTGCTCTTTTTGCCTTCCAGGGTACACAATGCTGTGGTCCCTCTGGTTTCCTCTTCTGTTCCTGGCCCCTTGTGCCAGGGCCATTCGCCCATGTTTCCCAGGCTGCAACTGTGAAGTGGAATCCTTTGGCCTGTTTGACAGCTTCAGCTTGACTCGGGTAGACTGCAGTGGCTTAGGCTCCCACATTGTCCCTGTCCCCATCCCTCTGGACACAACCTACCTGGACCTGTCCTCTAACCAGCTGGAGACAGTCAATGAGTCCATGCTTACAGGACCAGGTTACACCACTTTGGTGGGCCTTGACCTGAGCTACAACCACATCACCAAAATTTCTTCCACCACCTTCTCACGGCTCCGATATCTAGAGTCCCTGGATCTGAGCCACAATGCCCTGGTAGCCCTGCCTGAGGAGAGCTTTGCCAGTTCTCCCCTCAGCGAGGTGGATCTGAGCAGTAACAAATTAACAGAGATCTCCATGGACACCTTTACTTCTCGAGGGCAGGGCAAACCCCTCAATGTGGATCTCTCCCATAACCTCCTTACCCGGGTCATTCGGCCACACCTAGACCGTGGCACCCCTAACATCCAGAGCCTAAACCTCTCCTGGAACCAGCTGCAGGAGGTGCCTGACCTCCAGGGTCTCCCCCTGCGCTACCTCAACCTGGACGGCAACCTCCTGAGCAGGGTCCAGGCAGGGGCTTTCGCAGGGTTGAAGGACCTCATTCACCTGTCACTCAGCAGCCTCCGCTGCTCTACAGAGCTCACCCCATTTGCCTTCCGTGACTTGCCAAGCCTCCAGGTTCTGGATTTATCAGGCAACCCCAGCCTTCAGTCAGCCAGTGCCGAGGTCTTCTCCAGCTTGAACTCTCTGCAGGAACTGAATCTGTCAGGCACAGGGCTAGCAGTCCTGCCAGACAGGCTTCTGAAATACCTCCCATCTATCAAAAGCATCATCCTGGGGAAGGACATCTGGTGCGTCAAGGTGGTCAAAGAAGGCCAATACCGACGAGAGATGAGCCAGACCAGAAAGGAAGTCTTGTACTGCCATGATGGCCATGGCGCCGTGGCCAAAGCCCCCTATGTGTTGTGATAGATGTCACAGACATCACCAGGAGAGGTGAAAATAGGGAAGACCCCTGGAGGGTCTGGGGAAGGGTAGGACGCACGTGAAGGTAGAGGGAGGAAGAAAAAGGTACAGCTCCATTACAAGCAGATACTGAGGCCTACCCTCATGCCATTTTTTGGTAAGCCTGTCAATTTAATTTATATTTATATGTGCCAATACCAGGTCTAACTCCTGAGAGAGAGAGAAAGAGTGTGTGTGTGTGTGTGTGTGTGTGTGTGTGTGTGTGTGTGTGCGCATGTGTGTATGGTGCTTTTCCACCTGTCCTGCTATTCCTCTGCCTGGAGGCTCCCCCATGAGACCACTCTTGGTCTTGCCCTAAACAAAAATTCCCAAGAGGGGACTTCTATCCCCTAGTCTCCTGGGTAGCGCCTGGGACCAGTTAGAGAATGTTGAGAACCAGCCATCAGAGCTGAGGTGTGGCAGGAAAAACATTCCTGACTCCAACATGCCCCTGACTTGGACATCTCCCTTCTGGACCCTGAGGGAAGAGATGGAGGTCCTTGGGAATACCCCTCCCCACCCATGGGTCTGGGGAGGAGACATCCAAGCTTAGGTAGAAGTTCAGGACAAAGAAAAGAAGGAACACCTAGGCAAACATGCCTGAGGGCATGTCCTCTCCTGCTCAGATATCTTCTGTCCCTACTCCAGCATTCCCCAGCTCTGGTCTCCAACGTTCCCCTCATTCTTGACTTAGAGATCCCCTGATTCAGACATCATCCCTCACCCCTCACCCCCCCATGCCACCCACAGCCATGTAATGTAGCCCGTGGCTCGTTTGGTGCCAAAGTGGGCCCCGAGCCCATCTCTGCCTATATACCCTTGGTGTTTTTCCCAAAGTGCCTTCCCCCAATGCCTTGACTCACACTGTGCTCAGGCATCTTTCTCTTAGGGGGTTTGTTTTATTTCATTTTGTTGTTTTTGGTTTGTTTGTTTGTTTTTTAATAATGGACAAGGTGAACAGATAAATCAATAAAGAAGGTAGTCATACTGAATAAACGTTTTCTCATCTGTCCAACTTTGGGACTGTGAGGGGCTGAGTACATGTGTTGTGTCATATTGATTCATTGGGGACCCTTTCAGCTTTTGTCCTCACATTCCAGTGGCATATTTGTCCTGATTTATTCTTTTCTTTAAGACCTTTTCTTTAAATGCCAGTCAGTGGATAACTGAAGAGTACACTGATACAGGAAGAAAAAAAAAAGCATTGATATCGAAGCACCCTAGGGCTTTGAGTAGATTTTGAGGTTAGTACAAGTCAATACTATCAAATGGGAAACCAGAATGAAGTCTTAAGGCACACTGAAAGGCATGACTTCCAGGCTGAAAGAGATGATCATGCCAGGGTGCAGTGGCCTGAGCACACCACATAGGGAGGAGATGCCTGGGGTATGTGGGGAGGAGGTTAAAGCTCAGGTGGAGGTGGGGGCCAAGAAGAGAAACAGCTTCCCCTCTGCTCAGTTCTAGGTACCACATCTTAGGAAGGACATTAAGGAAATGGAGAGCATTGAGGAAAGGACCCCACTGATGGAAGTAGGGGTATTCAGCCTGGAAAAGGAAAGAGAAGACTTGGGGGAGTATAGTAGCTGTCTTTGAACTATTTGAAGGGAATATGGGAAAATATGGGTCTCATGGGAAAAGCCACAGAGGGCAGAACTGGGAGCCAGGGGTGGAAGCTGGATCAAGGCCAATTTAAGTCTGGTGTCAAGAGAAACTTGAGTTCTAGAGGGGAGCAGGCTATACAGGAAGCCAGTGGTGGTCCCCTCCTTAGAGGCTTTCAAGCAAAGACTGACTGACCCCTTGCCAGGTAAGCTATGGAGAGAAGTCTTTTTCAGGTATGGGTTGGATTACATATCCACTAAGGTTCCCCCCATTAAAGAATTTCCACGATGAATTCTGCCACTAGATCTGTCTGATCCTGAACCAGTCACTATCCTGATCTAGGTCAATTTCCTCAAGTATAAGTTGAAGTGGGTGGCCTATATAGATAAAGATATATATGTATATCTGTGTTTATATATATACCCATCTACCACACACATATATGTACATATATATAGTGAAATATATGTTGTGTATATATATATATACTAAAATGATGTGTATATATATATGTATATATGTATGTATGTATATATATATGTGTACATATATGTATGGTTATTGTACGGTCATTTCAGTTGTGTCCAATGCTTTTCTTGGCAAGAATACTGGAGTGCTTTGCCATTTACTCCTCCAGCTCATTTTACAGATGAGGAAACTGAAGGAAACAAGGTTAAGTGACTTGCCCAGGGTCACACAGCTAGTGTCTGAGGCTGGATTTGAACTCAGATCTTCCTGACTCTAAAACTGGCCTTCTATCACTGCATCACCTAGCCGCTATATATATAGCGGCTAGGTGATGTATATATTTTATATATATATATATACACACACACATATATATATACACACACATATATATATACACACACACATACACATATATGCTATATATACATATGTTATATATATACACACATACACACATATATACATACATGTATATAAAAATTTTCAATATATTTTGTTTCTTTTGTCATGCTATTTATTTTATTTAATGCATTTTAAAACATAACTCTGAGAAGTCCATAGGCTTTATCAGACTGCCCAAGGGGTCCATGATGCAACAAAAGGTAAGGAAGCAGTAGAACAGAGAGCCTCTAGAACCTCATTGGGCTAGATGACTCATCTCTAGGCCCCTTTCAGCCTCTGATGGCTTCTGACCTTCTTGACCTATTCTAATCTTCTGGAGGTTTTCCAGCTTCTTAGTGCCCCTCCTAAAAGGCAACACCCAGAACTGTACTCTGCTGGTGGAGTTTAACAAGGGCAGCCTGCCTCTGTTCTGAACACTGTAACTAGCCATGAAGCCTAAAATCCCATCACATTTTTGAAGTTGTCCTATCACACACTCAGTCATGCTGAGCTTGTGGTCCAAGACCTCCAGGTAATTCCCCTAGAGATGGCTATGGCTTTTTGTTCTTTCCGGAGCCCAATGAGGGCCTCCATGTGTACTAAGGTTATTGACCTGAGACCCCAACTAAAGCTGCCTTCATTCTGCCCAGACCTGTCTAATGAGAAGAGATGAGCTTCAGCTATGTTCTCTTCCCCAGTTTTAGGCCATGACTCGCCTCTTAGGGCTCAGGGAGGAATTCAAGGCACCCTTTAAGCCAGGTGTTTGCCTTGGTAGGGAATAATAACAACCATTAACATTGGGAAGCAGCATGGTGTTATAGTGAAAAAAAAAATCCTTGGACCTGGAGTGGGAGGACCATCCTCCCCACTGCTCACACTCCAGCTAGAGGAACGATATTGAGAAGCTGGAAAACAGTCAGAGGAGAGCAATAAAGGCAATGAGGAGACTTGAGTTCATTCAATTGAAGGAATTGGGAATATTTAGCCTAGAGCAGAGTTGGAGAGAGATGTATGATACAAGGGGAAAGGGAATCATACTTGTTCTCCTTGAACCAAGAAGGGCCAGGAGGAAGGAGGAGAAGTTATAAAGGATCCAATTTAGGCCTGATGTCAGGAAACATTTCTTAACCCCCAAGTGGAATGGGCTACCTCAGGAGACACCCCATTCCTAGCTAGATGTCTTCGGCCTCAAGAAGCAATATGACCCCTGGTCAGCCATGCTAATTGGGGATTTCTCTGTGCTGTGGGTTGAACAAGATGACCCCTGAGGCCCTTTCCAAATTTAAAATTCTGTGATCTGAGTTCGAATCTGGATCTGGTATTTATTATTTGGTCTGTGTGGCCTTGAACAAATCGTGTGACTTTGTTAAGATTGATTCTCTGTAAAATGAGAGGGCAGGCATGAGTGACATCTCAAGCACCATTCAGTTCAAAATCCTAGCTTACACTTAGACTTTAATGTTTGTTATTTGGGGAAAGAGAATGTTTAGTCTGAAGAAAAGAAGACTCAGGGGTGGAAAGATGTCTTTGAAGGGCCATCATATGGAAGAAAGATAAGACTTGTTCTGTCTGGCTCCAGACAGCAGACCTAGAAGCAATGAATGGTAAGGGATCTGATCAAACCCTCAGTCATTTACTTCTTAGGTATTGGACCCTGGGCAAGTTGCTTAACCTCTGGTTGTCTTTACTTTCCTCATCTGTGAAATGGGGATAAGACTAGCACTTACCTGCCAGGGTTGTTGTGAGGCAAAAATGGGGTAACATGTGTAAAACACTTTACAAACCTTAGAACACAGAGCTGGAAGGGGCCTTAGAATGTAGAACATGCTGTCAGAGCTGGAAGGAGCCTTAGAACATAGAACATGCTGACAGAGCTGGAAGGAGCCTCAGAACATAGAACATGCTGTCAGAGCTGGAAGGAGCCTCAAAATATAGAACATGCTGTCAGAGCTGGAAGGGGCATTATTTGAGCAGGTATATGGAAAGGCAGCTACATGACACAGCTACAGGCACCAGGCCTGGAGTGAGGAAGACTTATCTTCATGAGTTCAAATCTGGCCTCAGACGTTTCCTAGCTATGTGACCCTGGGCAAGTCACATAACCCTGTTTGCCTCAGTTTCTTCATCTGTAAAATGAGCTGGAGAAGGAAATGGTGAACATTGCAGTATCTTTGCCAAGAAATCCCCAGACGGGGTCACAAAAAGTCAGTCAGGCACGACTGAACAACATATGGAAGATGGATGGGAGGGAAGAAAGACAGTAAGTCAATTCAACACAGCTCAGCAAACATTTACTAATCCCTTAATGTTCCACACACTGCAGAAGGGACTGAGGATACAGAAACAAGCATGAGACAGTCTCTGAATTCAAGAAGCTTATTAGAGAGACCAATCAGGAGACTGTGGTAATCACTGAGCCACCAACAGGACATCTGTTGTTTAGAAGATGGAGCGTGGAAGAGACTCACAGGCCTGGATTAGGACCCTAGAATCAGAGAACCTAGACTCTCAGAAACGCTGAGAAACACATAATATCTGGGGATGAAAAATCAGAGAATATTAGACTCATAGAATCATGGGATCTTAGAATAGTGGACTCTAGAATCATAGACTCTCAGAATTATGCAGTCAGAGAATCTTAGACTCTCAGAGCTAGATAAGACTCTTAGTCGGGGCAGAAGAAGGTCTCATCCAGTCTTTTTTTTTTTTAATCCAGTCTTTTCTTTTTT
This sequence comes from Pseudochirops cupreus, assembly GCA_028627135.1. Classification (NCBI taxonomy): domain Eukaryota; kingdom Metazoa; phylum Chordata; class Mammalia; order Diprotodontia; family Pseudocheiridae; genus Pseudochirops; species Pseudochirops cupreus. The sequence goes on along the minus strand of CM053582.1, from coordinate 155,500,871 downwards.
TTTAAATTTTTCTTTTTGGAGCAGGGAAGGCTGGGCAATAGAGTTAAGTGACTTGCCCAAGGTCACACGGCCAGTAAGCGTTAAGTGTGGGAGGCTGAATTTGAACTCAGGTCCTCCTGACTACAAGGCCAGTGCTCTATTCACTGCATCACCTAGCTGCCCCTCATTCAACCTTTTCTTGTAGATGAAGAAGAAGAAGGAGCTGGTATATGTAGAGATAAGTGAGGTGAATGAAGAAACTTCAGGAAGAAAGGATCATTTTCACCTGGATGAGGCAAAATTAGCCAGATGTGAGGACAGATGTGAGGGAGGAGCCAGGGAAGGCTGCTTGGAGTTGGGAGGGCCCTCAGAACACAGAATGTCAGAGCTGGGAGAGGCCTTAGAACACAGAATGTCAGAGCTGGGAGAGGCCTTTGAACACAGAATGTCAGAGCTGAGAGAGGCCATAGAACACAGAATGTCAGAGCTGGGAGGGCCCTTAGAACACAGAATGTCAGAGCTGGGAGGGCTCTTAGAACACAGAATGTCAGAGCTGAGAAGGCCCTTAGAACACAGAATATCAGAGCTGAGAGAGGCCTTAGAACACAGAAATGTCAGAGCTGAGAAGGGCCTTAAAGAACACATTGTCTAATCCTTGAACTTTATGTATGAGTAAATTGAGACCCCCAAAAAGTGAAGTGTCTTGTCCAACATCATTAAGCAGAATAAGTAGCAGGGCCAAGACACAAATCTAGGACTCCTGATCCTCAGCCCATACTCACTCTTCTGCATTTCCTTGTTATAAACTCCTCTGCTTATGATGCTTACTTTATAAGAGACAATAAAAGTCTCTCCTATACCCAGTACTTGTGATGGTCCTGAGCAAACCAGATGCAGTAAATATCCATGTGCTACATAAAATAAAGTAAATAGGGTGATGTAAAACTCACTAAGCAAACAATCTAGCATGTTTAATTCATGTTTGTACTTAAAAGTAATTACGCCTTCCAGACTTATTTGTCTTTATATCAACATAAAGTATGCATGAGTATAACGACTTCTGCCCCTCCTTGGATATTATATTCAATATAATATATGATCATTTTACCCTTGGCCTATTGAAGACATGCACTTGTATTTACAGAGTATATGCAGTCCCCAGAGTTAGCTTCTATTTGCAACTGAAGTGTTTATTTCATGAGCGATTCATTGTTCTAAACTCTCAGGAAATCAGATCTTAGAAACAAGGTCTTAAATCACAAAGTCTAAGAATCTTAGATGCCGAGAACTGAAGAACTTAATATCACAGAACCATAAAACACTATTCTTGGAAAGACTTCTAGAGCACCCCCTCTCAACCTTCCTCATTTTACAGCAAGAGAATCTGAGGCCACGAGAGTTAAAATGACCTGACCAAGGTTTCACATCCATGCATATTGACTGGAATCATTGATTGAATGGACAGACTTTGATGGAGGTCAGAAAGAAAGAGTGCTACCTGGCTTCAAGGCCTTTTTTCAGTGCCCTCTCTCATTCCCTCCTTCCCTCCACTCTCAGAGGAAATAATCCATAGTCTTGCTGACACCAATGTTTCCTCCTACAGTCTCTATTCCATACCCTCTGTTCTCTCCCTAAAATTACTCTATCAATTATCTCTTCTCTCACACACATTTTCAATCTCTGTCTGTCTCTGTCTGAGTTTCTCTCTCTCTCTCTCTCTCTCTCTCTCTCTCTCTGTCTCTCTGTCTCTGTCTCTGTCTGTCTCTCTCTTCCTCTCTCTTCCTCTCTCTTCCTTTCTCTCTCTCTCTCTCTCTCTCTCTCTTTCTCTCTCTCTCTTTCTCTCTCTCTCTCTCTCTCTTTCTCTCTCTCTTTTTCTCTCCATTCCTCCCTCCCTCCCTCCCTCCCTCTCTCTTCTGAGTGTTCTCATTCAACCTATAAATGTGTTCAGCCCCTAGCAAGAGTAGTTAGTAAGTACTCAATACCTCCCCCCAGTGGTGTACTGGTAAATGTTTAACAGCTGACTTTCCAGAAAGAAAAAAAAAGTATACACAACACATTTTTAAGTTTAATTTGCATTAGTAACATTTTCTTCTAAAGTTTAGACAATAAACGAAGCAATAAATCCAGTTCTGATTTGTAGGATTTGTTGATTTCCATGATGTAAATGTTTGTGCTGACAATTTAACCATCAGCTCTTTTGAGCCAGTTCAAGTTGGTTCTAACACATTCCTGCCTTTACCTCTCATCACCCAGTCATTCAGTCAGTCAAAAAAGGCAAAAAATAGTCCCTACTCTCAAGGAGTTGTATCCTGAGCTCTTTATGAAATTGGCCTCCCCAAGGTCCATAGTGACCAAATTTATTCTCATTACCATTGACCTTTCTGTGGCATTTGACATTGTCCCTCCACCTCCTTGTTATCATGTCCTCTTCTGCCAGCCACATCACTATATCTTCTTGGCTCTCCTCCTATCTTTCTGACTGCTTCTTCTTTTCTGATTCCTAATCTTTCCTGCCCTCCCTCCAAACATGAATGTTCCCCCAAAAGTTCTTTCCTTGGATCTCTACAATCCATCCCCTGGTACCTACATCCACCATCATGGATTCAATGGTCAACCTTATACAGATGACTCTCACCAGCAGGGAAGGGGGGGGTCAATACCTGTACCTCAGATTCAACTGCTCTAAAACTGAATTTATCTTCTGACCCCCAAACCTGCCCTCTTCCCCTCCCTGGTTTCTCAATCTCTAACAAAAATGTGTCACTTCCCCAGCCTAGCAGCTTGTCATTGTGGAGTCATTTCTGATTCTTCTCTCTCCTTCACCTTCCCTCCCTCCACCTCACCACACACACATGTGTGCACACACACACATTTACCACATCTTATTCTGCTTCTGAAATTTCTCTCACCCCCATCTCCTCCTCTTTACTCCCCCATAGCCACCCTAGTTCTTGGATTCCATTGCATCTTTCCTGGAGTGTTGTAATCATCTCCACAGTGCTCTTACTACCTTCAGTTTATCCTCTTTCCAATTTACCTTTCCCATGCTCCTCAAGTAATCTCCCTGACCTGCTTTGATGATCGCATTACTCCTGTACTCAAAAGACTTTCTTGGCTCCCTATTACCTGCTGAAGGAAGGAACTATTTTACAAGCACAAACACAAGTGAAGTGCCTGCCAGATAGTAGGGGCTTAACAACTGCTTATTGAATGGAATAAAACACTCCTCTTGATATTCAAAACCCTGCACAATCTTGTTTCAACCTGCTTTGGAATTTTGTATCCCAATAGGCTCTGCACATACTATACAACAGGGGTTCTTAACCCATTGTTTCATAAGGTCCCAGATGGGGAAAAATACATCTTTATTTTCACTAACCTCTAATTCAAATTTAACTTTTCATTCAATTATTTTAAAACATGTTTCTATGTCTGCCAAAGGAATCTGAGACACATAAAAAAGATTAAGAGCATCTGCTCTATACATTAGCTAAGCTGTATAATTCTCTATCCTTCCTCCAGATCCATTTTCCTTCTCCAATGAGTTTTTACTCATGTTCTTCCCCCATACATACAAAAACACATGGGATAGACTCCTTCTCCTACCTCCTTTCTTCCTGGTCCAACTCAAAAGCATTTCTGAAGGGCCTACTATGTGCTAGATGTTGTACCAGGCACTGAAAATACAAATGCAAAATTGAGGCAACCTCTGCCCTTGTGGAACTTACATTCTACTAGCCCAGAATCCACTTCCTCCATGAAGCCTTCCCTAACTTCCTCCACCGGTTGGAAGCTATTTTTTCCTACTAGAATTTCTCAGAGTGTCATGTCTGAACCTTTCTTTACAGTCATCTCAGGAAGTAGTGTTGGATAGTGGAGAGACTGCCAGAGCTGGCGTCAGGAAATCTCTGTCTCCTGTATTTACTCAACGTGTGAACAAGTCCCTTCCCTTCCCTTGGCCTCAATCTCTTTGTTTTAAACATATAAAAGTTGGGCTGAATCACATCTCAGGTCTGGCCAGCTCTGGATCCTCAGAGACATCAATATGATTTTGGCCAAGGATCCGGCTGCCAATATTACTGCTTCCAATGCTGCCATCTTGTGGTTCTATGGATTGCTCATCAGTCCATCACCCTGCCCCAGGCCATTAAGCCATGGAATTTTAGAGCTGAGAGGGAGTTTAAAGACCTAGTTTTCTATAGTGGTTAAAAATATTTGTAATTTTCTTAGTAGTGGAAATGCTGGCTACACCAGAATAAACTGGGACACACACATGAACATCAGTCCTGAAGGGACCTTAGAACACAGGATGTCAGAGCTGGGAGAACCCTTAGAACACAGGATGTCAGAGCTGGGAGGGTCCTTAGAACACAGACTGTCAGAACACACACATGAACACACACACACACACACACACCTTTAAACTTTTTAAATAGCTAGCATTTTTTTAGTAATACCACTTTTATAATGGCTAGCATTTACATAGAGTTTTAAGGTTTATGGAATGCTTTACATGATATCTCATTCAATCTTCTCAACAACCTTATAAAATAGGGTGCTTTTATTATCCCATTTTGCAGATGAGAAAATTAAGGCTCATTTGCCCACAGACCCACAGCTAGTATCTCTTTCCAATACTGACAGCCTCTTCTAAACTCTTTTCCAGCTCTAAAATTCTCTACCACTGACCCAAATTTATAGGTAAAAAAACTGAGTACCAGAGAAGGAAAGTGACATTCCCATCATCATACAACGAATGAGTAATAAATATAATCTATTCTAATTATAGACCGTTGGTTACCAACAATCTCTTAATTATCAAATACAACGGTCTTTTCTCAGTCCCCATCTTTCTTAATCTCTCTGCTACATCCAACATTGGTAACCACCCTCTCTTCCTGAATTTTCTGTCCTTTCTGGGTTTTCATGACAATTTTACCTCCTGGTTCTCTTCCTACTTGTCTGATGACTTGTCAGTTTTCTTTGCAAGATCAACACCCATTCCCCTCCAAGTGTGAGTATAGCCCTGAGCTCTGTCTTGAGTTCTATCTTTATCTCTCTTATCTCTGTCTCTGTCTCTTTCATACACACACACACACACACACACACACACACACACACACACACTCACACACACTCACACACACACATTCCCACATGTGCACAGACATACATATCAGATCCCATTGGTTCAATTATAATTTCTATGAAAATGACTGCCCAGTCCTCATATCCAGCCCTCAATTCTCTCCTGAGTTTCAGCGCACAACTCCTGCCCCACAATGGATGTGTCATGGCCATCTCAAACTCAATCAGTCAAAAACAGAGCTCAACATCTTTCTTCTCAAACCCTCTCTTGAACTTCCTTCTTTTGTGGAGGTCACCATGATCCTTCCAGTCGTTCAGGGCGTCAAATCTGGATTCATCCTTGACTCATCCCTCTCCCTCACCCTCCCATATCTAATCCATCAAATCCCTGATTTTGCTTCCACATCTCACAACCACCACTTTCCGCCCTTCACAAGTCCACCACACAAGTTCATGCACTCATCACTTCCCATTTGGACTCTTAACAACAGCCTCATACTTGGTTTCCCTGACAGAATTCTCTCTCCTCTCCAATCCATGCTCCTCTCAGCTGCTAAATCAATATTCCTAAAGCAATATCTGACTGTGTGACCTGCTCCTTCTTGTTTCTAGGATAAAATAAAGTACAAACTCCTTTGTTTAGCATTAAAAGTCCGTAAATCAGTTTCATCCTGCCTTTCCAGGCTTACCGCACGCATATGCCCCTCTGCCACCTCCACACACTTGACATTACTTCCAATCTGGTCTACTTGACACACATGATGTTCCATTTCCTATCTCCATTCTTGTGTACAGACTGCCTGCCATGCCTGCAATGCCCTCTCCCCTCACCCCTACTTCTGAGAAGTCCTAGCTTTCTTTGAGGTTAGCCTCAAGCATCAACTCTTATAGGAGACCTAGCCTGATTCCCCCAGTTGAGATCTATCAGATTTGCTTTGTAATTCCTCTATATTTACTCATCTGCGTGCATGATGTTTTCCCAGCTTCTTGAGGACAGGAATTATTTCTTCTTTTTTTGTCTTTGGGTCCCCAAAACTAATCACAGCACCTGGCAAATGGTTGATGCTTAAAGACTGGTTGTTGAGTGAATGAATGTGGTGGGGGGGGGGGGGGGGACATACATGCATGTACACAGAGAAGAAGTTAGGCAATGGGGGAAATCACAAAATTCCATCTTAAAAAGGTGCTTACCATGAAATCTGTATTTAAATGAAGGCTCTGCTGTTAACAATTTACGTGACTTTGAAGAAGTCTCTTTTTTTCTGAGTCTCAGATCCCTCCAGTGTAAAATGAGCAACTAGATGGTATGTAAGGTACTTTCCAGCTTTGAGTCCAAGAAAATTTGAGGAGGAAAAGAACCCTCTTCCTGCAACCAGGTGATATAGCTCATAAAACGCTGGGCCTAGAGTCAGGGAGACCTGAATTCAAATTCAGATATTAGCTGTGTTACCCTGGGTAAGTCCCTTAACCTTTGCCTGAGGAAACCTCAGTTGCCTCACCTATGAAATGGGAACGATAATGGAATTTACCTCCCAGGGCTCTTATGAGGATCAAATAAGATAATATTTATGAAATACTTAGCCACAGTACTTGGCATAGTAGTTACTTAATAAAAGCATATTCCCTTCCCATGTCTGGGAGGATCAAGGAAAGTTTCACCTGAACAGGTCATTAAAGAAAGAGGATTTACAAAGGCAGAGATGATGAGGAAGTATATTTTAGGCATGGCCTTAGGGATTGGAGGTGGGTGGCACAGCATGTAGGAATGTATTGAGGAAGGACGCTGTGTGTCAAGTCCAGGAATTAAGAAGTCTATTCTGGTTGCAACATACAGGGGAGTAATGTGAAATAAAATTGGAAAGGGAGGGGGGAATGTTAAATGGTAGGGCAAGAGTTTGTATTTTATGCTAGAGCAGAGGTCTGTGAATTTTTTTTAATATGAAATGAGAGAGAGAGAGAAAAAAAGGTAATAGATAGCAGATAATACGTGATAGATGGCAAATTGATAACATGATAGTGACAGATAGATGATAGATTGATAGGTAGATGATAGACAATAGAAGAGAGAGATACATGATAGGTAGATGACAGAAATATAGATAATAGATAGGTAGATGATAGACGGATGGATGGATGGATGGATGGATGGATGGATGATAGGTAGGTAGTTAGGTAGATGATGGATAGATTATTTCCATATAATTGGTTCACTTTGTTCCTTTCTAATAGATGGGAAAAGATTTGTATAATGTGTTACAACACATGGCAGAGTATGATAAAGGCCACAGGACAGGGAAAGACAGTAGGAAAGCGGGATTCATAGCAAGGAAAGATCACTTTGGGTTAGATGGATCAGGGAAACCTTCCTGGAGGAAGAGGCTTTGTATTCCTTTTTGTAACCCTATGTATTATATTTTATAAATTCATAAACATTATTTTGAAAAGAGTTCACCAGACAGCCTGTCCAGGACACAGAAAAGGTTATTGTAAAGACAACCGGAAGCTACTGGAGTAGGGGAGTGTCGTGCTGCTCTATTTGTTTGGAGACACAGTGAAGGATAGATTATAAAGGGGGAAATGGAGACAAGGAATCTCATTAGGAGGCAATTAGAATAGTCCAACTGAGAAATTATAGAAACCTGTGCTAGGAATGTGATTGGACTGAAGACAATGGAAAGATATTTTTGAATTAGAATTGAAAAGATTTGGCAGCAGAATGGATGGCATGGGCCAAAGCGAGGGGGAGAGGAGAGTAAAGGATGGTACCAAAGTTTCTATCCTGGGAGTCTGGGAAGATGGTCCATCAATAGAAAAAAGGAAGTTGAAAGCATTCTGTGATCCCCATCTAGTTATGTATACACATGCTGTTTATGAGTTTGTGAGTTTTTTGCATATTTCTTTCATAAGTAAAAATGTTTTGTTCATTTTTGTCATTATTACTGCTTCTCTGGTCCTCATTACTTCCTTCTCTAACAGGAGGGTAATTACAAGCCCCACTCAGATTTTAGACAAGTCTGACCTGAAGGACAATTAGCCTCTATTTGAACCACAGTAACTATTTTCATTGCTGTTGATACAAACCATTTTGAACTTTTTAAACTAGAAAGAAATAATTTACTAATTTTACACAGCCTAACATGCCCATTTTCTCTTTATTGTTTACAGTGGGATTTTCAGTATACAAAGAGATTTTGCATCCATTATTTCAGGAAATGACTCTATATTTATTTTATATATGTATTCTATACTTAGTACTCTGAATCTTCCCTCCAAAATAACTTTATATTTAGTTATATATTTAGTATATGCATAATATATGTTTATATGTATACCCATTATCTTCTCCAGCAGAATGTAAGCTTCTTGAGGGCAAGGACTGGTTTATCTTTGTTTTTCTAACTCTAGTACCTAGTAGAGTGACTGGCATATAGCAGATGCTCAATAGACATTGTTGTACACAGAGGAGAAGAGTAAGAGTCAAAGGTGAGTAGTTATATACTCAAGGTCACACAGTGAGACAAGGTTAGAGACAGAATTATAAGGCAAATGACCTCCCCTTTTCATAGGCTCAGTTCCTTTCCCTATAAAAACAGAGATCAGAACCTGGCCTACTGGAGGGGGGCAGAGCCAAGATGGCGGCGTAGCAGCAGCAACATATTGCAGCTCTCACATAGCCACCCCAAAATACCCATAAAATAGGACTCTAAACCAATCCTAGAACTCCAAAACGCACACAAAGATACTTCCCACTAAAGTCAGCTCGGTTACAAGGAAACATATCAGCACTGCGAACCAAAACCAGCCTGGCCTGAAGCCGAGGCTATGCC
>CM053582.1:155476375-155491477 GCA_028627135.1 Pseudochirops cupreus | reverse complement strand
GGGGACACACTGGGATGGCTGTTTTGGGGCGGTGGGTGGGGGAAAGAGGGGAGAAAATATGTAACTCAAAATCTTGTGGAAATGAATGATGCAAACTAAAATAAAATTTAAAAAAATTTAAAAAAAAAGAACCTGGCCTACTTCAAAGAAAGGAGACGGGAATTAACATTTATACAGCACCTTGTTGTTGTTATTGTCACTCACTCATGTTGGACTATGTCATGGTGTTTTCTTGGTAAAGATACTGGAGCCATTTCCTTCTTCAGTGTTTCTCTGTTTTACAGATGAGAAATTGAGACAAATGGAGACTAGATGACTTGCCCAAGGTCACACATCTAGTAAGTTTCAGAGGCAGGATTTGAACTCAGATCTACCTGACTCCAGGCCCAGGGCTCTATTCACTACACCACCTAGCTGCCATTTTATAAAGCACCTGGCATGTGTCAAAGACTGTGCTCAATGCTTTTTACAAATATTATCTCATTTGAACTTCACAACAACTCCACTTGAGGAAGATTGTATGATTATCCCCACTTTACAATTGAAGAAACTAAGATAAAAAGCAATGAAGTCACTTTCTTGGGGTCACATACACAGCTATTAAGTGTGTAAGGCTGGATTTGAATCCAGATCCTGCTGATTCCAGGCCCATTGCTGTATATACACCTCCAGGTGCATCTGATGAGGCAGAAGAAACAACAGATTAAGAGTGCTTTGACCATGTATTAAACTCTTGACAGGTGTTTGTAATCAACAGCCTGAAACCTTTCCTATTTGACATCTTGGGATCAGCTGATACTCTGCCAAGCTCCAGGAACTCCAAGAAACATATCAAATTTGTACAAAAGAGGCTAATGCCAATAAGACTTCTGGGGCCAAGATGGCAGAGTAAGCAAGAAATCACCATAACTCTCCCATAATCACTTCTAAACAACCATGAAATAGTGCCCCAAAACAAATCATGGAACAGAAGAACAAGCAAAAAGACAGGGTGAAATAATCTTTTTGCCTAAGAAACTTGGAAAGTTGGCAGGAAAGTTCTGTCTCTCTAGGGTAAGGGAAGCATAGTCCAGGACAGGAAGCATCCCAGCAAGCCAGCAACAAGTCCCACATCAGCAAACTGGAGATTCTGAGACCTAGTGTGATCAAGCATCCAAATGCTAAGACCAGGACCTCCCATGTGCCTCAGCATAGCCAGGGGAGGCAGGCATTAGCTCTTAGAACCACCCACATGCTTTAGCATAGCCCCAGGCAAACAGGCAGCCAGCTGCCAGAATGCCAGGTACTTCAGAGTAGCCCTGGGCAAACAGGTAGACACCAACTCTACAGGTGCTAAAGCAAGAAGGCAGACACCAGCACCAGGACCCCACATATAACCCAGCATAACCAGGCAAACAGGCAGCCACCAGCACCAGGACCCCCACTTGCTTTCATGTAACCCTGGGAAACAGGCAGACACCAAGACAGAAACACCTCCTAGGGCCTCAGCACACACCAGATACCAGCACTGGGACCTCACCTCAGCACCAGGTAAGGTGTCAGACCCCTACAGCCTTCAGTAGCACTAGCCTTCCCACCCCATCCCACTCTCTCTTCATAGCACCAGACACCAGACCATAAGTTTCAGTGCAGCACCAGGTAAACAGCTAGGGCTTATAGCCCCTGGCACAAGAAGCCTGAGACAATGCCCCATTCCAACCCTGGGGGCAGAACTCAAACTTAAAAGAAAGGAAAAAGGCCAAAAAAGATGAGCAAAAAATAAAACAAAACAAAACAATCTGACCATAGAAAGTTATTATAGTGACAGGGAATATCAAGACACAAACCCAAGAAGAGAACAACAGTGTCAAAACACCTATGAGCAAAGCCCCAAAGAAAAATGATAAGTGGTTTCAAGTCCAGAAAGAACTCAATGAAGAGCTCAAAGAGGAGCTTAAAAGTCAAATAAGAGAGGTAGAAGAAAAAATTGAAAAGAAATGAAAGTGAAGCAAGAGATTTATGAAAAAAAGAATCAACAGGGGAAGCTAGGCAGTGCAGTGAATGGAGTACTGGCCTTGGAGTCAGGAGGACCTGTGTTCAAATCTGGCCTCAGATACTTGACACACTTACTAGCTGTGTGACCTTGGGCAAGTCACTTAACCCCAATCACCTTGCCTTCCCCCATCCAAAAAAAAAAAAAAGAATCAACAGCTTGGAAAAAGAAAATAAATACTTAAAAAGTAGAATTGACCCACTGGAAAAGGAGGTATAAAAACTAACTGAGGAAAACAACTCCTTAAAAGTTGGAATTGGGCAAGTAGAAGCTAACTACTCTATGAGACCTCAAGAATCAGTCAAACAAAATCAAAAGAATGAAAAAATAGAAGAAAATATAAAATGCCTCATTGGAAAAACAACTAACCTAGAAAATAGATCCAGGAGAGAAAATGCCAGGATCATTCGATTACCTGAAAGCTGTAATCAAAAAGAGGACCTGGACAGCATCCTTCAAGAAATTATCAAAGAAAACTGCTCTGATATCATGGAACCAGAGGGCAAAATAAGCATTGAAAGAATCCACTGATCACCTCAGGAAAGAGATCCCAAAATAAAAACTCCAAGGAACATTATACCCAAATTTCAGAACTATCAAGTAAAAGAAAAAATACTGCAAGAATTAAAGGTCATAGAGCATGATATTCCAAAAGGCAAAGGAGCTGACTACAACCAAGAAATCAAGCATATACTTCAAGGAGGGGAAATGGTCATTCAATGAAATAGAAGGATATGTGGTTCTTAATAGATGCTGAAAAAGCTGTTGATCTGTTTCTTCTTTCACGACTATGACTAATAAGGAAATACGTTTTACATGATTGCACACATCTAACCTATAGCTAACTGTCTACCATTTTAGGAAGACAGGAGGTGAGAGAGGGAGGGAGGAAAAAATTGGAACTCAAAATCTTGTAAAAATGAATACTAAAAAATTGTCTTGACACATAATTGAGGAGGCAATAAAATACTGTTTTTTAAAAAGAGGCTAATGCCAGAGGAAGATGGTCACTTTCTGTGGATAGAAATCATTATCATGATCTGTAAAAAGATATTCTTTTACTCTTCTGTTCACAAGCCCTCAGTGCTCTCTACTGCCTTCAGGGAAAAGCTCAGGCTCCTCAACCTGGCATTCAAGGTCTTGCAGAGTTAGATTCCACCCTTGATTTCCCTCCTTATTACATGTCACTGCTCCTAAGAAACTCAACTCTCTCTCCAAACTAGAAGACATACTGTTCCCCAAGCATGCCTCATACTTTCCAACTCCTTATCTTACCGCAATTACTCCTAAGACCTATCTTTGATTCTTTGTGTTATTCAGATTAAGCTAACACTTTCTAAGTACCCTCTTAAGGGTGATTAAAACCAAAAACGTTTGTTAATTATATAAGCTAGTATAGAAGAACAGTAAAGACTTGCAGATTAAGAAGTCAGCAGAGAAATGGATACATGTGGTGTTGATATTCCTGAATGGACCAATGGCATCAAAACCTACACTCCAGAGTTACGAGTTATATTGAACTCATGGATTTTCCCCCTCACTTGCTTTCCTGTCAGGTTCCCACCAGACTGTGCCCATTCTTTCCTACAGCTATTGAGTATATTGATGGAATAATGTGGTCCAGGTTAATCTGTGGATTGTGATACACTTTACTATTCACGCACCTACCTTAATATATAAGTATCTATGCCATTATGATTTCTTTTTCTTGATTGTCAAATAAATGGTTATGTTTAAGACCTAAAAGTGTTGTTACTGTGAGTGGCTGGTTCTGTAAATAGAAATGCATTGGCAGGAACCTTTAGGCGTTCTTTAGTGGTGAGTAGCAACAAAAGTTGCCTTTAGGACTCTGAAAGAATTTGAGTATAATCATATAGTGGTTGTATATTGCTGGGAGCCTAGACATGCCAGAGTGAAGTCGGATTGGAGTGAGTGAGCCAACAACCCAAAGAATGAGTTGGTATCCATACACCCCAAATAAGGGATGATGTTGCATTGGTCCTCCACATAAGCCTTACATTGTAGGCGGTGATCACTTCACTAGCATTTCATTATGTACTTAGATCTGTTATATTACTGTATCCAGGATAAGTATTGTAGCTAACATGAGGAGTATGGATTTTGAATCCCTTAAATCAGTGGTTCTCAACCTTCCTAATGCCTCAACCCTTTAATACTTGTACGTGGGTGTATCTGCATGTGGGCAGACATGCCTGGAGATAGATAGAGGAGCCGTGTCTCGGTTCCTAAGACCATCGGAAATATGTGTTTTCCTATGGTCTTAGGCGACCCCTGTGACCTCAGTGAAAGGCACGTTCGACCCCCAAAGGGGTCGCAACCTACAGATTGAGAACCACTGCCTTAAATGCTGGTGCCTAGCAGTTCACCTAGGATATAATGTGAGAGCTCATTAATGTTCCTTTTGTATTTTACTTTTAAGGAGGTCTAGACATTGTCTTATCTGTGACATGAATCCAAACGGCTCATCTGAGATTCTCATGGAATGTAGATCTATTGGACAAAGCAGGTCTGTTGGGGAACCCAGTGTTGTTGCAGTGAGTCAGAGGAGTTGTATAGCATTGAACCTGAGCTGTGAGAGTTACTTCCAGAATGGGGGTTGAGGTGGATAGGGATTAGGTGAAGACAGAGAAAAATGACTCATTTCCTCCATGGACAGAATGCTATATTTTTGTTTGGTTTAGTTTGGTTTGGTTTGGTTTGGTTTCATTTGGTACCCAGAGCAGAGAGGCCCTTTAGCGGAGGAAGGTAAGGACCTTGGTCTTCCCTATTGCTAGTGGGTTAATGCCAATACAGAAACACTAAGCCAAATGGGTTTAGCTTCTCACCTGGAGGGTAAGAGGATGACTTATAGTCAACCCCAGGTCCTTAATCCCTGTGAGGAGAATCACGCATTTTGGAAGCTCTGTAGGGACCAGTCTTTCCTTCTGATACAGAGAGCTCGATTTCCTTTCTTGTTTCTTCCATTTATTGCCCATGAATTTGGGAAAGGTTTTGTAAGCACCGGATAGTTTCCTAATAAATACTAAGCAAGCAGTAACCTCTGAGAAGTTTCAATGTGTTTCATTTGTTAGATCTACGTAACTCTGTCTTTGGACATGACTGTATTTTCTGCCTCTAAGTTTGGGATGACATAAGAGCTTTGTCACCTGGACTTTATTGTCACTCTTTCATATAAGAAATTGGGGAATGCACTTGAAATACCCATCTCTGAGCCTCCCAAGCACACCAGAGGTGTTTTCTAGATTGAGAATACGACCACTGAGTTCCAATTGACTCAGGTGAACATTCAATAGGGGGAGAGTGTAGATGAGAGGGATTATCCTAGAAGGGCCAGGGCTTGGAGCATGCATGATACTACTTGCCTGGCTTCAGTCAAAGTAGAAACTGGGAAGCAACTTGAATCCATACATGCATGATTGAGAGACGGATACAGTATAATGATGATACATCTCCTAATTGGTTTCATAACCAGTGACTCAAGGGCTGCTGAGCCAGAAATGAGGGATTATGCAAAGGGGGTGACCTGACCATCCTTTAGTGTCTTTTCTTTCTTTTGCAGCCACAAGCAAGGCAGAACTATGTCAAGTTGATCCAGAGAGTTGGGTGGGGCCAGGGTGTCAGCCCAGTCTCCCACCTGACATTGATGGCTGCCAGCCCATGGCTGCCTCTGTCTTTTCTCATTTATTTTTTTCCTGATCTCAGGTGAATGAATGTTCTGAGATAATAGTGCCTGGACAACCCTGTAAGTTCAGGAGATCCAAAGAGCCCATCAGAGGTCACACTGGTGGCTGGCAGTGCAGAAGAGGCCCAGTTTAGAAGTAGATTATCCATTCCAAGAGAGATGCCACATTGTGCAAGAAACCAGCCCACCTGAACAGCAAAACATTTGCTGCTGATGATATACTCTATATCATACTTAACAGGGATCTCACAAAAGGGAAAAGGACTTTCAGGGCTAGGAATTGTAATGGCAAGCACAGAAGTAGTTCACACCTTGTTTCAGCTATTGAATTAATACCTTGTTTCAGTTCAAGTTTCTTTTGAGCCTTGTATCAAGTCTATTAAGAAACAGAACATGTAAACCCTAGAACTCATGAACTCCTGCAACAGGAAGAGGAGGAGCTAATGACCATATATAAAGAGAGGCCCAGGCTAGAGACAGCAGAACTGAGGAGAGGACTCTTGTGGTGGCAGAGTCAAGAAGAAAGCTTGTAGTATCCCAGCACCCTGTTTGTCTGCTCTATCTGTGTTGATGTTTGTTTGTGATACTTTGTACAGAAATCCTGGGACCTTACTGGAAGCCCTGAAAGAGGATTTTCTGGTTGTCTGTTTACAGAAATCCTGGAGGAGGGTTTTGGAGGTCCTGAGACTTTACTGATGATTTGTACTGACCTCTTGGACCTTGTTTGTGGGTGTGTGTTGATTTCTATGTTGATGATTTGTGTTGAGTTTTCAGACCTTGTTGGTGAGTCTGAGTTGATTTCACAGGCAGAGAGTGAATTGATGATGGTGCCAGCAATGTGTATGAATATTAAAGCTCTGCTAAGCTTTGTCTTCCCAGAAACAGGAACTGTGAAGGACTTGAGGTGGACAGGGACACTGTGAGCTTCAATACAGAACAGGAACTGGATGAAGAACTGGACAAGGAGCTGGACAAGGAACTGGGAGCTGCCTGCCTTTGAACCCAGGTGACAATTGGAGGTGGGACCATGGAAGAGGAACCATGGAAGCTGAGAGCCAGCCTCAAGTCAAGCTGAAAGAAGACTTTACTTGAATGCTGTGTACTGACTGAGATTATGATTTACCGTGACCTAGGGGTGGAGAACTTTGACTTTTGTACTGTGTGTCCCTTAAAGAGGCAAGTCTCTTAAGGATGATTGAATGACTGAGTTACTAAATGATTGTACTTTGTTAAATACTATGTGACCACTTTGGTGAAAACTATGTGGCCATTTTAATGATAAGTTGTTGAGTTGTGACATGGTGAATGCTGTATTTTGATTTTCTGTGATAAGTTGTAAAATTGTGAATGCTGTACCTTGATTTTCTGTGAATGTTTTGCTCTGATTTGTTATTGAATAAATAGAGAGTTTGCTGTACTATGTAATCAGAACCTTGAACGCTGTTCACAGCAGCAGTCCTCTGGAAAGGTGCTTGTGCTTGGCTTTACAGGAGTTAAGAATTTCTTTGCCATATGTATTCTCCCTGCCTTTGTATTTAAATTTGACCCTATTCTCCCCAGGGATCTTGTGGCTATAAGAGAGGACAAGTGGGGACATGTTTTATACCAATTCTTCTTGCTATAAATATTTAATAAATAAATGTTTTTTTGTTGGGGAAGAAAAAGCTAATTGATGTCTTCTGCCTAACTGTTAATGGGAAAACACCAGTAGGGGCTCATGAGTAACAATATTAGAAACCCAGCCCCTGAGTTACCCCTAGAACTATGAATATGTAGTCAACCACCCCTCTAGGCACCCCAACCAAAGAGTCCAAATGTAATACTCAAGAGACGGTGCTACATAAAGAAATATAACAAGGCCTTTATGAAATAATACAAAGTGGGTGAAAAAAGGGAGAGAACCAGAGCAGAGGATGACTAAGACCATATAAGAGGAAAGTGAAAGAAAATAAATGAAAGAACAAAGAATTCTGATGGAGACTTCAAAGAAGTGACTGAAAAGTGGCTGTGAGATTTGTGTGTTAAATTCACTTAATTAAATTTACCTAATAGCAAAATAAGTTTAATTGGTTATATTGATGTTCAACCTGAAATTTATGAGTCATTTTTTAAAAAAATAAGATCCTAGCAAAAATTATTACATGCCCCTTAGGGAATATTTTTTATGCTACCCCTAAATAAAATAGCAGAAATGTTTCAGAGGCAGTGTGGTGAATTGGAAATACTCTGGCTTTGAGAGCAGAAGTCTTGGGTTTGAGTAAAATCTGTGTAACCTTGAACAAGTTCTTTCCTTCTCTGGGCTTCATTTTCCAGGAAGTAGCATAACCTGAAATAATGATGAAATAATGATGAACTCAGAAGACTTGTGTTCACACCTTGGTTAATAGCTAATCATAAATTAGCATTTGTATTAGGGGCAACTAGGGGGTGTGCAGTGGACAGAGGACTGGACTTGGAATCAGAAAAACTCGTCTTCATGGGTTCAAATACAGCTTCAGACACTGGCTAACTGTGTGAGTCTGGGCAAGTCATTTAAACTTATTTGCCTCAGTTTCCTCATCTGTAAAATGAACTGAAAAAGGAAATGGCAAACCACTCCAGTATCTTGGTCAAGAAGACCGCAAACGGAGTCATGAAGAGTCTGACATGACTGAAACAACTCAACAACAACATGAACAGGGTGGGGAGGGGATAGGAGGTGTTCCTGGGGTCATGATGGAGTCGGGAATGTGTTGCTTTCCCCAATTAGACTGTAAGCTCCTTGAGGTCAGGGGCTAACTTTCTGCTTGTACTTGCATTCTCAGTTCTTAGCACAGTGCTTGGCACATGGTAGACTCTTAAATGCTCGTTGACTTATTGAGTGTAAGGGAGAATGAATTACTATAAAACAGAGGATCCTAACTTATTTGTGTCATGGACCCCTTTGGCAGTCTGGTGAAACCCTCTCAGAATGTTTTTAAAATAAATATATAATTTTATAAAGAAAAGCAATTACAGTGAAATGCATTTATCAACATATTTTTTAGAAGCAAGTTCATGGACTCCAGGTTAGGAACCCCTGCTATAGTAGCCTAAGGGAATAACCTTTCAGAACTGGAAGGGCCCTGGGGTACATTTAGCCTCATTCAGGGCATCTGGAGTCCCATGGCCTGTTTATTTGCCAGAGAGGTCTCCCAGGGACCTCCTCCAACACTGAGTGCATCCTGGAAGGTAGCATCTGGATTATTATTGTCCTTCACTGATAGAACATGTCTCTGCTTTCCTCTGAGGAAGAGCCCTAGAGAGGAGTTTGGAAAAGAGGAAAGGAAGGGGAGTGGGAAATGGTCTGGGTGGGCCAGGTTGGGGATTTCCTTAGGGGACAGAGGAAGAGAGGGAGGAAGTCACAGAGTACAGTCTGTTCTCCCCATATTCCTACTATAACTTGAACCTCCTCTTCCCTGACCCTTCAGTCAACATCTGAACTTGTGTCCCCTTCTACTTTTTTGAAAAATTGCAAGGTTAACTTTTTGTGTGCTCTCTAAATTTCCCATCATGGGACAAAAACAGAGGTAACCTGAGCTGGCTACAGCCCTCCCCATTAGATTGTGAGATGTCTGAGAGCAAGCACTGTTTTTACCTCCCTTATAGCCCCAGCTCTTAGCACATAGTAGGACCTCAATAAACCCTTGTCAAATTGTCTTTCTAATACTATCAGGCATTTTGCAATCCCTGGCCACATGGGGCCCACAACACTGAGGAGTGCAGCATGCACTGATTAAAATGTTATTCCTATCTGATCTGAACAACTTGATGCATTAATAATTTTTTAAAAGAAATGTATAAACATGCATGGTTTTCTAAGTTAATATGTAGCTTGCAATATCCCCATAACCCCACCCCCTGCTTCCCCAACCCTCACTATTTGATTTTGACATCACTGGTCTAGATATTCAAGAAAACAATAAATCAAGCCCCTATTTGCAGGCTTGCTGCCAAATTTGTAAGTTTGTTTCTCACCCTGAAAATGTAGCAGTTGGCTCTCTCCAGGCCTTGTAAGCTGGTTCCAGAACACCACTGGTCACAGGATTATGTGATGACTTTTCCAAAAGCAATGGTTGTATGAACTGTTCTCAAAGCAGGAGCAAGGGATGGAGAGAGAGTGAAGTGTGAGAGACAGAGCAATTGAGGAGCAGATGCAGAGCAGAGGGCAAGGAGACTAGGTAGGCCTTGGTTCCCTGCTGGATGGACAGATGGGCCAGAGAGCACTCAGAGAATGCATCATCACAAAAGCAGGTGGGAAGTCTTAGCCTGGGGGAGGAAAGACTCAGAGGAAGGCCCTAGCACATCAGCTAGATTCTGGGCTGAAGATGTAGAGGAGATGATAGACTCTGCTTGTGTAGGATGAGAAGGTGTGGTTGGGGAGATGGAGGGAATAACCACATCCATGAGGCCATAGGGTCTATGAAGTATATATCATTATTGTTATTATCTGATTTAGGAGATGAATTATAAAAACAACAGATCTGATAAACTGAAGAGAGCAAGGATGTGTCCATGCAAAGATCAAGAGAGGCCAAGGTTTGGAGGTAGGGATGTCCTGGTAAATGTTTAACCACTGGCTCTCTGGAAAGACATGTTTTTGAGTTTAACCTGCTAGGTGGCGCCATAGGGGCAGCTATGTGGTGCACTGATAGAGTGACAGAACTGGAATCAGGAAGACCCATGTCCAACACATAGTATAAAATTATGTATTTATTTCATGCATTTTAAAAACATTCTGAGAGGGTTTCACCAGACTGCCAAAGGGGTCCATGACACAAATGAATTAAGATCCTCTGTTTTATAGTAATTCATTCTCCCTTACACTCAACAAATCAACGAGCATTTAAGAGTCTGCCATGTGCCAAGCACTGTGCTAAGAATTGAGATATTTACTAGCTGTGTGACCCTGGACAAGTCACTTAGTATCTGTTTGCCTCAGTTTCCTCAACTGAAAAATAAGCATAATAATAGCACCTACCTCTAAGGGTGGTTGTGAGCTTCAAATAAAATACTTGCTGGGGTGGCTAGGTAGCACAGTGAATAGAGCACTGGCTCTGGAGTCAGGAGGACCTGAGTTCAAATCCGGCCTCAGACTTAACATTCACTAGTCGTGTGACCTTGGGCAAGTCACTTGACCCCAATGACCCCCTCAAAAAAAAAAAAAGGAAATAAAATACTTGCAAGGTACTTGGCACACAGTAGATACTATTTCAACGATTATTCCTTTCCCTTGATGTCCATGAAGGGGAACTGACTTACCCATTCATAAATAGCTAGAAAGTAACAGAAGTAACAAGAGTTAGAATCCACATCTTAGGTTCCAAATCCACAGCTCTTCCTCCTACATTACTTAGTCTCGTCATCTCTAAGAGGAAGGTGGTAGACTAGTCAGGGGTGGGGAACCTTCCAGCCCAAAGCCACATGAGGCCCTCTAGGTCCTCAAGTGTGGCCCTTTGACTGAATCCAGACTCTCTAGGTCCCAAGTGTGGCTCTTTGCCTGAATCCAGGCCCCCTAGGTCACAGGTTCCCTACCCCCCCCCCCCCCCCACCGAATAGATAATACCCAAGGTCCTTTTCAGCTCTAATATTATATGATTCGTAGGAGCATAGGTTTCAAGCTAGAAAGGACCTTAGAGGCCATAATTTGCCAGATGAGGAAACTGAGGCACAGAATGGGTGACATGCTGCAGGCTGTGGGTGGCAACACCAGCATTTGCACTCAGGGTTTCTGACTCTAAATCCAGTGCTCATTCCACTCTATTTGTGTTTCTTTGGGAAAAGGTGGAGTCAGCTATGAAACTTTGCTTTCTTTTCCTGAAGCCTCCCCACCCCACCCCCAGGCCTAGGGAACGAAGACCATCAACTTTCCTCCTAGTTAGTGAACCAAAGGGAAAAATAAAACCAGGGTCAGAATGACTTGGGAAATTCTGATTTGACTCTTGCCTTTGGCTCTTAAACTCAGGCTATCCTAATCCCAGTTTGAGGAAGCACCTGAGAATCTCAGGAAGCTATTAGAAGTTTAAACTGCTCTCCCTGGATGGTAATTTTGCCAAGCATGATCATTGCCAAAGAGATCTGTGCCCAGGACTTAGCAGATACCCACCCTATTTTTAGTAATGCCTGCACACCCGTCTCCCAGTGTGTGTCTAGGACACCCTTCTTGGGACCCCTAGGCTTTATGCCACAAAGCAACCCTGCCATCTAGGCAGCCAGGTGGTGCAGTGGAGAGTACTGGGCCTGGAGTCAGGAAGACTTCAGTCCAAATCCAGCCTCAGATATTTACTAACTGTGCAACCCTAGGGAGGTGACTTCACTTCTGCTGCCTCAGTTTCCTTACCTGTAAAATGGGGATAATAACAGCACCCACCTCCCAGAGTTGTTGTGAGGACCAAATGAACTAATCATTGTAAAGTGCTTAGTCCAGGGCCTGGCATGAAGAAGGCTCTTAACGAATGCTTATTTCCTCCCTTACATTAAGCTCAGGTGGTCAGAGCCAATGTGTGCTAGTGGCTCATGTCTATCAGTGGTTAGTGTTCATCTAATGTCCACCCATAACTCATGGATTAGCAATGAATCTTTGTTGACAGCTGGGTTGGCTTTTTAAGCCTTGTTTTATTTTAAGTGTCATTCGCGACTTTGAGTGCTTTGAGCCAATACAAGTCCCTGTGCACCTGAAAGTGATTTCTTTCTCAGCGAAGTTCAAACATAGCACTTTGTAACCCTCTTGAGGATAGAGAACTGACCTGGAAACCGGGAAGTTCTGGGTTCAGTTCTTACCTCTAACCATGGTTGCTGTGTGATGTTGGTAAAGTCACTTAACCTTAGTGCTCTGGGAAATTCTGACCCTTGATTGTTGAGAAAGTGCCAACCTGCACTGGTAGACTGTTTCCTCAACCAGGAATTCCTTACGCTAATAAAATCACAGATCAGAATATTTATCTTTGTGTGCAGATTTCTCACCCTGGAACATCCCTCTGTCATGCTAGTACCCTTCTCCCGTTGGAGAGCTCCTCCTGAGGGCCAGAACTGGGAAGTTTTGGTTTCGGTTCTTACCTCTGACCATGGTTGTCCCTTCTTCTTATCATTTTTTGACACCAGTTCCAGCACTTTTTCCATACTATACTATTACCATGTTATGCCTCAAGGTGATCAGTTACATCTGCTTTTATTCTTTGCACCCAGGGCTAGTTCTTGTTTTTTTTACACATTCTTCCAGTGTTCTAAGAACCCACGTTAAGACAGCTGGACTGTAATAATGGGAATCACCTGCTTGTTGGCAGTTTCAGCGTACACAGGAATGCATTCCAGGCATGGAACACAACCAATGATGAGGCATAAAGATGAAAGATACAGTTTCCTGTGTAAGGAACAGAAAGAAAGCCAGTGTGGGTAAGGGAGTAATATATAAATTTGGAGGGGTAGATTGAAGTCTTTTTATGGAGTATTTTAAAAGCTAAATAGAGAAGCTTAGTGTTAAGCCTAGAAGCAATAGGGAACCATGGGTGTTTGAGTAGGGAGAGAGGTATGGTCAGACCTTCACTTTAGGAAAGTCTCTTTGATGCCTACGAGAAGGGAATGAATTGAAAATGAGAAAGACTTGAGTTAAGTAAGAGCTTATATTGTGGGTGGAGTACAGGCAGCAACCCAGCTGAATTCTCCCAATATTCCCCACCAAATTATTTAAAATAATTCCTCAAATCAAATTTTGGAGTGGCAGAGCCAACAAAAGATCATAGTGTGACATTCTTCCAGCATAAGACAACTTAGGAGGTCCACAGGAGAACTCTCTGACACTGGGATTGAGCCAGCCCACTGGCAGCAGCAGCTGCTGCTTTGGGAGCTCTCAGTCCAGAGATGGTAAAGGGGTCATACAATTGTTCAGAAAGAGATTGCAGGGGATGCTTTACTTACCCTGAGTGCAGCTCACACTGATAGACAACTCTATTGCCCATACACAGTTCTGGGCTGCAGTTCCAGGGCAGAGAGGGGCCCTGTTCACAATTGCCAAGGCAAAGAGCATTATTAGCACTTAGGGCCATAGGAGAACAGGGTAACTGGTTACAGTTCCAGAGCCAAGAAAAGTGCTTGTGGCTGCAGGGGAGCAGGAGTCCTTTCTGGTTAAAGACCAGAATGCAAAGAGAACAGTGGATCATACTTCCGCTTATATCATAGCACCTTGGAAACACCAAAAACTTGCAGACCCCTAGAACTAGTTTTGAAAACAACAACACACAAAAAAAGTCTGAACCTTAAGACACTGTCTCCCTACCCCAAGATGAGCAGAGCCCAACTTTACCATAAAGTTCAAAGTCAATAAATAGGTTAGAAAAGCAAGCAAACCAAAAAAAGGAGGTTCAGAAAGAAAGAAACTGACCATTAAAAGTTACTACAGTGGCAAGAAAGACCAAGACATAAATGCAGAAGAAAACAACTATAAGCAAAGCCTCAAAAAAAATAATAATTGGACCTAAACTCAACAAGAATTCCTAGAAGAGTTCAAGAAAGAGATAAAAGTGGTAGAGGGAAAATGGAGAAAAGAAATAAGAGAGATGGAAGAAAATTATGAAAAGACAATTAACAGCTTGGTAAAAGAGGCACAAAAATTACTGAAGAAAATAACACCTTAAAAAACAGAATTGGGGGGGTGGAGCCAAGATGGCGGTGTAGCAGCAGCAACATATCGCAGCTCTCACATAGCCAACCCAAAATACCCATAAAACAGGACTCTAAACCAATCCTAGAACTCCAAAACGCACACAAAGATACTTCCCACTAAAGTCAGCTCGGCTACAAGGAACCATATCAGCACTGCGAACCAAAACCAGCCTGCCCTCAAGCCATGGCTGTGCCCCGGGGGCGAATGGACAGGAGGAGTGGAGGAGCCTCTCAGGTGAGCGGATTAGCAGCAGCTGTGAGTGGGATTTGTGAAAGGGGGAGATAAGCAGTCCAGTGAAAGGCCTCCAGAGCAGAAAAGTGAAACGCAGAGGTTTTGCACCCGCCTCTGCTTTGTAGCTTCCCGCCTGCGGCCTGAGACAGAAGGGGGACTTAGCGATTGTTTTCAGGCCAGTGCTCTCGCGTTCAGCGGCCTGGATCCGGATCTCTGTCTTGGGCCTCAGTCTTGGAGTCTTTATTATCTAGTCAGCCAGAAGTATTTAGGAAGAGTCCCAGCATCTTCCTGAGAGCTACGGCAGCCGGGAGGACCCCAGCGATTTGGGACAGAGCTTTCCGTTCTGGAAGCAGAGCCCCACAGAGATTTTAAAAAAAAAATCACGGTCTGAAGAACCATGAGTAAGAATAAGCATAAGAAGCAAAGTAAGAACAGCTCCCAAACCCTTGATTCCTTCTT
>CM053582.1:155441320-155475875 GCA_028627135.1 Pseudochirops cupreus | reverse complement strand
GAGAGAATAGACTGGGGGAGGGGGGAAACACTGGGATGGCTGTTTTGGGGCGGTGGGTGGGGGAAAGACGGGGAGAAAATATGTAACTCAAAAAAATTTTAAAAAATAAATAAATAAATAAATAAAAACTGAGGGAAAAAAAACAGAATTGGCCTAATGGTAAAAGAAGCACAACATTTTACTGAAGAAAAGAATTCCTTAAACAGCAGAATTGGCCAAATGGAAAAAGATGTACAAAAACTGTCTGAAGAAAATAATTCCTTAAAAACTAGAATTGATCAAGTGGAAGCTAATGACTCCATGAGACATCAAGAAACAGTAAAAGAAACTCAAAAGAATGAAAAAATAGAAGAAAATGCAAACATCAGAAAAACAACTGACCTGTAAAGTAGATCAATGTGAGCTAACTTAAGAATTATTGGACTAGGGGCAGCTAGGTAGCACCGTGAGTAGAGCACTGGCCCAGAAGTTTGGAGGACCTGAGTTTAAATCCAGCCTAAGACACTTAACTCTTATTAGCTGTGTGATGTTGATCAGGTCATTTAACCCCAATTGCCCTGCCTTCCCCCATCCAAAAAGACCAAAAAAAAATATTGGACAATCTGAAAGCCATGATTAAAAATAAAAAGCCTACACATCAGATTTCAAGAAATGATCAAGGAAAACTGCCCTGATATTCTAGAACCAGAGGGTAAAATAAAAATTCAAAGAATCTACCAATCACCTCTTGAAAAAGATCTCAAAATAAAAACTACCAGGAATACTATGGTCAAATTCCAGAACTCCAGGAGAAAATATTTCAAGGATCCAGAAAGAAACAAGCCAAATATCATGGAGCCATAGTCAGGATCACACAAGATTTAGCAGCTTCCATGTTAAAGGAGCAGAAGGCTTGGAATATGATATTACACAAGGCAAAAGAGCTAGGATTACAATAACCTACCCAGAAAAACTGGGTATAGTCCTTCAGGGGATAAAACAGATATTTAATGAAATAGAGGACTTTCAAGCATTCCTAATGAAAAGAGCAGAGCTGAATAGAAATTTTGACGTTCAAACAGAAGACTTTAGAGAAGCATAGAAAGGTAAACATGAAAGAGTAATTACAAGAGACTCAATAAAGGTAAACTGTTTACATTCCTAAATGAGATGACACAAGTAACTCCTACAAATGTTGTCTTTATTAGCACACTTGTAAGGAGTTTACATAGACAGAAGGCATGAGTCTAAGTCAATTATATTGGAATGATCTCCAAAAAAAAAATGGAGTAAGAAGCGGGGGTGGGGTGCATTAGGAGAAGGCAGAAGGGAGAAGTAGAATGGAAATGGGGAAAATATTCTCACATAAAAGAGACATGCAAGGAAGAGCTTATATAATGGAAGGGAAATGGGGGGGACAATACTTGAACTTCTCTCACATTAGAATTGGTTCAAAGATGGAAGAATACCTATAAACACTCAGGTGGGTATAGAAATCAATCTTGCACAATAGGGAAATAAGAGGAGAGGGAGATAATAGATACAGGAGGGTAGGAAGAATGGAAAAGGAAGGGTGCATTAAGGGAAGCGATGATCAGAAGCAAAACAGACTTTTGAGGAGGAACAGGATAAAAAAAAGGAGAGAGAAGGGGAAACAAGAAAATAGGATGGAGGGAAATGCTCAGTAATTGTAACCATGGATGGAAGTGGGATGAGCTTATCCTTAAGTGGAATTAGATAGTAGAATGGATTAGAAACCAGAATCCAACAATATGTACTTACAAGAGATAAACTTGAAACAGAAAGATATATGTGGAGCTAAAATAGAGGGCTAGAGCAGAATTTATGAGCTTCAGCTGAAGTAAAAAAGGTAGGGGGTTTCTCTGATAAAGTATTCATTTCCAAAATTTATAGAGAACTGAGTCAAATTTCTGAGTTGCATAAAGTCCTCAGCCTCACTCTCTCTTCCAGAGTCATCAAAGTCCAGTGTCAAGACAACTGGCAGCAATCCAGGTTGCAGTGGGTGACCTTGGCTTCTTTGATGTCTGACCAAGCTCTAAGCACTCCACAGCACCTGCTTCTGCTGCCTTTGTGGCCATTGGAACAAATTGTTCTCATCCTCCCATTCTGCCAGAAGTCTTTGCATGCTTGGGGTGGACATCTCCCCTAACTAACCAATGGAGTTGAGGCCTGTTGGTCACCCTCAATCTGGGGTTAGCCTGTCTAGCGAAATGGTTTACTGTGTGTGGCTGCTGCATGTGCTACAGCTGAGCCACAGGTGAGAACTGAGTGCCAGGTAGTCTCCAAAGGTGAATGAGCAGCCCTGAAAAGGGTTCAGCAAGCCCTCACACCAGAGGTGCTAGTCCTCCTGGAACACCTTATACACCCCCCTAAATCACTATTGATTAGTGTTATGAGAATCTGAAGATCTTCTCTGCCCCTAGGCCCTTTGATAGGCTTAAGTGACTCTGAGAACCTTCCCTGATTTGAAAATATACTCTGCCCGCTAATAGGCTGAATGTGGTCAAATGGAGCCTGTGGCAGGAAGCTTGTTTTTCAGGAATGCCCACACCTTATTACTTTGTGACTGGGCAGTTGGTCAAGAGGGCTGTGACATTCTCTGATCCAGGAGAAGGCTATATATATCCTATGTGAGTTTTTGCTCTGGGGCTCACTTTGGAAAGAGTTGTGTGATTTGGCCAGATGAGACTCTGGGCAGCCATTGAGCTCCCCGGCTTTGAAAACCCAGATGTTGGTGCTTCCCTCTCTGGTAACTAACTAGGGATGGATGTAACGGTCAGACAGCTGGAAGCCCTGTCTGCTGATCTGTTTCTTTGTCTTCTTGGAACCTCTGCTTGTAACTTCTGTTTGTATTCTCTGAAGATCAGGGTGTTGACTTTTCCCCCTGAACTAGGTAAATGATACATGTTTGATTGATTAAAGTAAGATTGTTAACCCATTTTGAGTTGCTTTCCTTTAGAAAAGCAGATCTAAGAACCTGTGCTAGCAGCCATCCGGAGTATGCTAGGGTACTTGCTGATACAATTAGAGAAATGCAAACTAAAACAACTTTGAGGTACCACCTCAGGCCTATCAGAAATGAGAAATGCTAGAGGGTGTGTGGAAAAAATAGGTACACTAATAAGCTGTTGGTGGAGTTGTGAACTGGTCCAACCATTCTGGAGAAAAATTGGGAACTACATTCAATGAGCTATCAAACTATGCATACTCTTTGACCCAGCAATACCACGACTAGGTCTGTATCCCAAAGAGATTAAAGAAAAAGGAAAAGGACCTATATATTTTTTACATCATCTTTTTTTTTTTTTGCTGTGGCAAAGAATCAGAAAGTAAGGGGATGATCATCAGTTGGGAAATGGCTGAACAATTGTGGTATGTGATTGTGATGGAGTACTATTGCACTGCAAGAAATGACCAGGAGGGTGGTTTCAGAAAAAAAAACACAGCAAGACTATAAATATTGATGCAAAGTGAAGTGAGAAGAACCCGGAGATCACTGTACACAGTGAAAGCAATGTTATAATGATGATCAACTATGAAAGACGACTCTAATAAATACAATGATCTAAGGCAATGCCAAAGAATTCACAATTAAAAAAAAATGCCATCCACCTCCAAAGAGAAACCAGATGAATTCTGAGTGCAAACTGAAGTACAATTTGTTGCTTTTTTGTTTTTGCTTTTGTGTGATGTGGCTAATATGGAGATATGTTTTGCATAATTTCACATGTATAATAGATGTCATCTTACCGGGTTGGGTTGAGGAGGAGTGAAGAAGGGACAGAATTTGCAACTCAATTTTCAAAGACAATAATCATAATTTTCAAAATTTTTTTTAAAGAGCCTATGTTGCAATAGTTCAGGTGAGAGGTGATGAGGGTGTGAACTGTAGTAGTACCTGTGTGAATAGGAAGAACAGAACTAATGCAAGAGATATTGTAGAGGCAGTAATTATAAGATTCAGCACCTGATTGGATATGTCATATGAAGGAGAAAAGAGTAGAGGATAACGCCTGTAAGAATGGTAGTACCCTGGGGCAGCTAAGTGGCACAGTGAATAGAGCACCGGCCCTGGAGTCAGGAGGACCTGAGTTCAAATTCGACCTCGGACACTAAACACAAAAACTAGCCATGTGACCTTGGGCAAGTCACTTAACCCCAATTACCCTACTTTCCCCTCTCCAAAAATAAAAAAAAGCAAGAATGGTAGTACCCTTAAAAGAAATAGGGAAGTTCAAAAAAGGAGTGAGTTTGGGGGCAAAGATAGTTTATTCTGTTTTGGATATGTTGAGTTTGAGATGCTTATGTTTCAGACACTTAAGAGATACTAGGGCTAGATATATACATTTGTGAGTCTTATCTATAAAGCTAATAATAAATAGCTGTAACAATGATTCAGGTAATTACCATCTTTCTCCATTTTCTTTTGTGATAGAAAAGGAATAGCAAATAACATTTATCTAACACTTTAAGACTTGCAAAGTACTATGCATAAGTTATTGCCTCTGATCCTCATAACAAGTTTGTGAGGTAGATGCTACTATTATCCCCATTGTACAGATGAGGAAACTGAGGGTAAGAGAAATTAAGTGACTTGCCAGAGTGGCACAGTTAGCATCTAAGCCACAATTTGAACTCAGGACTTCCTGACTTAGAGTCCAGCCCTCTCTGTCCCACTGTGCTACCTAACTACTACAGGGAGTACAAACATGGGAGAGTCACCATGGCATCATGAATAAGAAAACCAGCTTCAATCCAGTTCCCCTCTAATACATACAGGCTGTATGACCTTGGGCAAGTCACTTAACCATTCAGTGGCTCAGTTAATTCTCTGAAACTATGAATTACAGAATAATTACTGGTCCACATTTGATAATGGAATTTCCTCCTAAGGAGTTCACGACTTATGAAATCACAAGCCTGACCATAAAAAAAGAAAAAAGAAACAAACATACTTCCAACCACATTCCCGTGTCCGGATGCACCTCCCTGACAGCTCCCATTTCTACTGGACTTGAAGGTTTGCAAAGAGGGCTATCAGTCCTGTGAGGTAGTTGGTACAAATGTTATCCCAATTTTACAGGTGGGGAAACTGAGATTCTGAGAGGTTTACCCACTATCACAGAGTTTATAAATGTCTGAGGTAAGATTTGAACCTGTACACACTCACACATGCATGCACATGTGTTCTCTCTATTCCTTAGTTCTCTGCCCAGCACGTGCAGTTCAGAGCTTTGCAATGCTAGTAATAACACAGGTTGTCCATCCCAGTACCAGTGGTTTAGAGTTTAGCAGCACTAGTGCAACAGGTTGTGGCCCCCCAGCAGGCTTTTGTAAGGTCTGTGGCTGCTCTGGCTGGCTGGGGTAACTCGGACCCAGACAAACTTCCACAGCCTGGCTCTGAGGTCTCAGAGGCACTGGAAGGAAGGAAGGGAGACCAGGGTGCAGGGGTTGGTTTTGCCACAAGCCTGTCCTTGTATCAGGTCCTTGAGTCTGCTAGTGTAGCCTCCCCTGCTTTTAGAGAATGAGTGGTGAGGGAGCTTAGGGTCAGTGAGTATCAGTTGATGGATTTTCAGTTTTCTTTTTTTTTTATCCTTCTTTTGGATCCTGGGTGTCCTAGACCATGGAGACAAAGAAAATCGCTTTACATTTAGAGCACCATTTCTATTTCAGAGAGGTTTGAGAGGCCATGGGGATCAAAGAAAAGTCTAATCTTTTATCTCCTTGATCATATGATCTGAAAGTCTACCCGTGACCTCTTAATCATAAAATCTAATGGCATTTTCTTGGTCCTCTTCCTTCTTGACTTCTCTGAAGACGTTGACACTGTCAGTCACTATCTTCTCCTCGATACGCTTTCCTCTCTAGGATTTTGTGGTACTGCTTTCTCCTATTTATCTTCCTACTCACCTGACCATTCTCTCTCAGCATCATCTCACCTGTTTTATCCAGGTCATGCCCACTAACAATAGGTCTCCCCTAAAACCCTACCCTGCACTGTCTTCTCTTCTTGTTCTATGCTATTTCACATCAGCCCCCATGGATTCTATGATCATTTCTATGCTGACGATCACCAGGTCTACGTATCCACCTCTCTGCTGACCTGCGGTCTCATATCTCTGACTGCCTGTTAGACATCTCAAACTGGATACTCCATAGACACATTTAACTCAAAAACTGAACTCATTATCTTTCCCCCAAAAAAAACCCTTTCCTCTTCTTAACTTCCAATTATTCTCAAGGGCACTACCATCCTCTACTACACAGGTCTGCAACCCATATGTCATCCTCAACTACTCATCCCCTATAACCAATCTGTTGCAAGTCCTGTTGATATTACCTTTGTAGAATTTTACATATGCCTCCCCTTCTCTCCTGACATTCCTACCACCCTGTTGCAGGCCTTTATCACCTCATGCTGGACTATTGCAATAGCCTACCGGTTGGTTTCCCCATCTCAAGTATCTCACCTCTATAGTCTATCCCCCACCCAGTTGCCGAATTGATCTTTCTATCCATGTCACTTTCCATGTCACTCCTTACTCAATGTACTCCAGGAGTTCCCTATCACCTCCATAATCAAATATAAAATCCTCTATTTGACCTTTAAAACCTTCCCTCTTGCTATTTGTCCAGTAATCTTACACCTGACTGCCCTCCCCCATAACATAGTACTCTGAAATCCAGTAACACTAGCCTCCTTGCTGTTCCTTGCATCTCCCATCTTCTCATTTTCACTGGCTAGGCCCCATATTTGGAACTCTCTCCTTCTTCTTCTCTTCCTCCTGACTTTCCTAGCTTCATTCAAGTCCCAGCTAAAGTCTCACAGTCTTTCCCAATCTTCCTTAGCACTAGTGCCTTCCTTCTATTAATTATCTCCTTCTTATCCTGTACAGATCTTGTTTGCATAGGTGGTTGCATAGTATCTCCTCCATTAGATGAGTTCCTCAAGAGCAGGAATTATCTTTTGCTTTTCTTTGTATCCCATGACTTAATACCTAACATCATAATAGACCCTTAATGAAAGTTTGTTGACTAACTGGTTGGTACTAAGTACATTCTTGCAGAATTGAACTGAATAAACTGGTAGAAACAGGAAGCACTAATTGCAAAAGAGTAGTGTTGGAGAGCCCAGAGAACCACTGATGAGAAGGTCACTATCAGGTTCCAGTCTAATATTGCTCAAACCTTTAGTAAGGGATTAGAGGGGAAGAGGACCTGGTATAGACAGTGCCATGGAAGGAACATGAGCTTATTACAAAGACTTGAACTGTCAGGGTTCTCTTTCAGAATACCCTAACTTGCCAGCAGGGGCAACCAGTTACTCACCCTACTAATTGACACTAGTGCACCTTTTAGAACAGAAGAGTCACGGCTCTGAGGTCCAAACAGAAAAGACTTATTAAGGTCTCTCTATGGAGAAGCCTTACAGCCAGGTCTTAAGGCAGGCTTCAAAGATACCCCCAAGGCTTAGATCTTATATATCCCCCAGATCCACCTACCACACGTGACAGAGCCCAGCTGAACAGAATTGTGAGAGGGGGAGTGCAATTACAAGGTATGAAGGCCCCAGGGTGTGGAGACGCCAATCAGGAACATCAGGTAACCCCACACAAGAGAATCTTGAGCAATGCAGTATCCCCTGGCTGGGAACACTGCAATATGCTCTGACCTCCACGTGACCCAACTAATTCCCGGGCCTCAAACACTTCCCTGTGCCTTGACACAACCATTTGCAATCTGCACGTATTTCTAATCCTTACATTGAACTATCATCCTAGTACTGCAATTGATTTTATGATGTTGAGCTAGCCATTTGGGGCCTCAGTTTCCTTCTCTGCAAACTGAGGAGGTTCAACAAAATGACCTTCAACTTTCCTACTGGTTCTAAGCATCTGTGAGTCTAAGGAAGGTGATAATAAATGAAAGAATTTATCAAAAGATTAGATACTGAGGTAGCAAAGACCATAGATACATTTCCTTCAAAGGGAATGAGTGAGCCCATAGTTCTTTTCCCCTCTGAACAGAAAGCTAGGCAAGAAGCATAAAAAGCCTACAGCAATACTACATTGTGAATAAGTACAGGTGGGGGAAGAAATGACATTTCATGGGAAAACTGACTTTGGTTGATCACGATGTCAATATGAATCATGGTGCAACATGGCTAGAACAATCTTAATTTCATTGATATTTGAGAGAATTGGGTGTATTTAGCCTAGAAAAGAGATCATTTGTAGGGGACTGTATTCAAATAATTAATCTTTCACGTCTTCAAATATTTAAAAAGCTACCTGCACGGTTCCAGGGAACAGACTTGGTGTCAATGCCTTGAAAGAAGATGGATTTCAACTCAACATCAGACCTCAGGTAGAACTCTCTAGGAATAAGAATCCAATAATGGAATGGGATTGCCTTGTGAGGGAATGAGCGGCCTGCAAGTGTTCAAGTGGAGACTGGATAACCCTTTGGGTTTTCTGTTCTGGTTTGGTTTTGTGGGGTAACCATTTGATTTTTTTGTTTGTTTTTCTTTTAATTTTCTTTCTTTTTTTTTAATTTTATTTTTTTGCTTTTTGGAGGGGGAAAGGTAGGGCAATTGGGGTTAAGTGACTTGCCCAAGGTCACATGGCTGGTTTTTTTTAATGTGTGTGTGTTAAATGTCTGAGGCTGGATTTGAACTCAGGTCCTCCTGACTACAGGGCCGGTGCTTTATTCACTGTACCACCTAGCCACCCCAGGGATAACCATTTGTAAGGAAACATAGAATGCTAAAGTTGTAAGAGACCTGAGATACCATCTAATCTACTCCAAACCTCCTCAATTCACAGAGGAGAATGCTGAGGCCCAAGAGGTAAAGTGAACTTGCCCAAAATCACTCAGCTCATAAATGGCAAAGTTAGGACTTGAACACAGGACCTGAGACTCTTAATTCCAGCGTTCTTGCCATTACACAATGTAATTGTAGTGAGGACTCTTACATTGAATAGGCAGTTGTCCCTCTAAGGTTCTGTATTAGCAAGCACCCTAACATACCTAGGGTGGCTGCCAGCACAGGTTCTTAGATCTACTTTTCTAAAGGAAAGCAATTCGAAATGGGTTTACAGTCTCACTTTAATCAATCAAACACATATCATTTACCTAGTTCAGGGGAAAAAGTCAGCACCCTGAACTTGAGAATACAAACACAAGTTACAAGCACAAGTTACAAGCAGACAGAGAAACAGATCAGTAGACGGGCTTCCAGTTGTCTGACCATCACATCCATCCCTAGTTAGTTAGTTACCAGAGAGGGAAGCACCAACATCTGGGTTTTCAAAGCCGGGGGGCTCAACAGCTTCCCAGAGTCTCGTCTGGCCAAGTCACACAACTCTTCTCAAAGTGAGCCCCAAAGCAAAACCTCACATCAACAGTATGTATAGCCTTCCCCTGGATCAAAGACTGTCACAGCCCTCTTGATCCACTGCCCAATCACAAAGCAACAAGGCAGGCCATTCCCGAAAAAACAAGCCTGCTGCCACAGGCTCCATGTGACCACATTCAGCCTATTAGGGGACAGGTTATACTTTCAAATAGAGGAAGGTTCTCAGAGCCACTTAAGCCTATCAAAGGGCCTAGGGGCAGGGAAGATCTTCAGATTCCCATAACAGGTTCCTTCAAACTCTAAATTACAATAGACCTTTCTTTTGGGGAGGGTAGAGGGGTAGGGGTGGCGGCAATCAGGGTTAAGTGACTTGCCCAGGGTCACACAGCTAGTAAGTGTCTGAGGCTGAATCAGGTCCTCCTGACTTCAGGGCCAATGCTCTATCCACTGCACAACTTAACTGCCCCTAGACCTTTCTTGTCTATAAAATCAGGAGGGTTGGACCCTAAGATGAGCCTGAGATCCTTTCCAGCTCCCACTGATAACTCTATGCGGTCCAGTTTCTCAACATCTCTCCTAAAAGGTAAAGAACTGAGCACAATATTCCAGGTACCCTCAATCCATGGCAGACGACTGTTAACTCCCCTGTTCCAGACACTGAGTCTCTCTGTTAATGCAGTCAAGCAGTTTGTATACATTTGTGTGCCAGTTGTTTCTCTCATTAGATTATAAGTTCCATGAGGGCAGGGATTATCTTCTGCCATTTTTTCGTATCCCCAGCACTCAGCACAATGCCGGGTACTTAGTAGGCACTTAATAAATGTTTATTTAATTGAATTGAATATTGTTCAGAAGTCTAAGTTGGCATTAGTTAGTATGACTTGTGGAGGAAGTAGGGAAGTGATGCCCAGTGAGCAATATGGTGAGTGACCCAGGCAGTCAGAGGGCAGTGTAAAGGTACCAGATGGCGATTGTGTTCAGCGAAAGAGAGCAAAGGGAAAGGAAACAGAGCGATAAAGACCCAGGAGGTAGCGCCAGGAAGTCTGGCTTCCAGTCTTTGCTCTGCCATCTTGTATATGTGTGGTTACTTGTATGTATTTATTTTTTATATGTATGTTATTTACATATATTCTGCCATCTTGTATGTATGTAGTTATTTTATGTTGCCTCTCTTTTTAGGGGCAGCTAAGGGGCTCAGTGGCGAGCACCAAGCCTGGACTGAGGAAGACCTGAGTTCAAATCCAACCTCAGATACTTACTAGCTGGGCAAGTTCTTTAATGCTGCTTGCCTCAGTTTCCTCATCTGTAAAATGAAGCATAGAAGGAAATGGCAAACCACTCCAGGATCTTTGCCAAGAAAATCCCAAATGGGGTCACAAAGAGTCAGATGTGACAGGACAACATGCTGGATGCTGGCCTCTCTTTTTAGAATGTGAGCTGTGTGAGGTCAGAGACCATGCTTTTGCCTTTCTTTGTCTCGGTGGTGCTTAGGGAAAAAATGGGAGGAAATATGCATTTGTTAAACACTGACCCGTGCGCTGTCCTAAGTGCTTTACAAATACTGTCTCATTTGATCCTTACAACAACCCTGAGGGGTGCCTGGCATATACAGTAAGTGCTTAATAATTGCTTGTTGACTGTCACCAATTAACTGTTATCTTGGACAGGTTACTTCCCCTTTCTAGGCTCAGTTTCATCATCTGGCAAATGGGGATGGTGGAGATAGAGAAAGCTAAGGCTTCTTCTCCCAGCTCTGACCAACAGTGATTCTATGGAGATTACCAGGGAAGATCACTGGAGACAAATATTATTTCCTTCACTATTGTGCCCCAAGCTGTCCCCTCTCCCAAGACCCTTAGTGATAATCTTTAAATGGAAAATGAACTGGAAAAAGTCCTGGAATTTAAAATCCTACCTCAGCTGCTTATTAGATTTGTGACCTTGGTCAAGTCCCTCCACTGCTACCTGCCTCAGTTTCTTCATCTGTATAATGGGGATAATAATGGCAGCTGCCTCCCAGAGTTGTTATGAGGGTTAAATGAGATAACAACATAAACCTTGCTCTTTAAAATGCTGGCTGTAACCAAGGTCATGGCATGGTAGGACAGGGAGGGCGGGTACAGGGACAGCACACTGAAGTGGACAAAATATTCCCTTGTTAAGCTGATTAATTTCAAGGATGTCTGCATGAAAAATGCTTCTCTTGAAAGGCCTTTGAAATTCACAACTTCCAGGCCTGAGATGCTCATCAGATGGGCGCACCCCAGCCCTGGATCTGCTGGAATGGGTTTCTACAATGCCTTCCTTTTTTTTAATCACAGGTCCCTTGAAGGGAGGCATTGGCCCAGGTCTTGAAGGGAGCAGAGGCCCACTGGGGAATGATTCTAAGTTGGCTTTTCCCCCAGGGGATTCAGATCTGCATCAAACACTTTACAGAGGGAAGGCCAGTTTATTAGGCTAAGCCATTGCTTCTTATCTAGGCACCGAGGTGTGTTCCCAAAAATTGGAGATGAAATAATTTTCTTTCATACTCCAGGGGGGCAAGAAGGAAATAGAAAAAAGGGGGCAGGGAGTTTGGGGGGTGCTTGGGGGGGGAGTTAGGGGGGGTTTTAAGACACAAACATTTCATTGAAGGCCAGCTGTTGCCTGTTACTTTTTGGTCTGAGTTTATAAGGAGAATGTGAACAAAGCTCAGTTTCCAAAAGCAGTCGGGGATGCCTGGGCCATGACCTTATTGGCAGAGCAGCCAGGCTTCCTATAGACCCCGTGAACTGTGGCTCAAAGTACATGCTCTGCCATACATTGCTGTTGTAACACTGAGTTACAAAGATAGCCCAATTGTCAAAGATATCCATGAGCTCATTAACAGTGATGTTCCCCTCCAGGAATATAGCTTACAAACATCTAAGCCTGCTCCTCTCGGGAGACTTTTGTCCCTATCCTTACTAGGTTCACAACAGGCAGCTCATTCGATGTTCACCTCTCTGTTTCTCAGGAGGATAATCTACTGCTGGAACACATGGGCTGCTGGTTCCTTTGGCTCTCCCTTGCTCCCACTGTAACCAGCCCATCTTTTTCAATCAAACATTTCTTCAATGAAATACTTTACTTTTGTGATGAATTATTGCAGCCTGCCTGTTCACATCTATCACTCGCTTCTCCAGGTTTCCTCTGGGTAATACTTAGTTTTAATTCTTCAGACACTGTAAAGTCCCATGATCTGTAGTCATATAATACTGCTAGAATATTGGTTTCAGAAACATAGACCTGTGATTCAGGGAGAGGTTTGGGGTCAATAAAAGAATTCTGCCTTTTCCCAAAAGGACTCCAGCCTCAACTCCTCTTTCTATTGAACTCTGGGTCTATTTGCTATGACTGTCTAAGACATATATACAGTAACGGATAAGCTTTACAGGTTGTCCTAACTGCATATCAGAGGTGCAGCTAGTGGATAGAGTCAAGCCTGGAGACAGAAAACCAGAGTTCAAATCTGGCCTCAGACACTTACTAGCTGTGTGACCCTGGGCAAGTCACTTAACCCTGTGTGTACCTCATTGTTTTCCTTATGAATAAAATGAGCTGAAGAAGGAAATGACAAATTGCTTCAATATCTCTTCCAAGAAAACCCCAAAATGGTGGCATAAAGAATTGGATATGACTGAAAATGACTAAACAAAAACAGCTACATATCATAATTTAGATAATAGATGTTCTTCATCCATTTTGTCTTTCTGGTAAGTATGCCTAGGCCAAACTCTTTTGG
Source organism: Pseudochirops cupreus (assembly GCA_028627135.1). Taxonomy (NCBI): domain Eukaryota; kingdom Metazoa; phylum Chordata; class Mammalia; order Diprotodontia; family Pseudocheiridae; genus Pseudochirops; species Pseudochirops cupreus. Next base: position 155,462,754 of record CM053582.1, on the reverse strand, counting down.
ACAGTTATGAATCTCATCCAGGCTGCCTTGCAATGCAATCAGCCTAGGGTGATCAGCAAACAAGAGTATCTCAAGGACCTCGCTGTCTATGGAGAATACCTGCTTAACCTAAACTCACAAATCAAATGAAGAAGCATTTATCAAATGCATAATATGGGCTAGGCACTATGCTAAGTACTGGAAATACAAAAGCAAACAGAAAGAAAGACAGTACCTGCCTTCAAGGAGCTTACTTTCTAGTGGGGAAAGACAATACATGAAACAGAGCTGAAAGGGGAGAGAGAGAATTGAAGGTAATTGGTTGGCACAGGGACATGGTGAAGAAAGTCCAAGGAGTGAGGAATGTTGCCTGGAGAAGAATGAAGACCTGGCTGATCTGAACATTCCCCCTTAAAATAGAGGTTCTGGGAGGGCTCAGTCAGTCAGAGGGAGGGTACTTACCAGGGTGAAGAGTGTTGTCATTCATCCTTTTTCCTCAAAGAGGGCCGATGACATCAGGAGAGTGATGTCTTGATTTGCCAATGAACTGGATTTAAGTGAGGCCCAGCTGTACAAAGTCACCAGCCACACTCTGTCCTCCAGAGTCATCAGAATCCACTGGTAATATGTCAAGTCAAGATGATTGACAATGGTCCATTGTGAAAAGTAGTCCCAGGGGTGGAGTGAGCCTTTGAGATGAAGAGCTTTCTAGGTCATGATAGACTAAGTCCTATGGAGAGTCAGGAGTACAGCCTGGAGAATGAAGCCACGATTGGTCTACATGGATCTCCTCCATGACCATGACAATCAGTCTTGGCTAGCAGGTTTCATCATTTTAATTATATTAATGCTCAGAAAGTTGCACAAGTTTATCTCAGAAGTCATATCTTTCGAGGAATCTTGTGTGACTTGGACATATATATGGGACACCACTTCATAGAAAGAGAGGCTTTAAGGTAACTCTCTGCCCAATCAAAAGCCTTTTTTTTTTTAGAACCAACAAGCTATAAGCAGCGGAGCATCTTGTATCCTCCATATCATTTAGTCAATTGTGGTAAAGATAGTAAAGATATGTGTTCTTGTGAACTAGCACTTCAAAAATGTGCTTAGTCCCTACTCATGCCCTTATTGGGGAGCCCCTCAATGTGTATACATTTTATATAAACATTAAAATATGCAAATTGGGCAGTAATCGTGTATATTCCCTGAGTTACCCTTTTTTCTATCAATAGTGAATGAGGGTGGGAGGGTTTTCCACATCATTGCTATCTTGGACTTTTCCAGATTCCTTGTAAGTCAATCCTTCAATGCCTTCACAAACATTTGTATGGATCTCCTCTATATTCACTTGGTCTAATTCTAACCCAACTGCCTTTTTGATCTTTATTCTTTTTAATGCCCTTTCAACCTCTTCTTTTAGCGTTTGTAGGTTAACATCTTAAAGTCCGAGTGTGGTGGCTTCAGTTTTCTTAAGAGCGAAAAGTGTGTCATATAAATCTTTGCAGATTTGTTCCATATTTCTTCTATTGGTATCCTTCTGGTTTTATCTGTAAATACCCTTGGGATGACTTTTCTTAGTTGAGTCTCTTGTCAATATTTCTTTAGAATAGTCTCATCCTCCTATAAAAGTATATTTAAAAACTTTTATAGTTCAACTGAAAATATTAAGAAATCAAATTCTCTCTCATCTAAAAATTCTTTTTAGACTTTTTCCCTTTAGGGAAATTCATAAAGAGATCTGGGAATAGGGATTAAGAGTGGAGTGGGAGAGGGAATGCTCTGGCAACATCACAAAATGATCCCACAGAGGCAAATAGGGCTAAGACAGGAATTTTGTGTTCCTTTATTGCAGAAGAGGAAAATTTCAGAAGAGCAGCTTCTCCAAGCCAAGTTCCTATTTCTTAGACCTAATTCCCACAATGTGGAAGAAAGCACTTCAAACTATGAGGTTGAAAAAGGAGGGCATAGATTTTGAGGAAGCAGCATGAGATAATGCAAAGATAGCGGAAATGGATCTGGAGGACCTAGGTTCAACTATGACTCTAAAAATAACCAGCTAAGTAACCATGAAAAAGTGAATTAACCTCTCTTGGCCTCAGTTTCCTCATCTATAAAATGATGGGATCAGACTAAATGGCCCCTAATGTCTTCTGGCTCTAAATTTATGGTCCCATAATAAAATATAAAAGGGAGGATGGCATGATATAAAAAGGGGACAAGGGAAAAGTCAAGGAATGGGTCCAGGGCCTGAATGAACTTGGGATTGTGAAGGATAAGAGGAAAGAAGGTATTGGAGGGGAGATTAAGTTCAGATTACTGTAATAAAAAAAACCAGAAGACTAAATGCGGACTTAACAGAGGAGAATAATACATATATTAAAAGAATTTAAGTGAAAAAAATGGACTTAATAAATATAACTCTGAATGTGAATGGATAAAATTTCCCAATGAAAAGAAAGAGAACAGGAAAATGGATTTTTAAAAAACCATTCAAAAAACATACTTAAAACATATGGTACATAGTGAAAATGAGGGGATGACATAAATTTGAAAATGGCAAAATAAATTCTGGTACATAAAAGTAATAAAATGTTAATGCACTTTAAGAAACAATGAATATGAAGAATTTTTAAAAGCATAGGAAAACATATGAACTGATGCAGTTTAAAGAAATATAGAGCTGAATATGTCATTGGAAACATTAAATCTGACTGGCATATGGCAACTTCTCATTGGGAATACTACAGAATATATCTATTTCTTTGGTTGTTTCAGTCATGTTTGATTTTTCATGACCTTATTTGTGGTTTTCTTTGCAATTTCCTTCTCCAACTCATTTTACCGATATGTAAAGCAAAGCAAACAGGATTAAGTGAATTGAAGTGTCTGAAGCCAGATTTAAACTCTTATACATGAGCCTTTCTGATTCCAAGCCCAGGGCTCTATCCACTGCAGAGTCTTAGAGAAGTTCAATTGCTTATGAAAAGGACTACAGAAAAAATAAGCTTGCCCCCAAGGCATAAACTCTTTTGCCCCCAGTCACTTATTTGCCATTCTCAAAATGTGGTCTGGAAATCTCTGTGGGTCTCTGAGACTCTTTCAGAGGGTCTAAGAGTTTTAATTTCTAATATGGTAAAAATCAGTCGAAATAACCCACACAAACAAAAGCTCTTGTGGGCAGAGGGGTGGGGGAGAAATTCTCAATATTTTTTAGGAGTGTAAAGAGGTCCCGAGACCAAAAAAATTTCAAAACTGCTAGTATAGGAGAATTTTAGTAGCTTTTTTAACCTGAGGAAACCTGAACCCCAAGGAGATTTGGTGATTATTGGCCAAATAGCCACTTCCTGGTTATGTCCTTGTCCCATATTAATGAAGGTTTGGGAAAGGTACTAAACAGTCACTATAAGTTAGGGTGAGGTCTCTCATTGAGGGGTCCCATCTTTGAACCAAGAAGAGTTGTGGAAAGGAGAGGTTTAAACCTCTACTCTCCCACCTCCTGCCTGAGATAATGGCAAGCCTCCTAAAGAAGCAATGGGAGAATGGAATTGGAGGGGTTCCTGCTACCCTTGGTTCATCATCTGATCTTCCTGAGAGAACATAGCAACACTGCAGCTGAGAATTGCCAGGGAAGCCTCTCTAGCAGTGCTAAGTCTAAGGAGAAGAGTCATTGTATTAATGTGAAGGGATGCCATGAAGGCTGGCCCCAGATGCAGGGCCCAGGCTTTCACTGTTACACAGCACGGGGCACTGTTAAAAAAAAACAACAAATTAATAAAGTCAAGCTAATCAATCTGTGGGAGAAGGCAGTTTAATGAATGGAGTAATAAGAAGAATCCTCCTTCCTAGAGAATGCTTTCCCATAAATAGGCAGTAGTTTGATGGATGGAGGAAGGCTGGACTGGGAGTATTATCCCCATTTCACAGAGGAGTAAATAGGCTCAGAGGAATGAGGTTACATCCTCCCTGAGTCCCTTCAGCCTCCACTAACCCATGCTACAGACTCTTCTCTGCTGATGTCCTAACCACAATAAACCCTGGAAGGTAGGTGAGGAGCCCAGCTAAGACCCCTAGGAACTAGCTATTGCAAAGCCCCAGGGGAGACCCTTCCTTATCCATCATGAGCTTGATTTAAAAAAAGAAAAAGAGAGAGAGAAACTTCCCATTAAATGAGATAATATCTGTAAAGTGTCTACTTACAACAGTACCAGGTATGTGGGAGGTGCTTAAGAAATGTTTGTTTACTTCCATTCCCCCTTCCCATTAGGGCCCATCTGATTCAGACATCATACTAGATATGGCTTTTGAGGTCATTAGATTCAAAATTAGAAGGGACCTTAGAAGCTGTTGAGTCCAACTCACTCATTTTACAGATAAGGAAAACGAGGCCCAGAAAGGATAAGTGACTTGACCAGAGTCATCTGGCTAATAAATATCTAAGGCAGGATTTGAACTCAAGTCTTCTTGACTCCAAGTCAAGCACTCTATCCCTTCCATGTAGTCAGGTAACAAGTATTTATCAAGTGTTTATTATTTACTGCTAAATGCTGGGATACGAAGAAATGAGAAGAAAAAAAAGGTCGCTGGCTTCAAAGAGCTCACGTCCTATTGTAATAAGAACATTAACAGCTCCCATTTCCAGAGTATTTTAAGTTTTACAAAGTGAAAACAAGCCTGTGACTTTCAAAGTACAAATTCTATTGTTCCCATTTTACAGTTACAGAACAGAGGTTAAGTGACTTGCCCAGGGTCACACAACTAGCCGATGGCAGAACCAGCCTTGAACTTAGGTCTTCACACTCTATTAGATTCAAACCCTGCCCCTACCACCACCACCAGTAATAACATCTATCTATCTCACAGGGCTGTTGTGAGGATCAAATGAAATGTTTCTTTTTTAAAAAAATATTTCTAAAGTGCTTAGTGCAGTGCCTGGTACGTAGTAGGCATTTAATAAATGCTTGTTCCCAGGGAGGCTCAGTGGTCAGTGGATAGAGCACCAGTCCTGGAATCAGGAGCTGAGTTCAGATCTAGCCTCAGACTAACTGTGTGACCCTGGGCAAGTCCCTTAACCCCACTTGCTTCCAAACAAAAATAAATTCTTGTTCCCTCCTTCCTTCTCCCTTATGATGAAGTCAGCCCTTTGTAAGCCTTAAAGCACTTTAGAGTTAGCTATCATTGTGTTCTTGGACTTGGGAAGACCTGAGTTCAAATTCTGCTTTATTCACCTCCCAGCTGTGTCAAATGAGATAATACTTGTATTCATAAAATTTGTACATAGTAGGTTCTATATAAATGTTTATTCTCTTCCCTTCTCCCTTTGTGGTCCTGGTCAAGTAATTTAACCTCTCTCAGTCTCAGATAATAACGCCTACCTCCACAGCCATTGTAAGGCTCAAGTGAGATGACATTTCTAAAGCACTTTGCAAACCCTAAAGCATTATACAGTTGGTAGCTATTCTTATTATTACTTTATTATTATTATTACCATCGTTGTTGTTGTTATTGCTCAGGGGCAGCCTTGGCTTCTGGAAAGCTCTGTGGGCAGAGACTGAGCTCCAGCAGGCCCTACTTGGCTGTGAAGGGTCAGAGGGGGTCCAAGCTAGCTGAGGGCCCCAGGACTCATCACCAGAGGACCAGTCACCAGCTAGCCAGTCTTTCCAGCCTCGACTATTCACAAACACAGTCTCCTAAGGCATGGGGGGGACTGAGGTCTCTACCAGCGGAAAGATCCTCACATTGCTAAAAACACAGGTTATGACGAATTTAAGTATTATTTGTATGAGCCATTTTCTCCCCTTTCCCCCCTCTCATCTGCCTGTTGAAGGGCCTTTAAGGCCCTGCTTTAAGGGCACCTCCTCCACGAAATCTTTCTGACTTTCTGTGTAAGCCTGATGCTTATTAGCGCAGTAAGTAGTACTTAGCCAGCAATTAATGAATGTTTGTCGACTGATTAAGCCTTGTCACAATCTCTCTCACAGTGTAATTCATGTATATCTTTTCTACTAAACCAGGCCTGCACAACATTCGACCTGCACGGCCTGCACTGTTCAGCCCTTTCCCACCACCTCTCCCGCCCCCCAAAGATTTCCAGCCACCAGCACAAAGTGTAGAGGATGTAACTAAAGCTCAGGTCATCCTTAGGTCCCCAGGTTGTTCTCAGACAAAGCTAATAGGGCTCACTGGCCCTTTAAGAAGAAGTGGTTAAGAGACCTAATACCCTTGGGCAGGCCCCTACTTGACTATGAACTGGTCATGATTATGGGGTAGTTCAACTAACTAGACCCCACACAGAGGCAGAGAAAAGAAGAGGTCAAGCCCACTCCTAACTTCTGGAGCTATTCCAGACCTTCAATAGCCCATGTCTACCTCCATTTGATTTACTGTTAATAAGGAGAGGCAATGTTAGTGGATAGAGATAATATCTGCCATGCTCTTAGCACAGGATTAGGCACCTGGTAGGTGCTGATTAAATGCTTGTTCCCTTCCCCTTTGATCCTAAAGAAAAAAACCTTAGAATCAAGAACTGGCTTCAAGGGCTCTTATACAAACCGACTATATGTCCCTGACCAGGTCACTTAATCACTCCATGATCCAGACAGCTCTGAGACTCTAAGGCTGCAGACCTTTGCCCTGATAGAAGGTTCCTCACCAGAAGTTCCCCTAAACTAATAAAATCACAGATTCAAACAAGAAAGAGAGAGAAATAGAGAGGAGGCAGAGAGAGAAAGAGAAAGAGAGAGAGAGAGAGAAAGAGAGAGAGAGAGAAGGAGAAAAGGGAAAGAGAGGAGGAGAAAAGAGAGAGACAAGGAGGAAACAGAGAGAAGAGAGAAAGAGAGAAGGAGAAAAGGGACAGAGACAGAGAGAGGGGGAGAGAGAGAGAAGGAGAAAAGGGAGAGACAAGGAGGAAACAGAAAGAGGAGAGAGAGAGGAGAAAAGGGAGAGAGAGGGAGAGAGAGAAGCAGGAGAGAGAGAGAATTAATAACACCACCATCATCTTCTTTGTCATTGTTAAAAGTGTGTAGGGCTCTCCCTGCCATACAAAATTTGCAGAATAAATATGTTGCTAGTCATTCTTCCTTCCCCTGGACTTGACTTGAGGCAAGAATCTGGGAAAGGAGTAGAAAAGTCTCTTTCCCACCTTAGAGTTTAAGACTCAAAGCTACCAACACTTGGCACCTGGAAAGTTTTGAATTTATAAAGCTTCTAGTTCCATTTACCAAGCACCTATGGGCTGCCTAGTGTGGTCAAGTCCTGATCCTCCATATCAAAGAGCCTGAACCTAAAATAAAACAAGGGGCAGCATGCCAACACTCTGAGGCTGCCAATGGGCTTCAGCCAAGTTTTCCCACGTTACACAACCTGTGACAGCCACACAGAATGTAGAGGAGGCAGGTTCAGACTCAGGTCTTCACAGTCACAGTTTCCCCGGTGCCATAGAAAATAAGACATAGCCTTGGCCTTCAAAGAGCTCCCAGCCAAAGGAGGGGGTGGCAGGGAGAATAGGGAACAGATAACAATAATAGAATGGAGGTACAACGCAGTGTGTACCAGGAAGAGATGCAGGCAAAGGACTGTGAGAAAACAGGAGGAAGAAACCATGTCCAGGGTGAAGGAAGACACCCCCTCCTTTCCTTGGAAAGACAGGCGCCTGGGCCAGGTGGGCGGGGCAGGGGGCTGTGTTGCCCTGTCCAGTGGTAATTAATCTGTTGATTTTGTGTGATTTGTTTTTCCCCTCGTTGTTATAGGGAATGACTTACTGGGGAGGTGGCAATGTGAAAACAAAAGTCAGCAACAGAACTTTTTACAAAGGGAAATCACTTCTACTCTAGGGAAAGAAGGAGAAAGAGGACAAGGAAGGAAGGAAGGAAGGAAGGAAGGAAGGAAGGAAGGAAGGAAGGAAGGAAGAAAAAGGAGGAAGGGAGGGAGGGAAGAAAAGAAGGAAAGAAGGAAGAAAAGAAGGGAGAGAGGGAAGGGAGGAAGGAAGGAAGGAAAAAAGGAGGGAGGGAGGGAAGAAAAGAAGGAAGGAAGAAAAGAAAGGAGGAAGGGAAGGGAGGAAGGAAAGAAAGAAGGAAGGGAGGAAAGGGAGGGCAAGGAAGGAAAGAAGACAGGTTTTATTAAGTTTCTGCAATGTGTCAGGTACTTTGCTAAAAGCTTTACAAATGTTTTATTTGGCCCTTACCCTGAGAGACAAGTACACCTAGAAGGTGGCACCTAATTCAACTGGATTTGTTGCAATTATTACACAAACCCTCAAATGTAACCGTTTTCTGCCACGATCCAATATCTGCTCTTTTCTCTCAAAGTGGCTCTCTATATCCTGCCCTACAAGATTCTAGAAACTCCCCAGATCTCGTTTTCTTATGCCAAAGTGGCTGTCAGAAATCCTGGAGCTAGGAGACCCCCTATACTCTCCACTGAGTTTGACCACTCCAACCTGACCTGGCTTGGCCCAGCCTCCCACCTCACCAGCTTGGGTTGATGACCACTGACAGCTTCCAGTAATAATAACCTTGAAAGTGCCTTCCCCTTAGGAACTTCTATTCATACAAACACCCCACCTTGCTGACTCATAGGTCTGGAAGAACTAGGAAAAGGTGGCCTTGGAACAATCCAGCATCTCCCATGCCTAGAATGTTCTTTCAATGGCACTTCTCAGCAAATCCTGCCCTGCTCCATTCCATCTTCCACTCAGTTCTTCCTAAAGCATAAATCTAACCACAACATCCCCCTACTTAATAAACTCCAGTGGCTCCCTATTACCTCTAAGATTAAATAGAAAATCCCGTTTGGCTTCTAAAGCCCTTCACAATCTAGTTTCTTCCTACCTTCTTCCTCTACTTTTACTCTCGTCTCCACAGATTCTACAATTCAGTGACACTGGTCCACATGCTGTTCCTCAAACTCAGCCCTCCATCTTCTGATACCTTGGCACAGATTGCCCCGCCCCGAATGTTCTGATCCCTCATCTCCATCTTTTGACTTCCTATAAGATATCTCAAATCCCACCTTCTGTAGGAGGCCTTTCCAGGTGTCTTCTCCCCATCCCACACACACAGGAGGCCTTTCCAGGTGTCTTCTCCCCACCCCACACACAGGAGGCCTTTCCAGGTGTCTTCTCCCCACCTCACACACACACCCCCCTAGTGCTTTCGCTCTGAGGTCACTTTCCATTTACCATATTTATGTTATATGTTCAGATATGAGCTCCCTGAGGTCAGGGACTTTATTCTGCCCTCTTTTGTTGTATCCTCAGTGCTTTAATACATTGTCTTGAACATAGTTAATTGCTTAATAAATGTTTGTTGATTGACAACTTTCAGAAGAATAAATAAAGATGGATAGGGGCTTTGTGGTTTGTTTGTTTCTTGCTCAGGTTCAACATTTACCTTCAGACTCCTGACATTTTAAAGTACTATGTCCTCTGAACCCTTCCAACCCTGACATTCTATTCTATTCAGCTACTATAATGTGCTTAAAGGATTTTTTTTTCTTTTGGCAGATAAGGGTAGGGAAAGGGGAGTACTTTCTTTTTTTTGAGGGGGAAAAGTAGGGCAATTGGGGTTAAGTGACTTGCCAAGGTCACATGGCTAGTTTTGGGTTAAGTGTCTGAGGCTGGATTTGAACGCAGGTCCTCCTGACTCCAGGGCTGGTATTCTAGTCACTGAGCCACCTAGCTGATCCCAGGAGGAGTCCTTTCTAAGGAGATAGTTGTGGACAGTCAATAAGTCAATAAGTATTTATTATACACTTACTCTGTGTCAGGCACTAGGTTAACCACTTAGAGTATTTCTTTCAAAAACAAAAACAAACAAACAAAAAATAAAACGAAACCTTCTGAAGTGAAGGTAGAGGTAATTACTAAGGAGGGTTAGCCTTGGAAAGCCAGGGGTTACATTTCCCTTCTATGAGTCTTTTCAGAGAATTCTGAGGCCCTGCAGAAGAGGCATGATAAGGTTCTTTACTGGGGTCTCTGCCTAAAGTTGGGAACTATAGCTTCATTAATCAACAAGCCTTTATGAAGCACCTCCTATTTATGCTTAAAGTTGGGAACTTTAGCTTCATTAATCAACAAGCCTTTATTAAGCACCTACTATTTATGCCTGAAGTTGGGAACTATAGCTTCATTAATCAACAAGCCTTTGTTAAACACCTACTATTTATGCCTGAAGTTGGGAACTATAGCTTCATTAATCAACAAGCCTTTATTAAGCACCTCCTATTTATGCTTAAAGTTGGGAACTTTAGCTTCATTAATCAACAAGCCTTTATGAAGCACCTACTATTTATGCCTGAAGTTGGGAACTTTAGCTTTATTAATCAACAAGCCTTTATTAAGCACCTACTATATGCCAGGTACTGGGGATGACTCAGATTTTTTTCTCTTTTATTTCTTCTGTACAGGCACATTGAGTAGTTTGTACAGGGTCATGCACATAGATGCCAAGAGAGCTTTGTTTGACCAACGTCTCCATACCTTCTGCCAGATCTCATGGGAGTGAGAGAGGAAGCTACATCCTCTTGGCTTAACAATCCACCTTCTCGGTGAAAGGGGAAGGGAAAAGAGTAAGTTATAGGCAGAGAAAACAAAGACACTGGACTGAGTGAGAGACGGTTTCTAGCAGGGAGGTTGGGTTTACCCTTAGCTATTGAGTCTGTATTACTTGTAACCTACCAGTCCCTTGTGTATTTGAAAAAACCAGAGGAAAACAGGATACATGATTATGGGAGAAATAACCCAGTATGCACAAGTCAACAAGCATTTATTCATTGTTTACCATTTGCCAGACACTGTGCTAAATTAATCCGGATGGAGGAGGAGACCTGGCTTCTTGTCTACAGATAACTTAATCTGTTCCTGGGCAGAAGTCCTTTCTGTGCCCTGAACTTTGGTTTCCCTAATTACAAAATGAGAGATTCAACAAAAATGACCTAGCAAGCCTCTTCTAACTCTAATTTTCTAAGTTCTCTCTGTTCTGGAAAGTAAGAAGGGTTTCATTTTTGGTCTTAGTATCTCTAGGCCTAACACACAGTCTGGCAAAGGGCAAGTGCCTAATAAATGTTTGTGTTTTTAAATTATTAATATCTTTTTAAAATTTTTTTGGAGCGGGAAGACAGGGCAATTAGGGTTAAGTGACTTGCCCAAAGTCACACAGCTAGTAAGTGTTAAGTGTCTAAGGCTGGATTTAAACTCAGGTCCTCCTGACTCCAGGGCCAGTGCTGTATTCACTGTGCCACCTAGCTGCCCCTATTTTTTTTTTAAGTAACAAGCATTTATTCTCTCTTTCATCTACCTCCGCCATCCCACCCCATGAAAAAGAAAAAGAAAGCCTTTGTAACAAATATGCATAGTCAAAACGTGAAAATGTTTAATATGAATTATATAGAGAGACTATATCAGATTGCACGCCGTCTTGGGGTGGGGAAAGGGGGAGAGGGAGATTTGGAACTCAAAATCTTGTAGAAGTTAATAATGAAAACTAAAAATAAATAAATTAATTTATATATATGTATATATGTGTGTATATGTATATATACATATATGTGTATATACACATAGTCAAGCAAACCAAGATCCCACATGGGCTATTTCTGAAAATGTAGGTTCCATTTTACATACAGTCTATCATTTCTCTGTCAGGAAGCGGGTAATGGATTTTGTCATCCATCCTCTGGAATGATGGTGGCCATCAAATGGCTAAGAGTTCTTAAGTCTTTTGAAGTTGTTCATTTTTACATCGTTGTTGCTATTACATAAATTGTTCTCTTGGTTCTGCTCATATCAACGTCAAAGATGCAGTTTTTACTGACCTTGCGATGTACTCCCTGCCTAAGATTTCAAGCAGCTTACAGCAAAGCCCGAAGCAGGAGACTTTCCTCAGGGGCACATATAATTGAGAGAAAAACAAATATAGATCCATGGGGGAAGCCAGCCACACTCCCTGCAACCCTGCAGCTGCAATTCTGTGCCATAAAGGAGTCTTTCCTGGCTGCCTGCTCAGAACATATGCAGTGCCCCAGCATAAGGGCCAACCTGAGGAGCATCTGTTTGCAGATTCCTTGATTTTTTTCTACTGTCTACAAGCAGACTCAGAGTGGCAGAGAAGTCAACACTGTTCTTAGGCCTCAGCAGTAGCTGCTTGCTTCCTGCCCCCCCAGCTCACTACCCTGCTTCCCTGATTCAAGTGACAAGTTCTATAACAATCTTTCAATCACTTAACAGAAATGACAGGAACCCTTTATCTGACCTTTCTAAAGTGTGCAGTTTTTAATGAATTCTGATGCCAAAATGACATCCACTTGGGGTTTTTTTTTTTCTCCCAGAAAATAAATTAAGGAAACATCATCCGGTGGGTTTTAAACAGTTCCTTATCACCAATGACCTTGATGGTCTTGCTTTGCCCAAGAATTTCACATTTTCAATTTTCTTCAGTAGGTTAAATTTCTCCATTGCTCTCTCATTTCCATTTCAATTTCAGATCTTATCATTTTGATGGTTCCCTTAATTTTACTGGAGTTGACATGGCTAGAAAAAAAAAACCCAGTAGACACCAGCTTTTTGAACCTGTGTAAATAACTTCATTTTGCTAAATTTCATTTTCCTCATCTATCTAACAGGATAATACTTACCTGCTCTAAACCAAAGTACTATTTTTTATATACTTTAAAGCAATAGAAAAATGTGGACAAGTCACCTAATCTCTTTAGGCCTCAGTTTCCTCATCTGTAAAATGTGAATTAAAACAGTACTTACCTCCCAGGATTACTATGACCATTAATTGAGATAACATGTATCTCCCCTATTAGAATGTAAGAGCACTCTTACTCTTCAATTTGTGATTCCCAACACTTGGTAAAGTGCTTTGCTCCTAGTGCGCACTTAGTAAATGCTTTCATTCATTCATTCATTCATATGTAAAGAATTTTATACATCTTAAAGTACTTGTATAGATGCTAACTAGCTGTAAAAAAGCAGGCTTCTAAGGTTGCTATTCATAGGAAGGGACATTAGAGTCCATTGAGTCCCATTTTACATATGAGGAAACTAAGGTCCAGAGAGATTAAGTGATTTGTCAAAGATCAGCCAGCTAGTAAATATCTGAGGCTGGATTTGAATCCAGATCTCCCTGACTCCAAGTTTGCTACCCTATCTACTGCACTAGCCTGAGATGAATATTAGTTCTCTGACCTTCTTCCTCACTGGCCTCATAGAACATAGAGCACCTAAGCTAGAATTATCCTGTCTAATCCCCTTCTTTTTTTAGAGAAAAGTAAGGAGATCCATATCCAAGACCTAGAGGGGCAAAGTAATTTGTCAAAGGTCAGTTAACTGCAAGTTAGTGCAAGCAGCAGAGTTCAAACTCAAATCCGGTCTCTGGACTCCTGGGTCAGTTTTCTTCGCACTACATTGAACTACTTACCTACTACAAAGACATCAAGTTTCTTAGACTTGAAAGTAACTCTTACCCAGGACTCTCCCTCTGGATGCTCACTATTATTCAAGGGACACTAAAAAGCCTGAAATCCTCCATCACCAGCCAAATATTCAGAGAATTTAAGAGTTGCTGAGTTGGAGAGGACCCTAAAGGGTATATAATCTTACTTGTAGATTTGACAACAAAAGCAAAGGGCATACATTACCTGGAAATGATTCCCCTAATCTTCTATCATGGAGAAATTAACATGGATTGCCTATTTATCACATCCCTGGAGGCCCTTAGGAAATGAGATACATGCATTCTAAATTGGGGAAGGGAAACAGGGCAGAGTAGAGGGAGGCAACACCAGGAAAGTCATTGAGAGTGATAGCATGATGAGGGTTTGGTTCATAGTTAGACTGCCTAAGATAGCATCACCCTTAGGTGGAAGATATTAGGGCACGGCTTTCAGGAGCCTGGTGCATGCGTAGACATTCTTGACTGGCCTGCACCATGGTTGGGAGCAGCCTTTCCCCATGGCTGACTAGCTGGGACTGCCTAAATCTTTAAAATGGCCTGATTCAGCAACAGCAATGGCTTTTGACATTGGGGGTCTGAGGATGAAGATGATTCTCACTCAGTGAGACTATCTGGTAAGGGTGAGGCTGAGGGTCACCTCCTTCCTCTCCCTCAACCATCCCCCTTAGGTCACATGACCCTGAGAAAGGGATCTGGGTCTTTTTCACTTATTCTTTTCCATTCTAGATACAGAAAGTAGAGCCTCCAATCAGACCCACAAGGAGTGCCAACCATAGAGACCCAGGAAGCCAGGAATCTAGGCTAGATGTTGCAGTCATCGATCTTGGTAGTGACACTCTGAGGATACTCCAGCCCAGCAGAAGCTTGTACTGAAGACTTTGCACTTGAAAATGGTAGGACTAATGTTTTGTAGGAATTGAGCTAAACTGTGAGCTTAAGCCAATCCCGAAGGAGAGACCCACATTCCAAAGGTACTTCCAATGTGTGAATTCCAGGGATGGAGTGAGTTTCCAGGATGAAGAGGTTTCTGGGAGCATGGTAGAGGAAGTCTTGAGTACAGCCTAGAGAAGAATGAAAGAAGTATACTACAAGAGTGTGATGCCATGTGGCCCACAGGTGAGACTTTGGTGGGGATCCCTCTCAGTCTACTGTGTGCCAGATACAGTAACTGTGCTAAGAACAAGGCATTCAAATAAAATAAAAGGAAAGAATTCCTGCCTTCAAGGAGCTTACAATCTAATAAGGGGAGCTGAAAAGGGGAAAAGGAGAAAAGGTATCCAAGGGGCATGTCCTGTGAGCCATGAAATATCACAGGAACAATGGTAATCCACATCCAACCGGGGGTCTAGCCTTCAGTAAGCTGATATAATGACAGAATATCACTGAAATAATAGCTGATTTCACCCTTTATGTAATCACATACCCATTGTGAGCTGATCTTGGTGTATGATATAAGATGTTGCTGTATGTCTACTGTCAATCAGGATGCTTTTCAGTTTTCCCAGCAGTTTTTATCACATGGTGAGTCCTTGTCCCATTATAGTAGAGACCTTTGGGTTTATCAGACACTAGGTTACCATACTCATTTACTTCTACTTCTGCATGCCTAATCAACCACTCTGTTTCTTAACATAAGTAAAGCACTTCTCAGACCTTAAACCACAATATAAATTCTATATATTATTATTTCCAGTAATATCAGTGCAAGGGAGAATTGTTTATAATTTTGTCCAGGGAGTCCCCTCAGTCTGACCTTTCATCACACATGCGAAAGATCCCATGTGCTTGTGTGGGTAGCTCAAGCTTTGCCAAGCCCCATGGCTTCAAAGAGTACAAAAATGTTTTCTGACCCAGTTCTAGACAGTAAGAAATGAAATACAACTCAGGATTATTAAAATACGGAAATCTCTGTGACTCATTCCTTTGCACTCACATCTGAGAAATTTCCTTCTCTCTAGTGACTAGCAGCCACATTCATAAGATTCAGGCAAACAGCATTCAGCATGGCTTTTGAGGTCATTCCTCTGTAAGCTGCAGACTGACTTTTCTCCCAGACTTTCTCTCCAAAGGTCCCAGAAACCTTTCCACCCTGGAAACTTACTCCAGCCCTAGATTCCACACTTAAGAAGTGAAGTAAATTCCCTTGCAGTGGGTAGAGTACTCAGCCTAAAGTCAGGAAAACTCATCTTCCTGAGTTCAAATCTGGTCGCAGGTAATTACCAGCTATGTGACCCTGGGCAAGTCACTTAACCCTGTTTGCCTCAGTTTCCTCATCTCTCAAATGAGCTGGAGAAGGAAATGGCAAAGCAGTCCTGTATCTTTGCCAAGAAAACCCCAAATGGGGTCAGGAAGAGTCAGACAGGACTGAACAACAACAGAGGTACCCAAGCAAAGGCTGAATGACCAGTTCATAGCCAGTTGTGAAGTAGAGAGGGTTCTTACTCAGGTATAGGTTGAAGACCTCTGAGGTCCCTTCCAACACAGACATTCTGCGACTCTAACTCAATATTTTTGAGTGGCCAGAAATTCTCTGTCTCTTGGCTCTTACCCTATGGGTAGCCTCCTACTCTGCGTATGTGCAGAGTCAACTATAATCAGAAATAACCACAAAGTACAGGATCCCCTCATTACTCATAAGAGCCCACGAAGCTTAAAAAACAGAACAGTCAACAGTTGTTAATTCATACTGACAAATACACTTGCCTATTTATACTCAAATAACTGATCTAAATAAAGAGGAGGTGTGAAATCTGTTGAGAAAATAAGGCTGTGACTTACAAATGTCAAGAAAGGCATTCTCTCCAGAGTGGGGTAGCTTTTGATTGCAAGAAAAGGATTCCCTTCTCCTGAACCCTTAATCCAACTACCATTCATTTCAATGAAACACAGAATTCTGAAGTTATCATGAAATAAATGATGGCTGATATAGGGGGAAACAACTATTTATTAGGTACCTACCATGCACATTTATTAAGTACCAGGCACTTATGCTAAGTGCTTTAAAAATTTTATTTCATTTGATCCTCCCAATAAGCATCAGATGTAGATGCAGTATCATTATCCCCATTTTACAGATGAGGAATCTGAAGGGAAAGGCAGTTTAAGTAATTTGCCCAGGGTCACCCATCTAATAAGTAACCTAGGCCAGATTTGAACTTACGTCTTCCTGACTCCAGATCTAATGCTCTATCCACTGTACCACCTAGCTGCACACGAATATGGCATAGATGAATTTGATGAATGTGTTTGCATTACATCCATAGGATATAAAGTAAATTGTAAACTCAAAGTTAAAACAATACTTAAATCACTACATAAATCCCAGTAATTATTTTTTTTACCTTTGTTACCATTATTATTTATTACCCAACATTCTAGTGAAACAAGATTATTTGACTTTCCCAAAAAAATGTTAAGCATTTCTCCATATCCAAGCCTTTTCATGAGACATCCTTTCTTTGGGACTCCTGTCTCTCAGCATTTACCAAATTTTGTCCATTTCCCCACAGCAGTGTCTCATATCTGTTCCCATCTCTATTTGCATGGCAATCATCCTAACTCATGCTTTCTTTGCCAAACTCTCTGAATCATTGCCATA
Source organism: Pseudochirops cupreus (assembly GCA_028627135.1). Taxonomy (NCBI): domain Eukaryota; kingdom Metazoa; phylum Chordata; class Mammalia; order Diprotodontia; family Pseudocheiridae; genus Pseudochirops; species Pseudochirops cupreus. Next base: position 155,445,723 of record CM053582.1, on the reverse strand, counting down.
GTTTCATGATAGCTCTTACCAAATCCACTGTCTTCCCTTTCCAAATGTCTTTCACTAGAAGCATATTTCTTGATTGACATGATCTCATAACGCTTTTGGCTAAAATCCTCAGTGGCTATCTATTGCTACATGAATAAAGTTCAAATTTCTTTACCAGCCACCCAAGAACTTCTACAATCTAATCATTTTGCCTTTCTGGTCTTCTTTCAGACTACACTCCTTCATGCACTCCAGTAATCCAGGGAAACTGGTCTAATCTCTGATCCTTGAAGAGAGACAGTATTTTCCTTCCTCTATCCCTTTGCATAGGATAACTATGTCTAGAATATCCTCCCTCAAACTTCCCACCTTTATTTGTTAAATTCCTATCCATTCTTGAAAGCTGAGACTCATGCAGGAAGCCTTCCCTGGTCCTCGTGTATCTGTACCCTTTTCCCCTCAGTAATGGACTTTCCTATGGAACAATTCCCAACAAAACATCCTTAATGAGTAGTCATCCAGCCTTCACTTGAATGTCTCTGCACCTCCCAGGGAATCTCATTCCACTTTTGTATAGCTCTGATAGATAATAAGTAAGTAGGATGAGAGAAAGAGAGGGGGGGGATAAAGGAGGGGAAGGAGGAAGAAAGAGATGGGGGAAGGGAGGGAGGAAGAGAGACAGAGAGAGAGAAAATGGGGAGAGGAAGAGAGATAGACATTGGGATAAGCAGCTAGGGATACAAACACAAGCTAAAAAAAAAAACAGACCCTGCCCTCAAGGAGCTTACATTCTAAAGAAAGAAGGAAGGGTACCTAAGTGTTGTGAAGAAGGGCATGAAGGTGAGGACACTACTTAGCAAACAGGGGAGGAGGCCCCCTCCAGATAGCACAAGGAAAAAATTGTAGGGAGTTTTCCTTACATCAAACTGAAATTTGCATTTCTGGTCCTCTAATCCAATTGCTTCTAGTTATATATACATACATATATATATATATATATATATATATATATATGTAACTCCTGTCACTGTCATGGCCCCCCTCCTCTGAATGTTCATTGATATTGTTCCTAAAATGAGGTGTCTTGAACACAATACACACTTCAGAGGTGATCTGACCTGAGCTAGAGCAGGCCCATCAGCTCCTGGGAGGTTGTCCCTGGACCTTTCATTGACCATAGATACCCATTTCCTCATCTCTATTAAGGGCCAGTAACATAACATTCTGTGTTCCCCACTCCCAAACTTTAAAAATTACCTCTAAACTCTTGGACCAAAGCTTAATGAAGGAAAAAAAAAAAACAAAGCAAAACAAAACCTTGGCTTGCCCTCTGCAAGGACTAAACCTTGTAGCCCTGGTTATTTCTGTCCACCAACGCTTTGAGGCCTTCACTTGGCCTTGCAAAATAAATTACTCATGGTTCACACAGAGAAAATAATTTTCTAGGACGAAAAAGCAATGTACTTCAAAGGTTCCATGACCTCACTTTTGTGAGTGTTCCATCCATTGGTTCTTTTAGCACCCTTGCCAATTTTCTGCTTCAACATTATTCATATCTAAATGGAATATTGATCCTCCAGCTCCTTACTTCGTACTACATACTACATACTACATACCTCCTTCATACCTACTACCTATTTCAACAAAAGTCTGAAGTTAGCACCAAACCAAATCGAGAAATGCAAATGAGAAACTAGAATAAGTGACATCTTCCAAGCCACCATCACAAAAAGCCACCTACATTCCCAAAGGGAACCTGCTACCAAAGCCAGCATCAGAAAGGGTAGCCTCCCAGTGTAACAAGAGATGAGGCAGGGACACATGTAAAGCACAAAGCTCTGTATCCAAAGGTAGCAAGAGCAGATGACTCCAATGAGCAAGCTCCATAGAGGTTAGGAAACCCCAAGGTGGGAACCTTGGAAGGAAGGCATAAAGAGTGATGAGTACTAAACAGAGGGCATCAACCAGCATGATATACAGACTGGAACTACTAAGCACCAAGGGCCCCAAGGCTCCTAAAACTCTGTTCTGAGAGACCAGAGAGGGATCTGGAGATAAAGCACTCTGTACCTCAAAAATGGAGGGGAGGAAGAAATAAGGTCAGAAACCCAGGAGACACAGGACAAGACCAAGCAGGATTGACCACCACACCCAAAAACAAAGCAAGGAGAGGAGCCTGGCCAGGACAAAGCCTCAATTCAAGAAATAAAGATGGGAAGGTGAGTAAGTCCAAAAAAACACCTACCACTATAAAAAGTCATTGTAAATCTAAATTAAACAAACCTGACAAGGATAAAAATCATTGTAAATAGAAATTAAACAACCCTGAGGTTTCATTTCACATTCAGCAGACTTTTAAAGACAGAATATTGGATAGAGGGATTCTGGAAAAATGGGAACAATAATTTATTGTTAGTAAAGCTGTGAATCAGTACAACCATTCTGGAAAGCAATATAGAATCCTACAAATAAAGTGAGTAAAATGTCTTTACCCTTTGACCCAAGGATTCCATTGCTAGGCATATACCTGATATAGGAAACTAATAAAAAGCAAGTCACTATACACACCAAAATATTTATAGAAGCAATGATTGTGGCAGCAAAGAACTGGAAACCAAATAGATACTCTGATTGGGAAATGGCTAAACAAGTTGTGGTACAGAATGTAATAGAACACTGCCACAAGAAACAAAAAATATGTTGATTACTGAGAAGCATGTTAAGACTTACATGGATTGATGCAGGGTGAAGTAAGTGGAGTCAAGAAAACAACATATACGATGACCACATGGAAAGAATAACCACAGAACAATTAAAAATGAATGTTGCAAAATTATAAATAACAAGTTTGATTCCCTAAAAGAGATATGAGAAGATACCTCCTCCTGTTCCCTTACAGAGTCTAGAGGGTAGGGGGACCATGAGGGTATGACATTGTAAGATTTTTTTTCTGTGTATTGATTCTTTTCTTTCTCTTTTTCCTTAGAAAAATTCTTTTTTACAGAGGGTGGTTCTCAGAGACTAGGCAAGGGCAGGGATTCTGGAAAATTTAGGTGGTGTAAAAAGAAAAAACATCAATAAAAAATTAATGCAAATCCAGAGATTGCCCCAAAAGAAAGAGCAAGCAATTCCATAAGTGCAAGCAGATCAAAGAAACAAACCTAAAAATCAAAGATATACATGGAATAAAGATTAAGAACCCCAATAAAATTTCCTATGCATCAGGTGAATACAAAAAAAAGAGAGGGAGAGAGAGAAGGTACCATTATACTCTCAGACAAAGCAAGACCAAATATAAGTAAAGATAAACAAGGAAATCATAGTTTGCTAAAAGAAACCACGGACAACAAACCAACATTAAACTTGTATGTTCCAACTGCCATTAGCATCTCAATTCATAAAGGAAAAAGCAGAAGAATGACCAGCAGACAAAGCAGCACAATAATAATAGAAAGTCTTAGTGTCTCCCTTTCCATTTTGGATAAATCTAACAGAAAGATAAATAGAGGAGATATAAACTTGAACAAATCTCTGGAGAAACGAGGACTAAAGACTTGCAATGCCTTCTCAATGCGACAGTTAAAGAATATGTTTACTTCTCATCACATGAAATTGTGCAAAGGTTGATTGTGTATTAAAGAACAGAAACATTGCAAATAATTGTTCTAAAAGGCAAAAATAGGGGGTGGAGCCAAGATGGCAGAGTAGAAGCAGGAAATTCTGTGAGCTCCAGCCACAACCACCTCCAATACCTGTAAAATATGACTCAAAACAAATTTTAGAGCTATAGAACCCACAAAGTGACAGAGAGAAACAAATCTCCTGCTAAAGTCAGCCTGGCAGGCCAACAGGAAGGGTCTATGGCACCAAGCTGGAAGCCAAGCACAGTCCTGCCTGAGCTGCACCAAGCCCAGGGCAGCCCTGAAAAGTGGCCCAGACCAGCCACAGCAGACTTCAGAAGAGTGAATCATCAGCAGCTATGGCTGTTTCCAGACTTCTCGACCCATAAATGCCAGAGAAAGTAAAAGGTCAGCAGGGAACTCTGTTGGAACTGGGTGACAGAAGAGCACAGTCAGGCCTGTGCACCCAGGGCAAGAGGTAGCAGAGGTGCAGCAGCTGCAGCTGTAGCCCTGTGGCTGCCTCTGGTGCTCATGGTCTGCAGATCATAGGGACATCAAGAGACCATTCAGAGGGTAATCACTCTTGCTTTGACCTGCTTGGATCTGGATCACAGTCTTGAGTGGTGGTCCTAGGGTAAGAAACTCCAGTGTGCCAGAGCTTGTGGTGGCTGTAGAGATGGTACCCTCCTCAGACCTCTGACAACATTTGTGAAAAACCCAGGGATTTGGGACAAACTCTCCACTCTGGAAGCAGAGTTCTAACATGACAAAGAGCTCAAAGGTCAAGTAATTGACTGGCAAGAT
>CM053582.1:155395260-155440820 GCA_028627135.1 Pseudochirops cupreus | reverse complement strand
AAAGTGAAATTCTAATGTAAAACTCATAGGTTGGCCAGCATCTGAGAACTTCACTTTAATATCTTTCAAGTGCTTCAGAATAGGTTCATCATGTTCCTGAACCATATCACTGAGCAAGTCAACATTTTTAAAAACAGTCAGCCAAAATTCAGGAATTCCTTTGGGGTCTTCTTTTTCTTCATCTTTTTTCTCCTCTTCAAGTTTAGCCTTCTCTTTCATTTCCTCTGAAATCTCTTCATCATCATCTGGTTTCCATTCACATTCTTCCTCTGTAGGTTCATAAATTGCATTGATGATTTCACTTCTGTCATCAAAAAGCGGGTGGTACAGAACAGCATACTTTCTTTCAAGAGCATGAACCTCCTCATAGAACTTGGCTTCTATCTGTGCACATTTCACCTGAAGATTTTTGAGGGCATTCACACGTCGCTTAACTACTTTTGGCAAGCTTTCAATGTATCCAGTTGATGTTCCTACTAAACCATCCAATCTTTCTTGAAGAGCTGCAAGAATCTGAGGATTCTGCATCATCTGAACAGTCAACTGACGAGCTTTGCTGTTTGTGTCTTCACCAGTTTCTTCTTCCTCCACTTCTTCAACATCTTCCATATCTTGTTGGTCAAGTTCAGTTTCTTTGTTGTCAATGTCCGCCATGTCGTAAGACTTATGAATATTTGAGATCTGCGGCTGCTGCAGGGACCGAGCGGCCGGAGCTGCGCAGGCTGTGATTCAGGGCGGCGGCAGCGGCAGCGGGAGGAGGCTTCTCTTGCACTCTTGCTGAGCACAAGTAATGTCTATAAAGCAATTCAGGATTATACTAGTAAATGTTTAACTGGCCTCTCCAAAAAAATAATAATAATCTGTGCATACACATTTTAAAATTTAATATGCATTTTTAAAACTTTGTTAAGTCTAGACAATCAACAAAATAATAAATCAAGCCCAGATTTGTAGTGATTGCCAATTTTTGAGTAAATGCTCACACTGAAAATATAACAGTTGGAGAGCTGTTTAGACTCCTGATTTGGACTACGATGACCTGAAGGCATATCCTGGCTCTGCCATCTTATCTGGATGACCTTTGGTCAAGTCATTTAAACTCTCTAGGCCCCAGTTTTCTCACCTATAAAATGAGAGAGTTGTTCCGACAGCTCTAGATCCAAGATCCTATCTTCTCTCTGTAGCTTTTGACACTGAAGACCTTACTCCCTTCTTGAACACTTTCACCTCCCTTGGCTTCCATGACAATGTTGCCGGCTGGTTCTCCTCCTAATAATATCACTGCTCCTTTTCAGTTTCCTTTGCTGATTCTCCATCTATTCCCAGAAACCTAAATATAGATAGATGTCTCTCAATGTTCTTTCCTGGATCCTTTTTTTCTTCTCTCTCTATATTCTCTCTTCCTTTGGGATATCATGGATTCCCACAGGTTCAATTATCATCTCTAAGCAGGTGATTCCATATATGCCCAGGCCAAATCTCTCTCCTAATTGGTCTAATTTGTCTCTCTGCTTCTAGTCTTTCCCTCTTTCTAATCCCCCTTCCAAACAGTGGTCAAAATCATCTTCCTAAGGCACAGATCTGACCATGTCACTCTTTTGCCTAAGCCCCTCCAGTGTACACACTCAAAAAATATTAGCTCCTCAGCCTGATACTTAAAAGACTTCCATAACTGCAACCACTGGCTTTGGCTTACCTTTTCTGTGTTATCTCATCTTATTCCCATCATGTACTCTACATTCAGTCTACCTAGCTTAGTAGTTGTTCCATTTCCCATCTCTGTACATTTGCATAAACCATCTTCAATGCTTAGAATGCATTCTTCCTCATCTACAATTCTCAAAATCCTAACTTTACTTCAAGGTTTAGCTCAGGTATCACTTCCTATGGAAAGTCTTCCCTAATCCCTCCAATGCTTACTACTCTCTTCCCTCTTCAAATTGCCTTATACTAATTTATCAAATACCTATTGTTTTCTACTAGCAGAACATAAACTCCTTAAGGGTAAGGAATGCCTTATTTTTTTCATTGTACACCCAGCACCTAGCACAATCCCCTGCCTATAATAGATGATCTATAAATGTTTTTGATGATGTATATTCTGAAAGCATACTATACATTCCAGCTTGTCTATGGGACTGAAGGGCCTGAAATATGATATTCTGGAGATCAAGGGAGCTAGGATTAAAACCAAGATTCACCTACCCAGCATAATCGAGTATAATGTTCCAGGGGAAAATATGGTTATTCAATGAGGTGGAGGACTTCCAAGCATTCTTGATGAAAAAACCAGAGCTGAATAGAAAATTTGACATTCAAATACAAGAAGCATGAGAAGGTAAGCATTGAAAAGAATTCATAAGGAACTTCTCAAAGTTGAACTATTTACATGCCAACATGGAAAAAACGATAATTATAACTCATGAAATTTTTCTCAGTATGAGGATAGTTGAAGGGAATATAAATGTATATATATACATGTCTATATAGGAGGGTATAAACGTGTATGAATACATATGTGTGTATGTATATGTGTACATAGACAGAGGGCACAAGGATAGGATAATATTTTAAAAGGTGAAATTGAGAAGTAGGAGAGGAATAGTATGAGAGGAGACAGGGAGAGACAGAATGGGGTTATCCTCTCATATAGAAGAGGCAAGGGATAACTGTTACAATGGAGGGGAAGAACAGGAAGGCAAAAGGGAATAGGTCAACGTCACTCTCATTGAAGTTAGCTTAGGGAATTAATGACATACATTCTAAATTGGGTATCTTGGCCTACAGGAGAGTAGGGGGAAAGGGGATGAGAGGGAGGAGGATGGAGGGGAGGGCAGGTTTCGGGGAAGGGTTGTTAGAAGCACATACTTTTGTAAAGGGACAGGGACAAAGTAGAGAATAGAACAAGTCGGGGGTGGAATAGGAAGGAGGGAAATATACGGGTACTGGGGTAGGGAGATCCATCTTGCCCTATCAGAAAGTTAGAGGGGTGATGGAGGAGGATATAGGAGAGAGCTGATTGGGGGAGGGGGTATATGGTGGGATCACTGTTTTGGGGTGATGGGTAAGGGAAAGATGGGGAGAAAATTTGTAAATCAAAATCTCAGGGAAATGAATGATGTAAACTAAAAATAAACAAAAGTCAAAAAACCAAATAAATATAAGCAATACTTCTTGAGCATAGTCAAAGTGTCACCACAATAAGGAACTGGAAAAATTGAGAATGAGTCAGAAGATGAAAAGTGACCTGTATTACTTTCAACCTCATCTGCATGACCTGGAATGTTCTTCAGTGAAAAACCCGTCAAGGTTAAGACAGAAATATTGAATTCAATAGAGCCTCTCACAACAATGTACACACTAGAGTGTAGGTCAATGATAGCTGCTGAAGAGCAGAAGCTGGCATTCACTCAGCATGTAACTGAATTCAGTTCAAATGGAGAACTTCACAGAAGACCAGGGCTACTATATGAAGCTTCTCGCATAGAAAGAAGTTGGATGGGTCATGTAGAAATGATGGTGGAAAACAAATGGATCATACAACTTCCAGAATGGATCTCATAATTCCACACACAGTAGACTAGGAGGCTTGAAATTCAGTGGGATGAATCAATGAGATATTTGGTTGTGTGGACAGAAATAGGAAAGGCTAGTGTAGGATCATCAGTTTTGGTATTTGGTGGATCTGTATCATAATTAATCATTGATTTCAACAGTTTGTGAAATTTATTAAGCACCTACTTGCACACAGCACCCCATAGCCTTTCCTCACATCATTTGCTCAGGCAAAGAATTATTCTAGGTGCTGAGGACATAAAGACTTTAGATAAGACATAACAATGGGTCATGAAAAGAGTACTGACTTGGGAGTCTTGGAAGGACTTAGGTTTGGATCTGAGGTCCTCTAGAACTCACATAGTTCTAAGTCCATGAGTTCCCTCACTCCCAGCCACTCCCTCTTCCCTTGTAGGGCTTATATGGAAGTCAGAAACTCCATGTTGAGATATAGAATACTAACAGGTTTTCTTATCAAGGTTTTTTAATATTGGCACAGTAGTAGAATATTCCTCACCCACAGTACTAGGGGTGCTCTCATAAGGACTATGTTCAGTCCTGAGGGAATCTGACTTCTAAAAAGAGGGATCAGACCCTTTTATTTCTCATTGTTTCTGACTCTCTATACCCTCATTCTGGAAACCTGGGAGAAATCACTTTAAGTTTAAAGACCTACCCACAAAGGTGGGGTCATTATTATAATCTTAGCAAAAGGACTTAGAATGGTATTCAATATAAAATGTAGATCAGGGATAGGGCAGCTATTTATTTCATCTGCACAAGAGAAATCTGTAAAACACAGAATGTCAAGACAACATAACATGAGGTGGCTAGGTGGTACAGTGAATAGAGCACTGGCTCTGGAGTCAGGAGGACCTGAGTTCAAATCTGACCTCAGATACTTAACACTTACTTGCCGTGTGACCTTGGGCAAGTCACTTAACCCCAATTGCCCCTCCAAACAGCAAAAAAAAAAAAAGACAACAAGGCATAGGACCTCCTAACTCCTATTATGCTTTTGATACTCCAAAGATTAAAACTTGAGAAGCATTATGGGACCACTGAATACTTAGTTTCATCCTCCTATTGTCATCTTCTCTGACATAGTTGTAGTTGCATAATGCTCCTCCCACTTCTCGTGAGCCCTGACTGAAAGCTCTCACATTTAGGCAATTACCTCCAAGGCTGTTAATGTTCATCTCAGTATTGTTTGCTCACCTATGTTCAGAGAAAGAAACATAAAGCAGAAGAGGTAGCCAGAGCACAAATTCTAGGCTTACACTTACCTAAGCAACACATGTGCTTGTTGCCATGTGCAAGTAGCCTTCATGGTAGGAGGAGGGAGGAAGAGGAGGAAGATCCCTTCCCTTGCCCCCTAAACAGGTAGTACAAAAAGCTTGCAGAATTTGCACAGGCTTGGCAGATGGAAAGAGATCCAGAAGCTGAACTCATTCCTTTTAAGGTTTGCTGAATGGGTGGTTCTTCCTGACTTACTTGCCAGTTTTCTTTAAGGCAACCAACCCCCTCCTCTTATTGCCATCATAGGAACCAAGGGATTGCTGCATCATCCCAAATTCCTTTGGTGTTGAGTACATGTATCTCCAGAAGTGGTCAGGGGAACTCAGCTCAGCCCCAAGAATATTCCTAGGATGGCCCCAATAGGTTCATCTACATATGTGCTCCATGGGGTCTGTTCCAAGCCAAGCCCAGCTATAATTGGGATTACTGTACATAGAAAGGATGCACTAGAACCCTGAAAACATTCTCTCTATCTCTCACAACTTCAACATTCTTCTGTTCAGTCTCCCATATACACTGATTCAAAGTGTCTAGTTTCTGCCACCATAGTAATGGCAAATATCCTTGGACCTTAAAGGTTCATTTTTTAGAAGCACCCTAAAGGAACCCCATGCATGGACAACTGTATGCCCCTGAAACATCATATCCACTGCTGATCATCTCTTGAGTGTCCCTACTTAGGCTCTAATAATTAGTTGGGACATATCAGGCAAGTCATTTCCTCTCTCTCATCAATATGATGGGGACAATTATACTCACACTCCCTACCTCGCAGGATTGAACTGATCAAGTGGTGAGTATAGGTGTAGTTTTTGTGAATATCAAAGTCCTATCGAAAGGTGAGTTCATGTAACCCCGCTCCTAGGAAGTTCAGTTCAGATTCAGAGTGAATATATGGATGAGTGAATGTTCACATAGTTTTCAGTATTATAGGAAACTTTCCTGTCTCTGATAAGCCAAAGAGCCTTGATCCTCTCCCTTCAATAACCCTTTAACACTCTATTTCCTCCATGAAACTTACAATTCAGATGTGACGTCTGTATTATTTGATTGGTTTTGACTTATTTCACAGAGTGACTATTTGCCTATACAGCTCCTAGAGAAATCACATATACATTGAATTCTATAAAAAGCGCAATATTTACTATTTGCAAATTTTATTTCTCCTTCCTTTTAATTTAACTATGCTTTTGTTTGGAAGCTAAAAAGATAATATTTCTCTGTGTTTATATAAGTCATCACTATTTGCCGCAACAGACGAGGCAATCTTTTGCTCTATAAAAGGTAGAGGCTGATCGTATGAAGAAAATACCAAAGAAAATACGACTCTGAGGCTGCCCTATAGCCTACCTGTAAAGGCAGAGCTAACCCAGCCGTCTAAGCAGGTTTTAACAATCTGGTCAGCTAATTAACTCAAAGTAACTAAGTGTGGTATTAGAAAAACAAGACAACTGAGTGAGTGGCAGAATATTATGACTCCGGGAAGTCTGGTAAGTGGGTTGCTTTCCCTACATGTCTGTGTAACTGGTCCCCACTCCTAGATATCCATGCCAGACTATCTTGTCCATCCTGGACTGTCCTCATTCCCAAGGCAATGGCATTTGGGAAGAGAGGGAAGAGCAGTGATCTTTTCACATATTGTATCAATAATATATTAACTCTATAATACGATAAATTCCAAATTGATAATAACCTAAATATAAAAATTGATATAAAAATTAGACTAAAAGGGCAGGAGACAATTTTATAACTATGACTTCGGGAGAAATTTTTAACCAACAACATAGAGAGGTGATGATCATAGGAGATTTGTGTTTTATCCATTCATCTATTTTAATGGACAATTCCAATTACATAAAATCAAAAAGCTTTTGTGTAAGCAAAATGGATGTAATTAAAATTCAAAGGGAAACAAATTGGAGAAAAATCTTTATGTCAAAAATCTCTGAAAAGGTCTCGTATCCTATACACACAGGAATACATATATGCATGCATACACATACATGTGTATATGTGTGTATATAAGCATACATGTGTATATGAACTTGGCAATATTTGAACAAAGGTAGTTGGACTCCAAATCTAACACTTTTTAGATTGTACTGTGCTGCCGCCAAAAAAATGTAACACCTGTTCCCTATATAGATCTTAAAATATGAGGAAACCAATCATGATTTTCACCCCCACGTCACAAACCTGGTGTTCTCCAGGTTTAAATATCTCCATTTCCTTCAGTTGATCTTTAAAGGACAGAGTTTATGGTCCCCTCTCCATCATGATAACTTTCCTCTAGAAATATTCTATATTGTCAATATCTTTTCTAAAACCAAGTACCCAGAACTGAACACTACTACAATCAAAAGAGCTTAAAACAGAAAAATTTCCGTGGAGCCTTCAAAGATATAGAAAGAAAAGAAGTAGAGATACCCAGAAATTCAGAAGAGATAAAAATCCAAGAAAGAAGCCCATAATTAAACCCATGTCCTCTAATATTCGTGGAAATTGTGGGAATTGAGTGAACCACACTGACTCCATCGTGTGACTCCAATCTAGCTCAGTTCCCTTCAGCTCAATTATGGGTGTGGTCCAATTTCTGTCTTGTGAAAAAACTTTATTCAATTATGGCAATTTCGAGAAAACTTTATCGCATTATTTGAACCTAGCCCTGCATGGCTAGGAAGCTGGACTATTTCTACCTGTTCCTTAGAGACCCTGAGCTAAGGACCTAGGTGATGCTGACCAGAAATCCAGTCAGTTCCTAAGAATGACACGAGGAGTTTTCTCACAATTATATGTCTCAAGCAGCTCTTATGTCTTATCTGAAAATTGGCTTCATACTGGTCGATCAGTTACTGTTTCCAAGTTCCTTTGATTGAATACAGACACTGGGGGAGGGAGGAAGTGGAATGGCTTTTTTTCCCTCTAATTTCAGGGAATTGCACCTGTTTGCTGTACCCTTTTCAACTTGGAAAGTCCCTAATCTTTCTTCCAATTAGAAATCAGATTACCTAATCTTGTATCCTGGTTTATATCATGTTAATTGTTGTCTTTAGATGCATAAAAATCTGTCTCCCCCATATGCAGCGTCCACAGTGCCAAGCTAAGGAGGCCTGGTCCTGATTTGTTATGCAATTGGCATGTGTTGTTTAATAAATCAATATGATCAGAAGCTCAAACCTTTGTTTCCTCAGTTATTTCAGATCTATATACAAATGTCCAAAATATGTGTAGTAAGCAGTATGAACTAGATAGAGATCCTAATGCAAAGAAGCAAATTTGACCTCATAGGTATTACTGAGACTTAATGGGATGAGACCTATGACTATATTATGGTTCTGGAAGGATATACCTGATTCAAAAGAAACAGGATAGGCAAAGGAGGGAGGGGGAAGTGAAATAGTATTTTATATTAAAAAGATATACTTGCATGAGGAAATATAAGAATGAAAGGGAAATAAGAATGATTAAGGATGTCTGAGTGAAATCAGTGAAGGCATAAGCAGAAGTCATATTACCACTAAAATATATTACAGATTACCTGGACAGAAAGAGTAAATAGATGCAGGAGCCTGGGAAACAGATCATAGATCTGGCACCAAAGCATCATAAGATAGTAGTGATGAAGAACTTTAATTACCCAAAATTTACAAAAGTCAAACAGCTAATATTTTCCTAACTTGTCTTAATTATAATTTCATCCTCCAGAAGGTGGAAGAACCAACAAGGTTGAGGACAACACATGATAGGGGATAGGGCCCTGGATTTGGAGTCAGAAAAATCAGTGTACAACCCTTCCCTCAAAACAACAACAATCACTTAGACACTTACTGTGTGACCCTGTTCAAGTCAGTTAATCTCTTTGTGCCTCAATTGCTTCCTCTGTAAAATGAAGGATTGGGTTAGGTGGCCTCTGAGATCTTTTCCAGTTCCAAATCTATGAAACTATGAGGGAGAACTTCTTTTTGGATCTAATTCTCACCAACATGGAGGACTGACTCCTGGAGTGAAAATGATGTTATCTTTGGGAGAAAGTGACCAATCCACTTTAGAATTTGTGGTAGAGGAGAAAAATATGAGAATAATCTTATGTGCATCATAGATTTCAAAAGATTCAGAAGGAATCATAAATAAGATTCTTTGGTCTAAAATTTTGCAGAAGAAGTCAGTCCAGGAGGCATGGGAAACTCTCAAGAATGAAAATCTGAAAACACACAGAAAAAAAAAACCTAAGAAGAGGAGAAAGGGGAGTTGTTTAAAGAGACTAATATGTCCAGGGGAACTCACCAACCAACTTAAATTTTTAAAAGATACATACAGGAGATAGAAACAAGGGCAGTAGAGGAGGATGGCATAAAATTTTGGCATAGTCTTGTACGAGAAGTGTCACAAGTCCTAAAATTTCTAATTTAGTGGGCCGTGTAAGGAAAATTAAGGATAACCACAAATTCCCCTCCCAATTTTAAAAGCTGTATTTGGGGAAAGAGAAAGATCAACAGAGGAATTGGATCACCATTTTACATGAATGGGATAATAATAATTAGTGACAGAGAAAATATATTTGCTCAACTCTTTTTTTTTTCTGCCCAGGTAAGTGATCTTTTAAATGAAGAAGAATAAAAAATAATAAATACGGAATTGATACCCAAGAGAAGGAGATAGTAAGAAAGAAGCTAGCTGCCCTTGATGAGTTGAAGTACCTGAACCAGATGAACTATGTCCAAGCATTCTGAAAGAATGGACAGATTCAATTGCTGGGCTATCTCACTGATACTTGAAAGATTCTGGAGAATGGCAAAAGTACTGAAGGGTTGTAGAATAACAAATGTCTAATTATCCTTTATACCACATTACCTATAAGTAGAATCATTCAAAACCACTTTGGGTATGATTTGCCAAGCTTCATTTTGATCCTATCGATAGCTTCAGGTAGACTGGAATGATAAATTAGGTGACAAACTAAAATCTTCATATTTTGCACTGTGACCAAATAAAGCCATAGAGGTAAAGATGCTCACTTGATTACACATGTACAGTATGTTGAAATTGTTAGAGAAGATTTGTTGCTTTAGAAACCTTGAATGTAGAGCCCTACCAAAATAAATTTTCAATAAAATTGGCGAGTTTTTTTCATGCAAATCATGAAATGTGGGAGAAAACTGTAATGTACTCTACACCAATGAAGTAAAAGCAATGTTAAGAAAATGCAGACAAAAAATGTGGCCATCATTTGATATGAACACATTGCTTGATGAAGAGGCCACCACTTATACTGAGAAATATGAGTGAAGAGCTACATAAAGTTTTTCAAGTTGTTACAAAAGTAATCAATTTTATAAAAATCCATTAAAGTGAAGGCTCATTGCAAAATTCTATGACAATATTTTGCAACATACTAGCTTTCTTGTGCCAAAGTACATGAAAGGTTATTTTTATCTAAAAGAAAAAATTGTCATTTTTCCTAATAATATTATCAAGATGAAGCAAATTCATACTGATACAAGAATTTCCTTCTAATACACGTGGATTAAAAAACTTGAGTACTATAAATACATCAATCAAGGTCCTCAAGTTCATATTCTCATAAAAATAAAAAGGTTCATTTGCAACAAAAAGTTAGAGCTATGTGGTTCTGAATTTTCTTGGGAGTTCATGAAATGGCATTTCTACATAAATCCCTACTGGAGAGAAAACCTGAATTCATCAGGTTAATTTAATTAATTTCATCCTCATAACTATTGAAAGGATATAAGACTGTCTAAAAGAGGAATTCTTAACCTTTCTGGGAGGTGTGTTTTTGGACCCCTTTGAAAGTTTGGTGAAGCTTCTGTACCCCTCTCCAGAATAAATTTTTTAAGCATAAAATAAAATGCAAAGGATTATAAAGAAACCAATTATATTGAAATGCAATTATCAAAATATGTTTTTCAAGAAATTCACAGATTCCACGTCAGGAACCTCTAGTCTAAATTCTGACTGAAAGTTTCCAAGTAATTTATTTATTTATTTATTTGGAAGAAAATAAATAAATATAGGCATTGCTAAAGACTCAGGATTTAGAGTTGGAAGGGACACAGCACCCTCATTTGACAGATGCATAAATTGTGGTTGAATAAACTGAGGTTTAGCTAGGAGAAGTGACTTCCTGGAGCTCATTTAGTTTACTTTTTTCTTTTTTTTTTTGGAGGGGGGAAGGGTAGGGCAATTGGGGTTAAGTGACTTGCCCAAGGTCACACAGCTAGTAAATGTTAAGTGTCTGAGGTCACATTTGAACTCAGGTCTCCCAACTCCAGGACCAGTGCTCTATTCACTGTACCACCTAGCTGCCCCATGCTCATTTAGTTTAGCAAGAAGCAGAATTCAGATTCAAATTTAGGTCCTTAGACTACAAAATCCACTAGTTTGGCTTTTTTCCCATTATACAACATAGCTTGGAATTTTCTTAAGAGAATAAGTCTAACACGCACTGATTAAAATCTAACTTCCCAGTCTTATCTTCTACTCTTCTTTCACCCTACAATGTGGGAAAACACTGATTTGCAATCAGAAAACTATAGATTAATGCTAAGTTCAAATTCCTATTGTTAGTTGCTACCTATTCAAAGTTAGGTAAGTGGGTCTCTGAACTTTTCTGGGCATTGGAGGATTACACCAGATGATTCTAATGTCCCTTCCAGCTCAGAACAATTTTAGGTAAAAATACAAGACACTTTGACTGGAAGCGACGGGGTATGGGCCCAAGCCGAGACCTTTGTCCCTTACCTCAAGAGTTCAGTTCCCCTTTGTCTAAAAGGCCCTGGGAAGCCCCACCTTGAAATCTTGAATTTTCCCACTTGATCTGGCATTCCCTTGAGACCCTAAACCCCCACCCTTAATCCCATTGTCTGTGCTACTGGCTACTCCCATCAAGATTCCCCCTACATTTGATCTTTAGTCACCCCAGGATGCCTGTCATTCCCATCAAGATCCTACCTCTAGTCACCAGGATACTACTGGTGGCATTAGGGATACAAATGCTGGAGCTCCTTAAGAGTCTACCCAGATATGTTGAATCTTTAATAAACTTTGTTTTATTTGGCTGAAAGGATAGGGACAAATTCATTCGGGCAGGACCCGGTGTGTTGGTATTTTGGGGTCCCAAGCACCCGTAAACCTAACCTCAATAGAAGGATCGATCATTTAGCTAGGTGGTAAAGTGAAGCAGAGAAGTAGCGCAGGTGGAGGATACAGTAACCCACTCTACCTCCTGAGGCTGCTCAAACCCTTTTGGGCAGCTCTAATTGTAGGGAAAATTTCCCTGACCTCAAACCTTTATCTACCACTGTACAATGTCCAGTCATTGTTCCTGAAAAGGCAGGTGTTTTGAATGGAGACTAACAATGGGTTATTGAGGTATTTCCAGCAGGGGTGGGGAACCTGCAGTCTCTAGACCACCTTTGACTGAATCCAAACTTAACAAAACAAACTCCCTTAATAAAAGGATTTGTTCTGTAAAACCTAGACTCAGCCAAAAGGCCACACCCAAGGACCTAGAAGGCCACAGGAGGCCTAGATGCTGCAGGTTTCCCACCCCCGTTAAGGCCTCCCAGCTTGCCACTTTTCCGATTAAAAGAATTCTGATGGGGGTGGCTGGAACAGACAAAAGACTGCTAGCCTGTCTAGTTGAGAGCCCTGGGAAAGCTGCAAAAGGTTTAACTTCTCTACCTACCCTGTGCCTATTGCTGGCCATTTTCCTGATTTTGTTTTGCATACTTAAAAAATTATGTTTGATCATAACTTCTTTGTGATGCATGTCTATAATTTTGTAGAGGAGGGGGAGTACAATGGAAGATTCCAGTGAATTTCTGGAAATATGAAGAATCCGAGCACCCCAGTTCCATTTTACTACTTAACAGGATGGGTGTATCTCTGTTTAAAATAATTAGGATTTTATCCTGGCTGGAGGGCTCTAAGCAGTGAAGATTTTAATAGTTTTGATACAAAAGAAATAACATTCATAGCACTTTGCAAACCTTAACGCACTATATAAATTCTACGTATTATAAAAATAAGTTTTGGGAATTCCTAAATAACAACTTTAGAGATTCACATGAATCTCTAATATACAGGCCCCGGTGTCCTTAGGCTAAAAATACAAGTCCAGATTTAACCAGATTCAAGGGTCTAAAGCAGAGGTGTCAGATAGAAGGCTTGCAGGCTGCACGTGGACCACAGTGCTCCCATAGTACTTCACAAATGAGACTAAGATGTAATTGGGAAATAGTTAACAAAACAAATAAAAATACAGCAAAACATAGATGTTTTAAACATAGATTTAAAACTAAATCAGTACAGCAAGGACCACAGACATTGGTTTCTATTAGAGTTAGACACCAATGGTCTCAGAGAATCTTTAGGCACTGAGTTAGGGGTGCGGGTGGGGCGTGCAGTTATGGAGAAAGGGAAGGTCGTGCCTTTCAAAACTGCTTAGTGGGAGGAGAAAAAGGTGTAACCTGGGAAAGTAGCTATCCCAAAGGCTAGAGAGAAAGCCTTCACATAGCCACATCTTGTCTTTCACTAACACTCAGTAATTGTATTTCACCCTCCCCCAGGGGTCAGATGGTATCTATTCTCCGCCGTTGGCTTAAGCCCCTAATTCATTTGTTTTTCTTCACTTTTAGGAGTCCAAGCACCCCAGTTCCATTTAAGTACTTAGCAGTAAGATTAGCTTTTATAAAGGAATATTTACTTCAAAGGTATAGCAAAAACCTACAAATACTTCCCCCAACTCCCACGGAGCATAATCTCTCCTAAAGCCCCTCTGTCTCTATGGAGAGAAGAAGATTAGGCTCACAAATTTAGCTCAATTCCTGTATAGCATTAGTCCCCCCAAATTCGAAGTCCAAAACCTTTCTGGGCACGCCTCCCAACACCCTGGCTACTCAGGGCTTCCTTGTTAGACTGGCAGCAACATCACCCCAGGAATCCTAGCTCCAAGGTCTCTGTGCTCGATCGTCCAGGTCTGGGATGGCACTCCCTGCATCTAGAACTGAGAAGTACAAGTGAGATGAGATCAAAATATTAGGCCAATTGCACAGGGGAAATGACCCTCCCCTCACACAGTTTACTACAAGGTACCCATGCTATGGGGTGAACAAAATCTTCACCTCTAAATGTCACCAGAAAATGAGAGCAAAATTGTCCTAGTACAGACATCTTAAAAATGCAAGCAACTGTTGTCATTTAGATAATGGAAGAAAGATCCCAAAATTTCTTCTCCCAGAAGTAGGTCCCTGACATGTCCCATATGGATGCTGCCATCTTAAGTGAACTTGGCACGTGCCAAAGTCCCATTTCACATACACACACACGCATGCATGTATATATATATATTTTTAATATAAAATAACTCATAATTATAATAAGAATTTTTGGAAAGCCCTATACACATTCAGCTCTATGTCTTTCCTGAACTCCAGTCACATATCATGAATTGCCTGTTGGATATTTTAAACTGTTTCACCTATGGGCATTTCAACTAAACATATACACAATAAAGTTCATTCTATATCTCCCCATTCCCCCTAACCCACACATCTCTCTTCCAAATTTCTGCTGAGGCCACCACCATACTTCTAGTAATCTTGGTTAGCAACTTTGGAGACATCTTTGAATCCTCACTCTGTCTAACTCCTACATATCCAATCAGTTGCCATTTAGGGGTAGGGGAGAAGTTCCCTCTCCACTCTCCCTGCTAGACTCTGGAAGAGGTGGGAGGGAAAAGGCAAAGAATGATTTGAATTTTTTTTTTAAGGATTGTAACTTGTCATCTTTTTTGTTTTTATTATTATTTTTTTGGGGGGGATGAGGCAATTAGGGTTAAGTGACTTGCTCAGGGTCACATATCCAGTGTCAAGTGTCTGAGGTTGGATTTGAACTCAGGTCCTAATGACTCCAGGACTGGTTTTACATCTACTGGGCCCCCTTTTGTTCAATATTTTAAAAAATTATTAATCATCATCATCATCACTACATACAGAAAAAAAGCATTATTTTCTGTTTCCAATGTTGCCCAACTGCCTTCAAGGCCTGGACATTGAGGGTGTGCCCCTCTGCCCCCCCCCACCCCCATCTGGGATGTGTGCTCTGCTTGGGAGGTCACCTTGGGGAGGAGTCCATAAAGCCTCCACAGGTTTAAAAAGGAAAAAAAAAATTTTTATTTACAGAGGTCCAAGAATTCTGACCCTAGCTTCAGTCCTAGAGCACTTTCCCTCCAAAGGAAAGGGAGGAAAAAAATTCTTTTAAGGGCACAGAAGAACCAGCTGACAACTGATTGGGTTCTACCCCTTTAGCTTGCTTTCTTCTTCACAGTCAGACTTCCCTGATGGACAGAGATGACTTTCCTTTATAGAGACTCAAAGTATTTTGCCCTTAAAGACACTAGGAGTCTAGCTGATCCTTTAGGAAGGAAGGGAATAAGCATTCCTACAGTGGCTACTATGTGTCAGGCACTGTGTTCCTAAAGGTCTGCTGTTATTCAGTCATGTCTCACTCTTCATGACCCCATTCTTGGCAAAGATACTGGACTGGTTTGCTATTTCCTTCTCCAGCTCATTTTACAGATGAGGAAACTAAGGCAAACAAAATTAAGTGACTTGCACAGGACCACACTAGTTAAGTATCTGAGGCTGGATTTTAACTTGGGTCTTCCTAACTCCAGGAGATGTTCTTTCCACAAGGGAAGCCTTAACACTTCTTTACAATTTCCTTTTAAGGCCTTAACACCTTTATTTTTGTTAGTTGCCACTTAAGTCCTCCAATTCAGAGGTGTCAAACTCAAATGAAAACAGGGGTCAGTAACATTAAGGATCCTGGTAGGATAGTGACTTAGAAAACCACATATTAACATTTTCTATACTTTATGTAGTTTTATTTTGTTAAATATTTCCCAATTAATCTGTTTAGGACTGAGCAATGTTCCACCTCACTAAAATTATTTTATTGATCAGTCTTTTGTTTTTAATCTCATTTCTGAACCGACCTTTCACCTAACCCCAAGAGGGCCTTCCTTCCAAATTAAAAAAAAAATGTAGCCAAGCAAAACCAGCTGACACATTGGCCACATGTGAAAGCATATGCAGCATTCCATAGTCCCCACATTTCCAAAAGGTATCGTGCTAGCTTGTAAGGCCCTCCATAGATTGACTGGGATCTACTTTTCTAGTCCTACATGTCTTCTCTTTATAAACTCTACATTTCAGCCACACTGGTCTGCCATCTATTCCAGAACTCTTTCTTCCCTTGCCTGTCATCCTTTGTACTTGTAATTAATCTACTCCCTCTGTATTTTCGTCACTCAGAAGCCTTATTTTCCATCAAAGCTCCATAAGTGCCACCTCTTCTGTAAAGCTTTCTCCGATTCCCTCCCTCCCTCCCTCAAAGATGTCTGCATTTATTTATCATAGATAGTAGGACAGCTAGGTAACCCAGAATATCAAGCTTCCTCCCAGGAGTCAGAATAGCCTTGAGTTCTAAATCTGGCCTCACTCACACTAGCTATGTGACAATGGGCAAGTCTGTTTGCCTCTGGGAAAATCACTAAACTTCTCTCTGCTTCCATTTCCTTAACTAAAATGGGGATAATAACAGTACCTGGTTGTGAGGATCCAAATGAGGTAATAATTGTTAAACCCTAAACTGGTTGGTTGGTTCTTGTCCTTTGTTCTCGAAAACGACCAAAATGACATCACTATGCTAGAGTCAAGGTACAGTGCGTCCAGCTGTGGTTGATCAGACCAATAGGAGCTCTGAATGTTCTGACAGGTTGGGCACAAATACTCCACATGAACATTTGGGGTGGATTCTCTAAAATTTGCTCATCTCATGTTTCTTTTGAGTTACTTCAATTCTACTTTGCTCATAGAGCACAGCACTTTCTCTGATGAGTCTTCTGTGTCACACAATTGGTTCCGAAATTCTTAAGAGAGACCTTGAGAGTGTCCTCATATCACTTCTTCTGGCCACTATGGTGAGTGCTTGTCCTCTGTGAGTTCTCCATAAAATAGTCTTTTTGGCAAGGGTGAGCTTGGCATTCAAACAACGTGGCCAGTCCATTGAAGTTGGGCTCTCTGCAAGTAGAGTTTGAATACTCGGCAATTTAGCTCGAGAAAGGGCCTTGGTGTCTGGTAACTTATCCTGCCAGGTGATCTTCAGGATCTTCCTAAGACAAATCAAATGGAAGTGATTCAGTTTCCTGGCATGGCGCTGACAGATTATACAGGCTTCTCAGGCATGCAACAATGAGGTCAGAAACATACTTTTGTAGTAGACCTTCAGTTTGGTAGTCAGTCTAATACCTCTTCTCCCATACTTTCCCTTCAGAGTCTCCCAAACACTGAGCTAGCTCTGGCAATGCATGCATCAACCTCATTATCAATGTGTACATCCCTGGAAAGGACACTATCAAGGTAAGTGAACTTAACCACAACATTCAAAACTTCTCCATTTGATGTAACTGATGGTTCCCCATATGGATGGTGTGGTGGTGGCTAATGGAGCACCTGTGTTTTCTCGTGTTAATTGTTAGACCAAAATTAGCACAAGCAGCAGAGAATACATCGATATCCTGTTCCATCTGAGCTTCAGAGGCTGCATAGAATGCACAATCATCTGCAAACAGAAAATCATGCACCAACACTCCTTCCACTTTGGTCTTGGCTTGTAGCCTTTTCAAGTTGAAGAGTTTTACCATCAGTACAGTAGTTGACCTTGATAAACCTTGATAAGCAAGTGGTACTGTTTATTATAGATCTTGATCTAGAAGAGATCTCAGACCATTTTGTCCAGGGGTTTTTAATCTTATCCTTTTTTGTGTGAAAGACCCCTTTGGCAGTCTGGTGAAGCCAGGGTGCCCTCTTTAGAATGTCTTTAAATGTATGTAAGACATAGGATCACAAAGGAAACCAATTATATTGATATACAATTATCAAAATATTAAAAGAAAATAAGTTTATTGCTTGCCTTATCAATGAAGGGGTAGAGAAGGAAGATAATTTGGAATTCAAATTTTTTAAATGAATGTAATAAATTGATTTTACATGTAATTGGAAAAAAATAAAATATTCACATTCAAACTAAACAAACAAAAATGACAAATTTACAGACCCCAGGTTAAGAACCCATGAGCTAATCCAACCCTTTCTTTTTACAGCTGGGGAAATTGCCTAAAGCTACTGAGGCAGTAATTCCCAGAGGGAAGATTTGAATACAGATCCTCGGGCTCCAAGTTAGTGATCTTTCTATCTCACCAAGCTGTTTTGTATATGTATTATTACTATTCCTGTAATGCAATAGAAGGGCAAGCTTCTCTAGAAGCCCAAAACCTAACACAGTGCCTGGGATGGGATGTTTCTTGTTGTTGATCCTCTGTTTTGTCATTTGTCTTGTATGAATGAGGCCCCAGATTTGATCCCTGTTATCCCCACTAGTATATTTGGGTCAGCTAGATGCTGGGCTTTAAGTACGGAAGACTTCTCTTCCTGAGTTCAAATCTGTTCTCAAATACTTTGCTAGCTGTGTGAACCTGGGCAAGTCACTTAACCCCGTTTGCCTCAGTTTCCTCAACTGTAAAATGAGCTGGAGTAGGAAATGGCAAACCACTCCAGTATCTTTGCCAAGAAAACCCCAAATGGGGTGAGGAAGAGCTGAACATGATTAAACAACAACAAAAGGACGAAGTTGGGACTAATGATCTATAGGGACCCTGTACTAATTTGCATTCTGTGTGATGTGCCATTATTCCTCGGTATCATGAAAAGAACCGTGATTTTTGAGCTGGAGGCCTCAACAGGAGTCCATCGCTCTCAGTTCTGCCCTTAGCCATATGACTAAAAAAAGAGATTTCTCTTTTCTGAGTCTCGTTTTCCTCTTTGATACCGAAACTCCATACTTCCTACCCCTGTTAAATCGTATGAATCTGCCTTGGGATTAAATGAACTCTAAGCATATACATTTTATGATCAAATTATTGGTATTATCTTTATCCTGGGGAATCCTCTCTCCCTTTACTTTCTACCAAGGTCTGGACCCCACAAAAAAAGGAGTGTGGAGGGGGAGGGGGAGAAGCACAAAATCAAGGGAGCCCTGATGGCACTCTAGGGACATTTTCTCCCCAGGCATCTTCGCCCTTTATTTACTGTGGTCACCGAAGACCACCTTCCTTCTTTACCCCGCCCTGCTCGGTCCCCACCACAACCCCAGTGCCCTTCCCCTCTCTTCTCTGACAAGGTCTTTTCGCGAGTTAGCCTCAATACTCCAGCCCCACCCGCCATTCAGATACCATGGCAACCAAGGTGCCCGCCGCTTCACCGACGCCCCTCCCTGCGTTGGTCTCGACCCCACCTCCGGACTCAGGGTCCCCATGACGACAGCTCCTCCTTTAAACCTCCCTCCTGGGGATCGCCAAGACAACGCCCTCTACCCGCCCCCAGCTCCTACTCGAGGCCGAGTTTGAGGGGCCTCGGGCAGCCCCAGCGACAGCCCCGCCCTTTCCCCGGGGCGGAGCCGGGCTGTGGCTGCGGCCGGCGGCGGCTGAGGCGGGGAGGCCGAGGAGGCCGAGGAGGCGGAGCCGGCCCGGGCTGCGTGAGTGACGGCGGCGGCCAGCCCGGCTTGGCTCGGCTGGGCTCTGCTGGGAGGCAGCTTCGCCATGGCCCCACTGGGGGCAGACCGGGAGGGCTACTGGGGTCCCACCACGTCCACCCTGGACTGGTGCGAGGAGAACTACGCCGTCTCCTTCTACGTGGCCGAGTTCTGTGAGTGGCGGCGGGTGCGGCGGGCGCGGGAGGGCGCGGGAACGCGGGCGCCACCGGCAATGCGGCCCCGGCGTGAGCGAGCCGAGAGGGGCGGGGGAGGGGGACCCCGTGCTGCCCCAGGGCTCTCCGCGGACGGGGGGAATGGGGAGCGTGCAGACACGACACCCCCCCAGGTGTGAAGTGCGGCGATCCCCAGCTCTCCCTCCCCGCTCTGTGAAGTGTGGGGACCCTCATGTCTCCTCAGTGCAGGGACAGTAGGGACCCTCCGCGGCCCCCGGCCTCTGGGCTGTGGACTGAGGCAGCGGGGATGAGGAGTCCCCCATCTCTCCCCAGCGCCGTGGGCTGGCGAGTGTGGAGATTCCTACTCCCCAGACCCCCAGGGCAGGGGGATGGACTGAGGAGACCCCCTTCCTGGGGCCGGGGATGGGGAATGTGGAGACCCCTGTAAGGCTGGGGTGGGGGCCTGCAGAGACCCACCTCCCTGAAAGTTGGGGGATTGGAAGAGTGGAGACCGCTCTCCATGAGTCAGGTGACAGGGGAGCGTGGAGACCCGCTTCCTCCCTCCGAGGCCGGGGAAGGCGCAGCGTGGAGACTCAGTTCCTTCCCAAGCTCAGAACAGGGAAAGGGGGGACGGAGGAGTGGAGGCCCACTCCTTCAGTGCAGGAGGAAGAAAAGTAGGGGACCCTGCCCCAAACGAGAGCATTGGAAGACCAACTGGAGCCTGGACTTGCAAGGGCCTTAAAAAAAGAGGAGTGGGTGAATCCTCTGATTGGCAGAGCTTTGGGGAACGATACCTGGGTCAGTGCAAGGCATGGGAGGGGGGGGTTGTCCTATGGCAGAGGAAGGAGTTGGGAGAGTATGAATGGAGCCAGCACTCCCCCACACCATCCCCTAGGGTTAGGAAGAACAAGACACAGGTTCCAAGAGAAAGGTTGGGGAGGCCTGGGAGAGCATGGCAAAGAAAAATGGGGGGAGAGGAAGGAATTTCCTGTACACTGAGAAGTAGGGGACCCCTCAAGGCCCTGGGATTTGGGGACACCCATAGATTCTGGCGATTGGGTTAATTAACACATGTCATTTGGTGATCCATAACACTCTGGAAAGACTAGAGGTCTATGTACACATCTCCCCCCTCTGGGACAAACAAAAATCAGCTCCTTGGATATTTGTACCAGGTGCTGAACCCTTGCCATCCTCCCCCTTAGCCCTCTGCTGGTTGGTTGCCAGGCCTGATGGGCAAAGGATAGTTGTTTTCTTTTCTCTTCCCCGTGAACCTGAAGTGTCATTCCTCTTTACTTTTTTCTGTTTTCTCAGTATCATATACTATCTGCTCATGCCAGACTTAGCACTGATCTTGGCCCTCCCCAAGCCCTGCTGTTTGTGCCATTGCTTGATCCCAGCTAGCTCTCAGTGCCTGGCGGTATTTTCTCATGCCCATGAAAACCCCCAACCTATTCTCTTCCACTCCCCTCCCAACAAATTCTCTCATTCTGCTATGAGCTTATTGCAGATTTCTCTCCTCCTGACATAACTACTTTAGGTTTTGCTTGTACCCAGTTCTGAAGCTTCAGGGGAAATTCTCTTTACCCCACAACATTAACTTACAGTTATCCATCCACTAACAACCTGTCCTCATCCCTCTCTCTCCCTGCCAACTGTTCAATTTTGAGGTACGATACATTCTGCTGCCTTCAGTTATCTGTTTTGATCAGACCCTTTGGTTAGGGCAGAGTACTTAAGGATGGTCTGTGTTCCTCAGCTTGACAGGAGCCCAGATCCACACCTGACTCTGCTGTGTGTACCTGATATTTTTTCTTCATGCCACAGCTCTCCAGATCTGCTTGCCAAATGCCATTATCTTAATGCCCCACTTGGACCAGGTCCTGAGTTAACTCAAACACCAGAGACTAACTCACTCTGCTCTCTTGCTCCTCCAGTCACTATTGTTTCCTGATTATTTCAGGCCCTCAAAATAACAGGGGAACCATTCCTGACTCTGCTTCCTGCTCCTATATGGCCCCTAAAAACACAGCGGCCATCCAAGGATATGACCTCACTTTTCTGTACTTCTCTGGGGGCACAGGTTAAGCTCATTGTCCCTATTAAACTATGCTTTAAGTGAGGTAGAGAGGTTGGTGTGAGACCTGTGCCTTTCTACCCCAGTGACTAGTTTTGGTCAGACCTGAGAAGGCCAAGGCAAAGTCTTCCAGAACTACTTCCATGGTCCATCTTGTTTATTTTTGAGGGCACTATACATATATGTTGCTTTCTTTGGTTATCTTTTTCCTTCAGGCTTCTGTCAGGATACAAGATATTCCTGTAGCTTTGCTTGGCTGATGACACTCTTCATCTCTGAGAAAAACTACACTTCTTAGCTTATTCCTGCTGTACTTCTCCTCAAGGCACCTGCTCCCAGTAAAAGGGCAAAGGGCTTCATTCCATGCAGACGTTCTTACCTCTGACCCAGCTGTTATGTACAGGGAAGAAGAGAAAAAAAAGTGCCTTTCTGGATCTTCAAGTCATCAGTCCATTCCCTTAAAGGCCTATTTTTATGCTGAAAGCTCTTTGTTTATGTGTTTTTTTAGAAGGACCAAGCTATTTGTATCACTTAGGTTTTTAAAAACTGTGCATGTGCATGCAGTATTGGAGAACTCAGACTTCTTACAGCAGAGAAAAAAGTAAAGGGATCCCTTTTGGTTGTTTGTACATATGACCTTAGGAAACTCATTATTTGTCAGAAGAAGCCATCAGAAATTATAGCAACAAAGACCTTGTAGAACCAAAGGAGATAGCTAAGCAGATGTTTCATGAAGGCCACAAAAGAGGGAGGGAGAGAATGTGGAAGATAGCCCTTAGAAATGGGAAATGGCCTTGTTTCTCTGCTTAGTTAGAAAAGGAAACACTATGAAAGGAACTGGTGGGTTTTCAGTAAGAGGGTAAGTTGAAGGACTAGCAAGCTCTTTGCCCAAGTATTCTGGGGGAACTGTTTGATTTTGAGGAAGTTAAGGTTAGGTCTCATGAAAAGCCATAGGAAGACAGCATGGTGGGGTGAAAAGAACTTTAGTGTCAGAAAACCTGGGTTTGAGTCCTGGCTTGTCCAGTCATACTTCTTTCTGAACTAATTACAGTTTCCTTCTCTAAAATAGCAGTGGTATCACTTACAATTCTGATCCCTCATTGTCATGTTGTGAGTATGAAATAAGGGGAGTGTCGTGGCGAGTGGAAGGACCCTGGACTGGGCCTGAGAACCAGATTCTAGTTGCAGGCCTGCCCCAGGCTGGCAGTGCTTCTTGACAGGGTTCTTGATTCTTCTTCTTGAAGTGACAGCTTTGGACTACATGAACTTTAGAGTCCATTCCAGTTCTAACACTTTTTCTTAAGCACTGTAAGATTATGTTAGGTGCTGTACAAATCTGAAATATTAGTATTCTCAAAGATAGATAGAAATTTTTAGTGTTGAGATAACTAGAAAGATGTAGAAGTTGGGATAAATGGAAAAAAGAAATTGTGAGATGAGCTCAGTGCTCCTAGATTCTCAGGATTGGAAGTGACCTTAGAGATTACATAAGTTTAACCTTCCCTTCAGGGCCACAGGCCTCTCTGGAGCATCCCTGAAAGGTAGCCTACCAGGCCTCAATTGCGACATATCACATAGCCCTTTGTGACACAATATTATATTGCAAAATTACCTCAAGTATTTTAGATAGTGAAAGTGTCACATTTCCAAATTCTCCCCTTTTAAAAAAGAAATTTAGAGAGAGAAACGTTTTTAAAAAGAAATGTTGAATGCCTTAGAGATCATACATCATGATGATAATGGATAGAAAAATGAACTTTGAACAGAAGACCTACATAGGGAGATTTGAGCTCTGGTTATTCTTCCACTTTCCAACTAAGCCTTACTTCTCTGGACCTTCCACCCCTTCAGTTATAAATGGGAGTAATAAATAATACTTGTATTGGTTGTCTACAGCCGCACAAGGATCCTGATCTCAGTTTGAGAAGTACTAAGGAAAAATTGGCTCAGAAAAAAGGACAATGACCAAAAAACCCCAGTTCTCTCTAGTTAGAAAAGTGACCATGAGGGAAGTAAGATTTCAGGTTCTGGGCAAATGAAGGAAGACTAAGAAGTTAACAGGGTAGGAACAAAATTCTGTAAGAGGAGTTTTAAGGAAGAGTCCATGGGTATAATCAGTGTATACCTTCTCCACAAGTTCCTGTGAGTCATAAACTCTGATGTGCCAAACTAATACTTCTTTTTCTTATTACTTCCTTGAAAGATGAATTTTAAGTGCTTGCCACAAATGAAAAGCAATGACAAGTTCTTCAGTGTGTTATTACTGCATTAGGATACTATGTATTAGGAGTCAGAGGAGCCAGGTCCAAATCCTGCCTCTCTTGCTTGCTGCTGCCCTTGTGGTCTTGGGCACGTCATCTCCCTTCTCTGGGCCTCTCAATTTTCTCTTTTGTGAAATCAAGACAAGATGATTTCCAAGGTTCTCTCCAGCAGTTCCAACCCTTTCATTGTGCTTCATTTGCCTTTTAATGAGATTTCCTTGAAATAAAGCTGCTTCCAGCATACATGGAAAAAATGCTGCCAGCTTTTACTTATCCTCTTATTGCCACATCTTTAATTACTATGTCCCTCTGAGTTCTAATTATCATTCTGTAGTCCAGCTAACCATTGCAAGCACAAGCAGCACTAGATTCCTAGACTAGGTACATGCCATTTAGAAGGTTGCTTTTCTAGAGTGGCCTAAAGGTGGGATGATCATGATTACAGCTCACTTTTCTAAAATGCTTTATAGTTTATGAAAGCTTTCCTTACAGCCTTATGAAATGGGTATAAATTATCCCTACTTTACAGATAAAGATACTGAGGTGAAATGATTTGCCTAAAAGTCTACTCTTTTCCAAAACATTATTTGAACATAATAAAAGTACAGGAGGCTTGAGTGACAGTACCCCAGTGAGGTAGATGGTATAATCATTGAGCATCATTTTATAACTGAGGAAATTGAAGCTCAGAGAAGTTAAGGAATTTGTCCAAGATTACACAGCTGAGAAGTGTCAGATTGTAGCCTCCTCAGCTCATAGGGGTTATTTCATTCTTTGTACTTGTATCCCCAGTGTAGATAGCACAATGCCTGGCACATAGTAGGCATTTAATAAGTACTTATTGATTGAAGCATCAGAACTCAAACTCAGGTCTTTTCATGCTAAAACCAATGATCTTTCCAAATAAGGGTAATGATATTTCCTCTTTGTGGGTGAAATTATAATAATCTAGGTAGCTATGACATATCTTTCCCGTAGTTACCAAATCACATGCTTTCAGAAAAACCAGAAGCATCCTAACATTTGTGCTCAAATTCAGTAGCAGTAGGCTAGCAGGACTGACTCTATTGAATAATGAGCCAAATTGAAGTTAAAAAGTTCGTTCCTGTGTAGTCTTTTGGGCTTCAGAGATTCTGTGATTCAAATGTGAATGAAAGTTGCTTCAGGAATTACAGAGGTGGAAGGAATCTCAGGGATTATTGTTCAGACCAAACCTATACTTCTTGACTTAGGTCAGGAAGAGCTGAGTACAATTTGGCCTCACATACTACTAGTTACATGACCCCAGGCAAGTCACTTATCCTCTGCCTCAGTTTCTTCATCTGTAAAATGGAGATAATAATAGCATCTACCTCACAGGATTGTTGTGAGATAATGTTTGTAAAAAGTGCTTATCATAGTAGTGCCTTATACCAAGTAGGTGCTTAGTAAATAGTTATTTCCCTCCCACCATTTCTTCCTACCTTTCTTTTTTCCTTCTTTCTTTCCTTTTGTTCTTCGTTCAGATAATGAACCTTACAAGTCCACAATGGGGGAGACATAGCTAGACAATATAGTTCCCACGAAAAAGATCCGGGTATTTTAATGTGCTGTCAGCTCCATGTGAGTCATCAGTATGCAATCTTAAATTGCATTTAATTAGTGAATCGACTTACCGCCTTATTTGTGGTAGTGATGTTGTTGCCCAGCTCACTTGTTTTTTAGTTTTATTAGTGCCTTTTGCTTTTCTGTCACATAATTATTATATTCTTCTCCCTGATCCCCATACTACCCAGTGAACTTTCCCTTATTAACAAGTTTAAAAAAACAGCTGTTCCAAAAAAATCAACTGATGTTCTGGTGGTATCAGCAACAAATTCAACATTCTACCTTTAGACCCCCACCTGACCTTTAGAGCCAAACAACTTTCACTTTTGCTTCACTGTTCTTTCCATATATGTTGTTGTCATTTGTATATATTGTTTTCCCTGGTTCTGCCTACTTCACTTTGCAGATGTCTTTCCATATTTCTTTGAATTCTTCATGTTGGTTGTTTCTTATGGCACAGTAATATTCCATTATGTTCACATGCCACGTACAAATTGGTTTAGCCATTTTCCAGGCCACAGGCTACTTTGTTTTCTAGTTCATTTCTGTCACAGAAAGTTCTGCTATAAATATTTTGGTACATATGGGACTTTTCTTTCTGTTTTTGACTTCTTGTATACATGTCTAGTGGTGGGATCTCTGGGTCAAAAGGTCATTTTAGTCATTTTTGAGGGGGACATAATTCCAAAATTCATTTTTAGGCTGTATCTATAGAGACGGTGTTCAAAAGGAGGGCTTGTAGTCATTCAGGAGATGAGCCCCACATCTTAGGAAGGCCATCGTCTTACTATGACATGTTCAAAGGACAGTGACCAGCATGGGGAGGGAGAGTACTGAAGACTATGCCAGATAGGAATTGTCTGAAGGAACTGGGCCTTGAAAAGAGAAGACAAAGGGGGAATGTGATGGATGAAAAGAAAAAATCCTACTCTGTTATATGGAAGAGGTTTAGACTGTGATTCTGGCCTCAGATGCCAGAACTAGGAGCAATGGGGTTGTTGAGAGGTACTTTTAAATTTCATGTAGAAGAGTGCTGGACTTGAAATCAGGAAGGATCAAAGTTCAGACTCATTTTACACATTGTTAGATTATAGATGAGTAATTTAGTCTTTCTTCATCTGTGAAATGGGAACAATAATACCTATATTATTTACTTCACGGGATTTTGTGAGGCTTATAAAATATATATATAAAAGTGATCTGCAAATCTTAAAGTGCTGTTAGTTGTCCTAACAGAGCTGTCCAAAAGTGAAATAGTTTAGCTGAGGAAAATTGTAGGTTTTTTTTTTAATCACTTGAAGTCTGCATAGAGGCTAGATGATCACAGGAAGCTGGGGGGGAAGGCGGATTCTGACTCTAGCATAGTACATGTTGGACTTTATGACCTGATGTTCCTTACAACTATTACATTCTGAGATTTTTTTGGAAGAGTGATTGCTCTGTGTAAAACCACCTCCCAGAAGTGCTCATCTAATTGCTGCTCACAGACCTCCAAGAACCAAGAACCTTGAGGTATACAACTCTAATTAGTGGGAAGCCAAAATTTGTTTCTCCTTAATTTATACCAATTGCTCCTAGTTCTGCCCTCTGAGGACAGGCAGAACAGTCCTTATTTCTTTATCATGACATCCTTTCAAATATTTGAAAATAGTAGCCCCCCAAGTCTTTGCTTTGTTAACATTTCTGATTTCCTAAATTAATCCTTATATTGCACATGATACATAACAGATACTTACTAGATAGTGACCGTTTCCTGGTTGCCTTCCCCTTTACTATTTGTCAACCTGATCAATATTTATTTAGTATTAACACTCAAAAGGACTGATTTTGTCTGTGTAGGTATCCTTTTATTGATGCATATTGCAGCCTCTCCTACTTAGTAGTAGATGGACTTTGAGAGCTGCTGTGGCAGCCAGCTGGTGAGGAAACTCTTCATGTTTTTGAGGCTCTTCCTTGGACAACAGAAATATAGTTGATCCCTCCCCCCCCCCCCTCCCCACTCCAGAATCCATCACCTGTTGACAAGCCTGACAATGAGGAGCTTCTCCAGATTCACCTGGGCAGACAGCAGAAAGTTAGTTGCCCAGGACTGGAAACCTTCCCAGCATGGTAGATTCTGGCAGGTCGTACTCTGTGCTGGCACAGGCTCTTAGAAACCAGTAGGCTGTAGTGGAGAGAACATTAGAACGTTAGAGGATGTGGGTTTTGCAATTCCAGCTCACTTGCTTATGATTTAGGTGCTCTGAGGTTTTGGGCCTTAGTCTCCTCATCTCTAAAATGAAGGCTTGGACCAGATTACTTCCACAGCTCCTCTGAAGCATTGGAGGGCAGATCGTGTCATTCTGTTAATCCTTCATCTTAAATATTGTTTCCACAATCAACACAATAATTTAGACAGGCCTGGCCGGGACAAAGTACTCATGATTTCTTTTGTAAAAATCATACTTCCATCCATCAGAAGCCATATCTGTACATGGAGGACTTATGCATGTCCAAGCTGGAGCATAAAGACAGAAGAAGTCTGACTTGGTTTTCAGATCTCCCTGAACTTGAGTACTGGCTCGTATCTCTTTCCAGGATATTTGACTGGTGTGAACCATCATGATCTTGTACTAAATCGTGTGGATGGCGGGGGTCAAGACATGGGGTTGTTTTGACTAAAGAAATAAATGATCCAAGATTGAGGCTTGGCTAAGTATAATCAACCATACGGTAAGGAGGTTAGAGATTTGAAGAGAACATTGTGTAATTTGATTGATTCACCAAGGGGTCAAATTGGGGAGAAGAGGAAAGAGTGACTAAAGCAGGGCAGTTGATGTGGGAAAGAATCAAGGGGTCAGGGAATTAAAGGCCATGGTATGGCTGAAGAGTAGGGTTTTGTAAGGGAAGACAGAGGGAAAGGTGAAAAGCAGTAGACTATGGTTGGATGAGGGAATTTTGGAATTCTTGAACATAGGGGTGGTACATTTGTAGGTGATGGCAAGATCAAGGGTATGACCATCTCTTTGTGTGGTGAGGTGGGGCGGAAGAGAAGCTGATGGGAGAAGAGTAGGTTGAGAAACTGAGTGATTAGGGTATTTGAGGGAGAGTACATATGCATGTTGAAGTTCCCAAGAATGAGGGCAGGAATTGGGGAGGAGAGGAAAATTGTGAGGTAAGCACCAAATTCCTTGAGGAAGGAAAGGGAGTGACTTACGGGACTATAGACAACAGCTACCAGGATTTTTAAAGGAAGAGAGGTTACTGAGTGATGGAGGAAGTGGGGAACCTGGAGGTGGCAATGAGGAGCAAGGAATATTCCAGCTCTTCCACCTAGACCAGTGAGATAAGGAGAATGAGTGAGGTGCAGCCAGTACTAAAAAGTATGACCAGGGAGACTGTGTCATCAGGAGGCAGCCAGGAATCGGTAAGGTGAAGGAGTGGGAGAGGAAAAGATTTAAGATTTTCCAATAGAACAGGCATTCTGAAGGGCACAGTGGAATACCTGTTAGGTTATCCAGCTGAAGGTTTACTCTCAGGTAGTTTCTTTACATAACTGTCCTTACTACTCTTGGGACATCATTGCCATCCAGTAGTGTTTGATCAGGGAATACAAAGTAGTTTAAATCTTAGCCTGATCTTAATTAAGAAGATAAATCTATTGAAGAAAATGTCCATATAGTCTATTCCAAAGCCATGTTTAACTAATTTGGAACGATATGATATTTTACATTAGTCAGACTATTCCTGTGGGTAACTGAGAACTGACATTCTACTTCAGAACTCAACTGGATCTATGCTTTCATTAGGGCGGGCATTCCCTCCACCTGCCCACCTGTCCTGTGTGACTTTGTTTCATGTTCTCCCATAAATATGCCACAAGGAGTCCACCCAATGTCCTGTAGGACTTCCTTACTTTCCTTTGAA
The DNA here is from genome assembly GCA_028627135.1 of Pseudochirops cupreus. NCBI lineage: Eukaryota > Metazoa > Chordata > Mammalia > Diprotodontia > Pseudocheiridae > Pseudochirops > Pseudochirops cupreus. Next base: position 155,411,349 of record CM053582.1, on the reverse strand, counting down.
GTAAAAAGGATGCCTTTGGAAAAAACACTGGCTCTCAGTTGGTTATCCCTAATTCTCACTATGTAACCAGCCCATCATCTTTTTCACTTATTCATTTTTTGATAATACCCTTTACTCTTTTTTTTTAAAAAGAATTTTTAAAACCAGATCTTCTGTTTCTTATAACAACATAGTATCCCATTTATCCCTCCCCTTCCCTTTTCCACAGAGCCATCCCATATGAAAAATAGTATTTTTGGAGAGGAAAAAGAGGGGGGAAACATCAGCCTAACTGATCAATACATTGAATAAGTCTGAAAACATAATCAATTTGTAATACCTGTGGATCTCCCATCTCCACGAATGGGTAGCTTGGGATTGCTTTCTCCTATCTCTTCATTTGAGGCCCGCTTGATCTTTATAATTCTGTTTCATTTCCTTTTGATTTTTTTGTTGTATTATTGTTTTTTCCGCTTACATTGTTGTAGTTACTGTGTGTGGGGCAGCGAGGTGGTACAGTAGATAGAGTGCTGGGTTTGGAGTCAGGAAGGCTTCCTGAGTTCAAATCTGGACTCAAACACTAGCAACATCACCCTGGGCAAGTCACTTAACCTTGCTTGCTCAGTTTCCTCATCTGTAAAATGAACTGGAAAAGGAAATGACAAACCACTCCAGTAACTCTGCTAAGAACACCCCAAATGGAGCGGTGAAGAGTTGGGCCTGACTGAAAACTACTAAACAGAAGTTACTGTGTGTATTGTTCTCTTGCTCTAATGACTTCATTCTGTTAGTTCATGTAGATCTTTCCATGTTTCAGTGTATTCATCCGTGCGTCATTTCTCATAGTACAGGAGCATTACGTCATATTCATGTGCCATGGTTTGGTTAGTCATTCTCTATGTGATGGGCATCTACTTTATTTCTGACTTTTAGATGTCACAAAAATGCCACTATAAAGATTTTGGAGTGTTTGGGAGCTTTTTCTTTTAATCAAGAGCTTCCTTGGGGTAGAAGCTCACCAATGGAATCTCTGGTTTAAAGGGAATGAACATTTTAGTCATTTTGTTTGCATAATTCCAAATTGATTTTCAAAACGTATCATTTCCCAGCTCCACCAATATTGAACATGTCATTTTTGGTCATCTTTGCCAGTTTACATGGTGTGAAGTGAAGCCTCCAGGCTGTTTTGGCTTGTATTTCTCTCTTTATTAGGATTGGAAGCATTTCTTTTCACGTGTTTGATTTGTAGCTGTTCAGAGAGGGCTGTTTGTTTATCTCCTTTGATCATTGATCTGTTGAATTCTTTTGATGACTGTTTGTTCACATTCTCCACCACTTATCTATTGAGGAGTGACTGTTAGTCTTATGTATATTTATTAATTGTTTATGTGTCTTGGACACTAGGTCTTTATCAGAGAAATCTGATACAAAGAATTTTTCACATTTCACAATGTGCAGATCTAGTTCAGAATCGGTTTTCCCCAGTCCTGGCATTTCAGAGCTTTGCATCACTGCTGTTTTGCTCCTAAAGGGCTGTGGTGAGTTGCCTGTCAAGGCTGGAGGAATCTTCCACAGGCTGGAGCCCCCCCGGGGGTCTCAGTGGTACTTCGAAAGGGGGAGGGGTGAACAGGGTCTAGGGATGTTTTGCTCTAACCCTGTGTTGTGTCACGTGACCTGAAATTTCCAATAACATCTTTTCCTCTTGTTCTCCTTCATAATACTTTCTACATTCTATACTAGTACTGTTTCTTAAAGCCTTATCTATTTGGAGTTTAAATGGAGGAGTCTCTCTTTGCTTGCAGAGGAAAAGTCACATTTTATGTTATTTTCTCTTCACTGGTAGAGCAAAATTAATTTTTTTCCTTACACCTTGATTTTTGAAAGGGGCAGATGTTAATCTAAGCCTATGTTTAAATAATTTAAATAAATTAAAATAAAATTTTAAAAAATAAAATAAAAATAAAATAAATTAAAATGACCATTTTTTGTACTATAATCAAAGATGATATGACTTTCTGACAGCTTGTTGGGAATTTAGAGGATATGAATTCAAATTATGTCTATTACTGAATCACTGTTAGGTTTTTACAGATCATTTCTGTAGTATCTTACAGTTTTAAAAACTTTTTACAGTTGAGGAAACTGAAATTCAAGTGAAGTGATTTGCCCAAGGTTATACTACTATTAGGTATTAAAGATGGAAGTGCAACCAGATCTCCTTACTCTAAATTCAGAGCTCATTCCACTGAACTATGTATGTCTTAGAATTATAAAAGCTCAAAGTTGAAAAAGACCTTATATGCCAACTAATCCATTCCATACTTGAAGCAGGAATTCCTCTATAACATCTTGAAGTAGGGACTAACCAAAGCAAGTTTAATTCTCTTTTGGTCATTTTCTTAGATACCTCTTTCAGTTTTATTTCATTCATACATTTGATGAGTATGTCACCTGTGTCTTCATTCAAGTCATTTTGTTCGCAATAACCTGTTGTCACCTAGCACCTATTTAAATTCACAGATTGGGTACTTGAATGGACTACCCCAGGTTAAAAGAATTCTGTGGGCCTACCCCCAAATATAGGTCATGAACCCCTACCGATGTATTACACCAGAATTCATTGTCAACTCAAAGCAAAACTTTTACTGAAATGGCATAGTAAGAAGATTTACAGTAGTTCATTTCCATCATAAACTTAGCAAGCACTCTCCCAGAAACATACACACTATCAATAGGGAGAATTGTTAGGTACAGACTGTGTATAATTGGGGCCTACATATGAGAAACATGTGTGGGAGGTGACCTTACAGAGATCCATTGCAGGACCCTCCATATTTCCATGCTGCTCTTGGTTGGGCATGTTATTGCTATAGACTTAGTGCTTGCTTTCTGCAGGGCATGTAGTTTTTCCAGTTTTTGTGAAGGCTCTCCTAATTTTTACTTTCTGACCCAGCTGAAGTACTTAGTTAGGGTGTGGCCAAACTATTTTGGAAAGAACAAGAACCCTTGCTCTAATATCGGTGGGAAGCCTCCTCAGTCCTGCTCCCTCAGAATCTTGTCTCTGAACTCTGCTATCTCCTGAGCAGTAGGATTTCAGCTCCAGGGACCAAGCTGTCTCTACACAGAAGGTCAGGGTTTAGGTCAGGCTACATGCAAGCGTATGTTTCCTCTGGTCATGTGCTTCTGCAGGGTGCCATTATCCTGCTAGGGAAAGAGAAAAGAGAGAAATGCCCTTCCCACCTTTCTGCACTCTGAAAGAGTTCAGTCCTCCGTGCATTAAATTGACCCCTAACTGCCTGTTGGTTCAGAGAGGGGCCACTTTGCTTTTTAAAGCCTACCAGGGGCATAGGTGATCTGCAGCCAGCCAGTCTCTGGAGATTTGTGTGTTCTATCAGTTGTTTTAGTCAATGGCCAACGTGTTATATAGTATTATCAGTTTGTTTAGGTATCTCCTTTATACTGTGTTATTGAGTTGTTTAGGAAAACTACCTAATTTGATCAAGGACTGACTGATTCATCTTCTGTATATGTCAGAAAAGAAAATTAGATTATGACAGAACATTATAAATCAATGCTGGTTTATAGTACAAAAAACTATTTCTCTTTTTATGGCATTACAAACCATTCTATTAAAAATTTGTTCCTTAATTTTTGCCAGGTAGGTTTGAAGAATCTGCCTTTTTCCCTTTTTAAAAAATTGGAATAGTATTTCCTCATCTCTAATCCTGAGATATTTCCAGTTTTCCATGTTTCTGAAATCACTGTCAGTAGCTCAGCAATCACATCTGCTCATTCTTTAGTACCCAGGGATTTGGTTTGGCCAGGTCTTGTAATTTGAACTAATTGAGTACTGTCTTGATATCTTATTCATCTTGTTTCAGGTATCTGTAAACCATTTTTGTTCTATCCTTTCCAAACTTCTTTGAAGAAAAAAAGGCATTAATTAAAATGTATTTATTAAAAGGCACCTAGGTGGCATAGTAGAGTAGACAGAGTTGGGGGCCTGAAGTCAGGAAATTGTTCAGTCATTTCAGTCACATCTGAGTCTTTGTGACCTTATTTGTTTGGGGTTTTCTTGGCAAAGATACTGGAGTAGTGTGCCATTTCCTTCTCATTTTACAGATGAGGAAAACTGAGACAAACAGGGTTAAGTGACTTGCCCAGTAGAAGATGATTTTTCCTGACTTAAAGCCCAGCACTCTATCATCTGCATCTTGTAGCTGCTTCAGTCATTAAATGTCTCTGCCTCAGTTTCCTCATCTGTAAAATGGTATAATGATAATAGCACCTACCTCCCAGGGTTGTTGTGAGAATCAAATGAGATATTTATAAAGCGCTTAGCTTTGTAAATATATAGTGAGTGCTACATAAATGTTATCTATTTATAATAATAATTATAATAACTAACATTTCTGTAGCACTTACCACCTGCCAGGCACTGTGCTAAACACTTTACAAATATTTTTTCATTTGATCCTCACAACAACCCTGGAAGGTAGGTGCTGTTATTATTGTCTTCATTTTACAGATAAGGAAACTGAGGTAGATAGAAATTAAGTGATTTGCCTAAGGTCATCACACAACCAGCTAGAAAGTGTCTGAGGCCAGATTTGAACTCAGGTCTGTCGCTTGTTATCATCCCATCCACCTCAAGCACTTCTTGTTCCAAACAAAGCTTTTTTCACAAAAAAAAATTATGTTTATTTTTAAGATTTTTTTATTTTGAGTTCCAAATTCACCCCCTCCCTCAATTCCCTCACTCACCTATTGAGAAGGCAAGCAGTATGGTACCTATTATAGATGTGAAGGGATGTGAAATGTATTTGCATATTAGCCATGTTGTAGGGAGAAAAAAGCAAGAAAAAATAAAGTGAAAAAATCTGCTTCAAACCACATTCAGAGTTCATCACTTCTTTTTCTGGAGGTGGATAGGATTTTTCATCATGAATCCTTTAGAAATGTCTTGGATCATTGTAGTCTTTCCTATTTGAGTATCATTATAATATTGCTGTTACTCTGTACAATGTTCTCTGGTTCTGCTCACTTCACTTTGTATCCACTCATCTAACTCTTCTCAGGGTTTTCTGAATTCATCCATCTTGTCATTTCTTATAACATAATATTATTTCATCACAATCATATACTACAACTTGTGCAGCCAGCCATTCCTCATTGACGGGCATCTCAGTTATCTCAGTTACCGGTTCTTTGCCACCACAAAAAGAGCTATTACAACTATTTTTGTACGTGTAGGTCCTTTTCCTTTTTTAAAACAAAGCTTTTTTAATAATGATCCTGGCCTTTTTTTAAACCTTCAAATGTTGTTAAGATCACATGTGAGATAGTCTATGTAAAAGCACTTTGTAAATGGTAAAGGGAGGCAATGTTTCATAATGACTAAAGAGTATTAGGAAACATCATTTCAAATCTTCACCTTTGCTGTCACTCTTTTTCCATTGTTAGAATCTGTGACCAGCCTCAACTCATTCTTTACAACACCGTGATATTCCTTTCCTTTTAATCTCAGTTATTGGGTATTTCTTCTGTATATTCTGTAGTATATTTAAAAATCCTAGTTGCTCAAGGAGCTTGTTGTAAAACCATATTAAGTTTTTTTATACAGCTCCCACCATTTTTCATTAGAATAATTTCAGTTTGTGTTTTCAGAGTTCTGTTAAGAGTGTACCATCCTTGACCCAGCTTCTCCTATAGAATCTTAGGCCATGCGATCCTATTTCTCTGAACCCTTTGAAATTAGCTCTTCAAGAGCCAAGTTTTCAGGTCGTTGTGCTAAGCTTTGCTCCGTTAGCTATCAGAAACTCTTAGGAATGTTTGGTAATTTTCAACATTCCAGCATTTCTACTTTGTTCATCAGTCTCTTTTTAAAAAAAATCAGTCCCTTCTTATTGGTCACAAGCAATTCCAAAATAGAAGCTTCCCATGCTTCCAGCAGCTGATGGCTGAAATTATGAGCAAGATCTAGAAAGAACTGATCAGTTCCTCTACTTTAAGTAAAGAAAACCCTCAGCAGGCTTCCTGAGTTCTGTTTCTCGTTTCAGTGCCCGTCTTGTGAGCTGCTTTCAGAACTGATTAACCTGTTCATCTGGCCAGGCATCTGGTAACGCAGCCCTGCTTTCTTAACCTGGTATTTTTCTCTTCTTTGATCGTCCTCATTTAAGTTTTCCTTCATTCCCCCTCTTTGCTTCCCCTGCTTTAGTAGGTTTCCTTACGGGAGGAACGTTTTATTGGAATATTTTGTTGATACTACTCTATAAGCCTGTTTAACATCTTTTTTGAATAAAGTTAAAAAGAAGCAGCCCTTCCATTGTCATTTTCCTGCCACAAATTATGTCCTCCCAAGTCTCATTGGTTACTATGGGGCTGAATTTACCTTAGTTTTTCTCATTGTATTCATGCGTTGTAGACCTATTTGCTAGCTAATGTTTCTCTAATACACATTGTATCCAGCTTTTCTTATTTTAAGTTAGCATAGTATGAGGTTAATTTCCTCTTTAAAGATGCTTCCTTCTGTTTTGTCTGCATTAGGTAATTGGTTTTTCTTGTATTTTTTCCTTCTTTAGAATAAAAATTAAAGAAATTCAGAAATAAACCCTTTTTTTAAAAAAGCCATTATACTTCTTATTGACTGCATTTTTTCCTGTCTCTTCTGTATCAGTCTTGTCTACCTCATGATTCTCAGCTTAAGTTTTTTCAAGGTGCATAAGCAGTTTCCCATCTACCATTCTCGAGGTTCAAACCCAGACTCTCAGACTTGTGTCATACAATTTCTTCTCTCAGTAAGCAGATTGTGGAGCCCTCCAAATTGCATTGTCTCCCTTAAGCAGTCCCATGTCAGTCAGTGAGGGTCATTAGCAGAACCTCTGGAGAAGTATGGCAGATTTGAAACACCACCACCTGGGTTTCATTTAATTAGGATTGTGTTTTGGGGCCAATTACTTAGGCTTAAGTTTGTCATCTGTAAAATGGAGGTAATGATCTCTGCCTTTTCTACTTTCTGGTAATGTTATGATCATATGAGAGATAATCAATATAAAGTATTTTGTAAGGTGATAAAGGAAAGCAATGCGGCATAGCAGAAAAAATTAGGAGACCTCATTTCAGATCTTCACAGTTACTAGTTATGTGTTGAGGAGCAAATCATAAAATCTCTTTGAGCCTTGGCTTCCTCATCTGTAAAAAGGGCTTAGGGGTAGTTGTACTACCAAACATATAGCTGTGAGGAAAGTATTTCATAAGACTAAAATGCTATAGACGTGTGACTTAATCCTTGTCTTGTTTATGCTCCCTAAGACCCTCAATAAACTCTGATCTAGTTTGTTATTAAGAAATGCATCTGTATGTTTTATCTTTGGTTCTTTCGTTCTTGTCTCTCTTTTCCAGTCAGTTTTTTCTGTCTTTCTGATTGGTCTTTTATGTTTCTGTTTTATCCCTGCTTTTCAGACACTGTTCTTCCTTACTCCCCCCAGGATAGCTTCACAGTTGCCTGCAAATTCACTCTCTGAAAAGCCAGCTAGGACAAAGTGAAACTGATGAGGAATTGATAACTGAGAACTCTCTCCCTGTGTTAAACTGAGCAAAATGACATGTGAATCAGTTTTATCTAGTTAGGGAGTTTGCAAACTTTATCTGTAAAGGGCTAGATAGTAAATATTTTAGGCTTTGAGGGCAAAAGACAAAATCAGAGATATTATATAGTTACTTATATGACAAGAGAGAAAACAAATTTGCACCCTTTTATTGAGAAAATTCAAAATATATTGATAACTATTGAGTCCACCTTTGTGTAATGGAGACCTACTAATGAGAAGAGTGGAATTCTTTTTTTGGGATAATATTTCACTTAATTTGGTTCAAGTTATTGTTCTGTATCATCAAAATAGATTGCAGATGTTCATCTGTTAATACTAAAATCTGTAATGAGATTTTACATTTTTCATCTTTGAAATGCCTTTTTACACAGATAGGTACTGCCAAATACTGATCTCAATCTATGATTATATTTGGCCACTGATTGCTTATGTGGGATAAGAGAGTGTGGAGTTCAAGATAAAGGCCAAGAATGAACCTGGGTGACTGGATGGAAAATAGGGTTGTATGGAAGGAGTTTGGGTCTGGAGGTGGTGATAGGAGTAGGGAAAAATATGATGAGTTATGTTTTGGACATGCTGAATTTCAAATGTCTGCAGGGCATCCATCCAGTTTGAAGTGTTTAGAAAGCAGTTGGTAATGTAGACTTGTAGTGGAGCACAGTGGAAAGATGTGGAGTAAGAAGTCCTGCTTTTTAAACTTGCTGCATCTGTTAACTAGGGCAGATCATTTACCCTCGCTGGGCGGCCTCTGTTCATCTTTAAATTGAGTAGGCCTAGGTAATTTCTTCTAGTAACAAATCTGTAATTCTACTGAAGAGGTATGAGTAGGGGGGATTTCTGTTGAAATCCTTTCTAGGTTCGTCGTCCGAAAAGAATTACTGGACTCAGCTGTCCTTGGCAGAGTTATAAGAGTTTATTGTTACACTGAGGCAAAGGGGCTAGGAAACCTGCAAGCTGACAGGGATTTAAAGTAGAGTTACCAAGTTAGTGTGACGCTCTTCAGCGGGTGGGGGTGGCGGTAGAAAGAAAACCTGCCAGAAAAAGCCTGTAAAATGTTGACCCTCTGCAGTGGGCAGGAGGTATGATAGGAAAAAGCCTGCAAGTATTGGGGATAGAGATGCAGTTTTTAAAGACACAAAACTGTCAGTCATAGGTTCATTAGGCTAACTAGGTGTACAGAGGTGGAGTTAGGGAGGGGTCTGGGAGGAGCCAAGGAGTGACTAATACTTTTGCCTTGAAACATCATAAAGTCAACCAGCCGTCAGATTTGAGGTCAAATTTAAATGAGAAGTACCCATCCAGTTTGCAAATGGATGAGTCTTGTTTTAGCCAGCTACTAGAACAAAAGGAGATAGTGCTTTTAAATTCCTAGGTATGGCTTGTTATCATAGCTATAGAGTTAATAGTTTCAGAGGAAATACCTTTAGGCTGCGGGCAGGGAAGGGACAGAGTTAATGCTTTACAGCTGGGGGGGAGGGAAGGGACAGAGTTAATGCCTTATGGCTGGGGAGAAAGGTGGCTTTTACAACTTAACACAAGACTGAAATTACAACACTGTTACAAAATTTTAAAAATCACCCCAAAATATTCCAGAAGCACCTCATCACTACGATTATGTTTATATAGCTCTTCAAGAATTATAAAAAGTGGGGTGGCTAGGTGGTGCAGTGAATAGAGCACGAGCCCTGGAGTCAGGAGGACCTAAGTTAAAATTCGGCCTCAGACACTTACCACCTACTAGCCGTATGACCTTGGGCAAGTCACTTAACCCCAATTGCCTTGCCTTCCACCCTCCAAAAAAGCAAAAAAACCCAACCAAACAAAAAAAGAATTATAAAACATTTTCTTCACAACCCTGAGAGGGTTGGTATTATAAGGATTATTTATCTCTGTTTTACACATGAGGAAATTAAGGCTCAGAAAAAGTAATTGGCTTCCTCAAGGTCACAAGGCTGGTAAGTAGAAAAGTTAGATCTGGTAGGATCTTGCGCAGATCTGCAGTGCAATTCATTTCAGTTTCTTCATCTGCAAAATGAGGGAATTGGACTAAAAAATTCTTAAGTCCCCTATAGTAGTAACATTCTGTGAGTCTGTGGAATTTAAAAAAAAATATTGAGAGACATAGGGTTTGGAAATAATGCCAAGATTTTTCTTTAATTTCCTAGTCTGATACTTTTGACTGCTGAATTACAAAGACAAATTACTAGTCTCATCCCATCATTTAACCAATTTTGAAGATGCCGTCATTTAGTGTCTTAGAAATGTTTTCCACATTCTAAATCTTTGGAAGGTAAGAATATCTTGCCATTTTTCTCCTTTCCTAGGAAATGAGAAATAATTTTGTATGAGGAGTATAGGAATTCCAATAATGAGGTTTCCCAACAGTGTTTTAGTTCAGTTTCTAGTTTTTGGGTCAAGAGTTAAAAGCTTCTCTTTCTTTGTAACATAGCATAATAACCAAAGAGTTACCTTTGCACTTGATTTACATGAATGTTTTCCCTCTTAATTTTCCCTCTATATTTGAGAGTAAAAAAGGGAGGAAGGGGGGAAAGGAGAAGAAGGAGGAAAGGGGAGAGAGAGATTGAGGTTTAATGGACTATTAATTTACATTTCTCTAGCATTTTGAAGTTTACAAAGCACTTCTCTTTCAATTCTGTGATGCTGGCATGTGGATATTATTATCTCTATCTTTCAAGTGAGAACCCTAAAACTTAAAGTGGTTTAAGTGACTTGTATTAGAGGCCTGGGGTGCCTTCCTACTTAATAGATTGTATGTATGATTGTTGACATAATACAAATACAAGGAGATCAAAATAGACTGACAAGAGATTTTAAGAGGAAAAAGTCATATGTCACCAGGAGGAACCTAGGGAAAGCTTGATGAGTGAGATGACATCTGCCGAAGACCTTGAAGTAAGGAAGAGGGGATCCTGTGATGGGTTTAGAGTAGACCAATGTGATAGGTATGTGTTTTAAGAAGATGACTATGATAGCATATATGGGATAGGTTTGGGATAGAAACTGGAGCTAGGGAGGAGGAGCTAGATTAAGCAAACTGTTGTAATAGATTGAGGGTTCTGAACTAGTGTGGTTGCACTGGGAATAGAAAGAAGAAAACAGATATGAGAAATATTGCTAAAGATAACATACAAAATTTAAAAGGCTGCACAAGATCTGTGATATATATGTATATATAATACGTATATGTGTAGATGCATGTGTGTATGTATGTACATATATACATATACATGCATATATACATATATAGTATATATACATGCATATATATACATATATATAGTATTTCTCAGACTCTAAGCAGTGATTGAATTTTGGATATGAGAAACTGTACAAAGAATTTCCTGAGAAAACAAATTAATTGGTGTAAGTACCATAGAACTGATGGCAATTTGGATGAGAAGAAAGGCATTTGTGTCTTAGACACAAATTAGTTCAAATAGTTCTGCTACCATAAGAAGATTGTAACTTTTAGTAAATACCCGGTTGATAGTCCTGGACTTTTCCATCTTTCTTTTCGAAGTTTAAGTGTTAAAAAACTTAGTTTTCAGAATTTCTCTTTACCAGTAGACCATGAAATTGAAAGGAAAATACAGGCATATCTCAGAGATGTTGTGAGTTGAGTTCCAGAACACTGTAATAAAGCGAGCATCACAATAAAGTAAGTCACACAAACATTTTGATTTCCTGGTATGTGTAAAAATTATATTTAAACGATACTATAGTCTATTAAGTGTGCAATAGTATTATGTCTAAAAAATGCATACCTTAATTTAAAAATATTTTGTTGCTATAAAAAAATGTTAACCATAATCTGAGCCTTCAGCAAGTTGTTATCTTTTTGCTGGTAGAAGATCTTGCCTTGATTTTGTTGGCTGGCTGTTCAAGGTGGTAGTTGCTGAAGGTTGGGGTAGCTGTGGTAATTTCTTAAAATGAGACCATAATGTAGTTTGCCACATAGATTGACTCTTCATTTCACTTAACCACTTAGAGGCCATTGTAGAGTGATTAATTGGCCTAATTTCAATATTGCTATGTTTCCAGGAAATGGGGAGACCTAAGAGCAGTTGAACAATCAGAATACAGACAACATCAGTTAAATTTGCTGTCTTATATGAATGTGGTTCATGGCACCCCAAAACAATTATAATAGTAGTATTACAGATCCCTATGACAAATATAATAATAATGAAAAAGTTTGAAATATTGCAAGAATTACCAGAATATGACACAGAGACATGATGTGAGCACATGCTTTTAAAAGAATTATGCTGATACTTTGTTCAATGCAGAGTTGCTACAAACATTAAATTTGTAAAAAGGAAAAACAACAAAAAGCCTCAATATCTGTGAAGCACGATAAAATGAAATATGGCTGTAGTTTCTTAAGAAATTGAGATGGTTTTGCTACTCATCTGAGTCCAGTGCTGACTGGATATTTCTGTTTGTTTGACCTTCTAGGTGCTGGGAACTGTAATACTCATTTTTCTAAAGACCCCCATGCCTAAGAAGCCTGGCACAAGTAGCCATGGCATAGAGGAAAAACACAAGACTGGCCATCAGAAATCCTGAGTCTTGGCTTTATGAGCTTTGATAGATTGGGCCACCATATCAGCTGAGGGAGTTGCTGTAAAGGCCCTTTTCTCTCAGGTCTCTTCCAATTCCAATGGGCTGCGTGCCAGGGGATTTTCCAGTTCTAACGTTCTCATTGTGTAACTCTGAGAGAGAGGAACAAAGAGATTCTGTCCTACGGGAATTAGAAGTTAGGGGATGTTGTTTGGAATAATGTAGCCCAGGGTAGTGGAAGAAGTACTGGATCTGGAGTCAGGCTACATTTTGGTCTAGCCCGGTTGCTCACCAGCATTGGCCCATTGGCTTTTCTTTCAGCCTCTGATTTCTTCATATGTCAGATGGGAATGGTGTGCTTGCACTCCCTACTTCACAGAGTTATTAAGAGGAAGGGGTTATGCCAGCTTGCAAAACTGAATTATTCTTAAAAGAATGTAGTACTTTGATGGGAATTTGAAAGCCATGGAATGATCAGAAAGTCTTTAGAGAGATACATTTCTAAAGAAGTTATTTAGTAACAAGTCTTGCCCATCTACTTATCATCAAGGCTTTCTCTTCTAAATATACGCTTATGCTTTGGGTTGGGTACTGTCCTTTGTAGATAGGATTGAGATGCTGTGATTGACTTATTCAGGCATACTTTTAAGGTACTGACTGGTTTGCATAATCATCTCCATTTCCCAATGTGAATTTATTTGTGAACTTGTTGGCTAGCGTTTGTGGCATATCAGAACATGGGCTTGAAATTCACTGCTAACATACAATCTGATTATCATCAGGAAAATTGAATCAGATGTAAAATATCCTGAATAGAGCTATGTAGTGGCGCATGCCTATTGTCCTTTCTGCTGAGGAGGCTGAGGCTACACTTAGGAGTTCTGAGGTGCATTAGGGTAGAAGGCAATCAGGTTTCTTCACTAAGTCTGGCACAAATATGATGAGACCCTATGAACCAGCGTAGAGGCTGAGGGTGAGGAAGCTCCCATTTGCCTAATGAGGGGGAAATTAGTCCAGGTCTCAAGATAAGGGGCTAGTCAGAGCTTCCAAACTGATCGTCAGTAGAATTCGCTAGCGAGTAGCTCCTGCGCTCTCAGCCTGGATGAAATAGGGAGACCTCTTCTCAAAAATTAAATGAAATAATTAAAATCCCCCAACTAAATAGTAATATCTTTTATAACACTTTGGCCCTTAGAACCCTTGGCTTCCTTTAAGACTCGGCTCAAGTACCACTGCTTCCAGAAGTCCTTTCCTGGTTCCCCTAGCCATTAGTACCATCGTCCCCTGTGAGGTTACCTTCCATCTGCTCTGTACTTAATTTGAATATTCTGATTTACGTGTATTGCCTTAAGGCTTTTTTTTTTGTGCTTATCACAGTGACTGGCACACAGTAAGTAAATGCTTGTTGGTCTGTAGATTGTAGGAGACACACACACACACACACACACACACACACACGTTGCCAGCTCATCTCCAACTTATTCTTAAATCTGTAACTGGGAAAGAGAGATTAATGGATTTACCCCTAGGGTTATACAGTTTATGTCAGAAGCAGGGCTTGAACTTATGTTTTCCTGACTCCTCTAAAGCTGGCAGTCCTGTATGGCTATATGTTTGCCTCTCTTGAGCAATTTAGAGGTTACAAAGTATTTTTGCTTACATTTGATTCACACACAATAGCCACATGAAGCCAGTAGGGCAGGTGGATGAAGATGGAGAAAAAATCAGTTATCTCAACAACAGAGTACAAGTTAACAGAGAGTTTTGTTTAAAGGGTAGCAGGTAAGAGTCTTTTTTAATTACCTGTAATCTGCTACTCTGTCATGGAGCCTTGTTTCCCATATCTCATACAAACTCAGACTAGCCCATGATATATTAGAACAGAGTTTTTTGCACATGTCTTCCATGAAGTGATAGGAAAGTTTCATGGATATTTTACAACTGTTGTTATGTTTTGGTATTTTTAAAAATTCTGAAGTTTTTGGTGTGTCGAATTCATGTGTAGATGTTATATGACAGAAAAAATATTTATAAACAAGAGGATCTGAATCTCTGTTCTGCTTCTTTCTTTGCTTTTTTACTGCCTCTGTGACCCTGGGCAAATTCTTTGGTCCTCAAGGTTCCATAATCTGTCATATGAGAGCAGGTTGGAATAAATGATTTCTTAGAATCCTCTCAGCTCTAAATCTGTGATTCTTGATGAGTTCAGAGTGCAATTTCTTACTATTCTGCCTTTAAGTAGCACTCTCATCCTCATCTCATCATGGTACACTTGGTCTTGAGTGAGATGCTGTACTGTGGTAGAAACAAAATTGTATTAACTTAATGTGCAGGAAATTGTCTTTGTTTTGCCTGGATGATGAACAATAAAATAGGAACAAGAGAAGTTTTACTATAACTATTCTTTCATCCCCAAACCTGTTACTTTAATATTTATGCTACATGTAGATCATAGAATATCAACTCTGGAAAGGACTTCAAATGTCAGTTTACTTACTCTCTGTATTTGATAGATGATATTATGTTATTATGTGATAAACAGTCTCTCTCTGCTTCAACATGAATTGTTTGCCTCAAATTAGTGTAAATTTTGCCTAGTTACTGTTACCTTTTGAACATCTTTAAAGCTCCATTAAAAACCTTTTCTACCTCATCATTATTATTGTGGAGGTGACTCTAAACTCTGAAAGGCTATACCTTTGGAATATTAATTCTGACAAAGCATACCAAATTGAGGAGCCTTCGAGAATAGATTTGATATGTTTTGTATCTAGGGATGAGCCTAGCTAAACACAGAAAGGCTTATCACAAAAGGTTAACAAATGGTGATTTTTTAAATTAAAATTAATTTTTAAATGAAAATCTACCTTCCCTCTCTCTTACCTCCTCCCCTCCCAAATTATAAAACCAAGAAAAACAAAACAAAAAACTCTCTGTTAAGATATGCATAGTCAAGCAAAACAAAATCCTGCATTGGCCATGTCCAAAAAAAAAGTGTCAATTTGTATTTTGAGTCTATCATCTCTCTTTCAGAAGGTTGATAGCATATTTCATCATGAGTCCTCTGGAATCATGTTTGGTCATTGCATTGACTAGAGTGCCTAAGTCTTTCAAAGTTGTTTTCTTCACAATATTATTGTTATTATAGAATTTTTTCTCTGGTTCTGCTCACTTCAAACTATATCAGTTTGTATGTCTTCCCAGGTTTCTCTGAAACCACTCCCCTCATAATTTCATAACTTGTTTAGCTATTCCTCAATTCATGGAAACTCCCCTTATTTATAATTCCCCACCATGGCAAAAGACCACTTGCTCAAAAGGCATGCAAAGTTTAATAATTTTTTGGACACAGTTCCAAATTGCTTCCCAGTATTACTGGACAGATTGAAGATTCCATCAATATTACATTAATGTGGGAGTCAAGATGGCGGCATAGAAGCAGGAGAACTCTGCAGCTCCCTCCATAACCACCTCAAATACCTATAAAATATGACTCTAAACAAATTTTAGAGCGCCAGAACCCACAGAATTACAGAAAAACACATCTCCTGCTGAAGGCAGCCTGGTAGGCAGACGGGAAGGGCTTATCGCAGAGTGCTGGGAGCTGAAACCAGCCTGGCCCAAAACTGAGGCTTAGCCCCAGGGCGTCCAGGACAAGCTACAGCTGGAGCACTTGAGAGAGTGGATCACCAGCAGCTGTGGCAGTTTCCAGAATTATCAACCCATAAGAGCCAGGAACAAAGTGAAAGGTCAGTGGAACTCGGCTAAATTTGGGGGAGAGAAGCAGGTCCAGCCACCAGCCCCCAGGGCAAGAAAGCAGCGGAAGTGGCCCCTGCAGCCGCCTCCATGTGGCTGCTTCAGAGCTCTTGGCCTGTAGATTGCAGGGGGGCCAAGCGACCATTCAGAGACTAAGTGC
>CM053582.1:155351675-155394760 GCA_028627135.1 Pseudochirops cupreus | reverse complement strand
GGGCGGGGGAAAGACGGGGAGAAAATATGTAACTCAAAAAAAATTTAATAAAATAAATTAAAAAAAAAAAGAACTCATCAGTGACTTTAAAGAGAGCATATTCAATTGAATGATGAGGTTAGAAGCAGCAAAGAATGAAGAAGAAAGTGAGAGAAAATAAAGTAGAGGTACCTATTGTAGATGGCCTTCCAAGAGGATATGGATACAAGAATGGGCCTAGAGTTGTGCAAAGAGGTTGGGAATATAGAGGTACAGCTTTATGAATTATTAAATAAAATAATTTAACAAGCATTTACTATTACATACTATGTGTGTGCTAGGCAGTGGAAATACAAGGACAAGCGGAAAAGAAGTCCTTGCCCTCAAGGAGTTTGTTTTAATGGGAGGCAACAGCATAGACAGATAAATATACACCATGTACTTACATACATGTTGTTATATGTGTTTATATCCAGATGCCATCATGAAGGCCTGACCCCAAAAAGATTAAACTTTCATTTTTTTGTTTATTGCCCCTCTTGGATTAATGCAAGGAAGTGTCCAAGGTTAATATTAAAATAAAGTTTATGTCTAGGATGACCTAGATGTGGGCAACAAGGTCCTCAGTCCTTCCATGGGCATATAGTATGGTTACGGGGCATGGGCTAAGCCTTTATTTCAGCCTGGGAAAAATGCTTCAGGCACTAAGCAGTAAGGACTTATGGGAGCCTTTGAACAGATTTTGAAATAATCTGCAGAAGGGTGATAATTTAATCAGTGAGAGTAGATAAACTTACCAATTAAGGAGTATAGACAAAGAAGAGAAGAGTATCCAGGACAGAACCTTAGGGTACAGCCAAGGAAGGTGTAAGCTTTCAAAGCAAACAGAATTGAGAAATTTGAGAGGTATGAGAGCCCAGAGAATTCTGTACTTTGGAAGCCAAGGGAAAAGAGTTTCAAGGAGTGGGGTGGGCTGCAGAAAAGTAAAGGAGAAAGCAAATAGAAAAAAATGCCACTGACTTTAGTAATAAAATGACAAGTTACTATGGGGTAAACTATTTCAGAAGAGCAGTGGGAGCACAACAGATTATGCGGAACTGAAGAATGAATAGGTGACAAGGAAGTAAAAGCAGTCAGTTTAGATCACTCTTTCTAGTTGGCAGTGAAGGGGAAGAAACAGGATGATAGCTTGAAGGGGTAGGAGGGCCAAGGAAAGGTTGTGTGTTTTTTCAGGATAGTGAAGAATTTAGTTTATAAACAGGAAGAGATATTTGGAAAGGACATCTCAGATCCATAAGACAGGAAATGACTGAGCAGTGTCATGAAGGAGCCTGGAGAGATGAGGTGGAAGCAAGCAGAGAGCAGTGAGCTCATGGGGAGTAACAGAGTACTGGCTAATCATTAAAAATTGCAAGAGACACAGTTCATTTGGAGCCAAAGAATTCTTTTAGATAGGTTAAATGAAATGTGATTGGAATTTGGTAAGGGACGTGAGGGACATTTAGTCTTGAAATACTGAGGCAGCATTTCTATTGAAAAGAGCACTAGGTAAAGACCTGAGTTTTAATGCCTGCTTTGCTTTATTATCTGTGTGACCTTGGACAAGTCCCTTAACCTCTCTGGGACTCAATTTCTTCATATGTAAAATAAAGCCACTAGGAACTAGAGGACTCCTAAGATCTCTTGTGTCTCTAATTCTATTATCCAATGCCTAAAACAAGCAAATACTTCAGAGTTATTACTTAGAATTAGTACTTATAGTTCTTATGGTTCATTAGAGGCCTGCTGACATCCTACATGACATCCCACATTCTAAGTTCTTTCCCAGTCTTAAGTTCTCTTCCAGTTCTGACATTCTGTGTTCTAAAATCCTTTTCAACTCTGATATTTTTTATTCTTGGGTCTCCTCCAGTTGTGATATTCTATAATTAAAGTCACTACTTGCTGAATCTTCTAAGTAGTCCAGGAATTCTAGTTAACATTTATAAACCATAAAAGTCTAAATGTAAAGTGTGGTTGCTTAAGTATGTTTTTTAAAATGTTAAAAATCTTCTGAAGATAGATTTTATTTCAGCCTTAAATGATAGCTTCGTTTTCATCACAAGATACATAAATAAATTTACCCTTTTAAAAATGAGTCATACTGACTTAATTAACTTCAGTGGGGTTTCTCGATTGATATTTTGGTGGTATGCTTTCATTAAAAAGTTGCTGTTTACTGGACAACCTGAAAGATTACCTTGTTATTGAAACATACCAATTTCTCCAAGACATAGACCTGATAAATGTAATGACTTTTCATTTCTTTACTTTTGTATTGTACTTGATTTTCTTTCCCACAGTTTCTTACTCCAGTTTTAGCAGATTGCTAAAATATTAAAATTCTCTTTCTGTTTCCCCCACCTCCCACATACCCCCTCCTCACCCCCTAGAGCCTTAGCATAATACCTCCTGCTGGTTCAAAGGGCAGGTGCTATAAGCCTCACCACGTTAGGATACAGTTGCTGATGTACTGCCCAAGTTCTGGGAGAAAAAAAATAGATATTATTAAAGTATATTAGACTTGAAAAATTAAAGTAGAGAAGTCAATATTTTATTTATTCATAGAATGTCAGCACTAGGATGTATCATTAAAAATGTAAGCTAACTAAAATGAATGTTAGATGATGGAATGTCCACGTGATAGATAACTTAGAGACATACATAGGGTAACCTTGTTTTGCAAATGGGAAAACACAGGCACAGGGAGGTGAATTGACTAGTTAGTGGTAGGTTCAGGATTTTAATCTGTTGTCTCTTAACTGACAGAAATAGAAAATAAAATAAGAAAAATTAAGATGGGAAAGCATGGTGACTATGTGAATAAAGAGAAGGGAACATATATAGGACAGATTTTTATGCAGGTAAATTGATCATATTTGGCAGTAGTTAGAATATGTGGAGTAAATATGAGAAGGGAGTCAAGGATAGTAACTGAATGACTGGGAAGGTGGTGATGTCCTCAATACTAATAGGAAAGTTGAGAAAAGGAGGATTTTAGGGAGTGTATGAGCTCTGTTTTGGACATGTTGAGTTTGAGATGCCTACAGGACATCCACTTTGAGATGTTTAGTAGGCACTTGATGTTGTGGGACTAGGGCTCAGGAGAGAGATTTGAAATGTATCTATAAATCTGGGGAATAGAGATGGACTCATAGGAGCTAATGAGATCACCAAGTGAAAAAGTATAAAGGGAGAAGACAAGGACTCAGGACAAAGCTTTGGGAGATGCCACATGGTTATTAGATGTCACCTGGAGGAGAATCCAGCAAAGAAGATTGAAAAGGAATGATCAGACAGGTAGGAGTAGAACCAGGAGAAAACAGTATCATAAAAACTTAGAGAGAAAAGATAATTTAGGAGAAGATCATGCGCAGCAGCGTCAAAGGCTGTAGCTGAGCCAAGAATGATGAGAACTGAGAAAAGGCTGTTACATCTGACAGTTAAGAAATCATTGCTAACTTACAGAGAGCAGTTGCATTTGAATGATGAGGTCATTTGGAAACTAGATTGCATATCCAGGGTTTAGAACCAAATGAGAGAGAGGCAGAATGAAAGGGAGTATTTTTGCCTTGCTCTCCCAACATATTACCTCTAGAATCCAGAAATCATTCTAGATTGAATTTTGGGCAGTTAAACCAATAAAAAGTCACAGAGAATCATTTTCCCAACCTAGTGCCACTTAGGAAGACAGAGAGATTCGCTGGGGTGGGGGCTGGCCAAGACTGCAGCACATTGGTAGTGGCAGCAGACTAGTAGCATCCCAGAGCCCAGGGACTGAAAGGGAACCTAGATAGAGCTCCAGGACAGAAGCACCAAGGTAGAAAGAGAGCCCAGGGGACCCCTGAACTAGTACTAGGAGCAGGAATAGGTGCCTTGTGGCATTTCTATCATTCATTCTCGGTCACAGCACTAGGGCAGAGAGGAGCAGTCTTGACACATGTGTGGGGCCCTATGTGAATATTGATTAATTAATATGAATTAATATTATTTGGAGTTCTACCTGAATATTGAGCACAACACAAATTCTAGAAACTTAGCTGTGTGACTCTAAGCCCTGGAGCAGAGCAGTGACTCAGTTCTAACCCTTTTTGTTGTTGCTTAGTTGTGTCCCATTCTTCATGACCCTATTTGGGTTTTTGGTTTTTTAGCAAAGATACTAGAGTGGTTTGCCATTTCCTTCTCCAGTTCATTTTACAGATGAGGAAACTGAGGCAAACAGGCTTACGTGACTTGCCCAGGGTCACACAGATAGTAAGGTTCTGAGGCCAAATTTGAATTCATGAAGATGAATCTTCCAGACTCCCTGCCCATTGCTCTATCCCCTGTGCTACCTAGCTCAGCATAGAATCCTGGAGTGGAAAAACCAAGACTAGAGGGGAGCCAGCAGTTCAGTCACTCTGAACCTATAGAACCTCCCACTAGATTAACATAGGCCGAGTTCAGTAACAGTCTACTGAAACTCAACTATACACAAGCCAACAAACTCAAACCTGGGTCAGAAACTTTGAGATCTCAGATCAGAAGGTCAGTAAACAGACATCTCCCTGGATCACACCACTTTGGAATTACTGAAAATTTCCAAGTCCCCAAACTGACCTATGTAAGCACAGATGCGTATGTCAGACACTATTCCTTCCCAGAAGTGAGCAGAATTCAACATTAACATGAAGTTGTAAGTCAAAATCAATAAATAGGTTGGATGAGCAAACAAAAGAACCCAACTATAAAGATATAGAATGATGACAGGGAAGCTTGAGACATAAATACAAAAGAAGACAATGACTTGAAACTATCAAACAAAGCTTCAAAGAAAAATGCAGGTTAGACACAAGTCCAACAATAATAACTCTTAGAAGAGTTAAAGTAAGAGCAAAAGAAAGATAAAAACAAAAAAATTTTTTTTAACCAAATAAGAATGGTAGAGGAAAAAAATGGGAAAGAAATGAGAGCTATCCAAGAGAGTTATGAAAAAAATTAACAACTTGGTAAAAGAAGCATAAAACCTCACTGAATAAAATAACATCTTAAAAATTAGAATTGCCCAAATGAAAGTTAATGTCTCCATGAGACATTAAGAAATAGTAAAACAAAGTCAAAAGAATTTTAAAATAGAGGAAAATATTAAATATCAGATAGGAAAAACAACTGACCTGGAAAATAGATTCAGAAATAGTTTAAGAAGCATTGGACTACTTGAAAGCCATGGACAAGAAAAGAGTCCAGATATCATATTTTAAGAAATTATAAAGGAAAAATTTACAGATATCTTAAAGTCAGAGGAAAGTAGAAATTGAAAGAATCTTCTAGTCACCTCCTGAAAGAAAACACAAAATGAAAATTCCCGGGAATGTTATAAAAATCCAGAACTCTCATGTCAAGGAGAAAATATTGCATGGAGCCAGAAAGAAAGGATTAAAGTACTATTGAGCCACAGTAAGGACCACACAAGATGTAGTAGATACCACAGTAAAGGAACAGAGGACTTGGAATATGATATTCCCGAAGGCAAAGGATCTAAGAATATAACCAAGAATAACCTACCTGACAGAACTGAGTTTAATCCAGCAGGGATTAGAGGACTTTCAAGCATTTCTGATTAAAGGACCAGAGATGAATAGAAAATTTGGCATTGAAACATAGTACTTGAGATCCATAAAAAGGTAAATGTGAATGGGGAATCATAAGGGACTAAAAAAAGGTTAACTTATTTATATTATTATATGGGGAGATGCTACATGTAACTCCTTAGAACTTTATTATCACCATGGTTCTGAGGGAGAATCTAGACAGAATTAGACAAAAGGCCTGAGTATGGTTCTGTTATGTTTGAATGATCAAAGAAGAATGGAATGGGCAAGGAACAAGAATTCACTGAGGGTGGCGGGGGGTGGGGGGGAAGAGTAATGAAGAATGGAGAAAATTACCTTACATAAATGTGGTGCACATGGAAGAATTTATACAATAGAAGGGGCAGTGGGCAGGAGGGAGTGGTCAATACTTGACCCTTACTCTCATCTGAAATAGTTCAAGGAGGGAAAAATACATACACACACACACACACACACACACACACACACACACACACACACACACACACACATACACAGAGTTGAGTATAGAAATGAGTACAGTTGAGTATAGAAACAGGGGAAGTAGCCAAGGGATAAGGCTAAAGAGCAAGTGAAAGGAAGGTAGATCAAGAGAGGTAGTGGTCAGAAGTAAACTATACTCTTAAAGAAGAGACAGTGTAAAAAAAGAGAATGAGAAGTATAGTGAATAAAATGTAGAAAAATGCAGAGTTAGTAATCATAACTGTGAATGTGAATGGGATGAATTCACCCATGAAGTGGAAGAAAATAGTACAGTGGATTAGCAATCAGAATCTAGCAATGTTATTTACAAGAAACATTTGAAACAGAAGGCTATACATAGAGCAGAATCTATGCTGCTTCAGCCAAAGTTTAAAAAAAAAAAAAGAGCAATCCTGATCTCAGACAAAGGCAGTTCAGTATTAAGAAAATTATAAGTATAATTGGCCATGTTGACAATTAAAAACAACAAAAATTTTATGGATGTTTCAATAGAGACAGAAAAAGCTTTTGACAAAATACAGTACCCATTCCTATTAAAAAACACTAAGAAGCACAGGAATAAATGCAGCTTTCCTTGAAATGATAAGTAGTTTCTATCTAAAATCAAACTCAAGCATTATCTGTAATAGAGATAAGTTAAAAGCCTTTCCAGTAAGGTCAGGGAATAAAGTGAAGATGTCCATTCTCTCCATTACTATTAAGTATTGTACTAAAAATGTTTTCCGTAGCAGTAAGACAAGAAAAAGATAATAAAGGAATGAGCATAGGCTTTGAGGAAATAATATCATCTTTGCAGATGATATGATAGTTTACTTAGAAAACCCTAGAGAGTCAACTATAAAACTAATAAAAACAATTAATTTCAGCATTGCAGGTTATAAAACAAACCCATACAAGTAATCGGCATTTCTCTATATTACCAACAAAACCCAACAGGAAAACATAGAAAAATTCCATTTAAAATAACCACAGATAGTATAAAATAATTGGGAGTCTACCTACAAAGGCAGATACAGGGAACTATATGAAAACAATTACAAAATACTCTTCATGCAAATAAAGATACTAAATAGAGAAATATTAATTGTTCATGAGAAGGCCAAGCCAATATAATAAAAATTATAATACTACCTAAATTAATTTAGTTACTCGGTACCATACTAATCAAATTACAAATGTGCTTTACATAGCTAGAAAAAAATCATAACAAAATTCATCCAGAGGAACAAAAGGTCAGAATATTAATGGAATTAATGGAAGAAAAACAGTAAGGAAAGGAGACTAGCAGTATTGTATTTCAGACTAGGTATACAATATACAAAAGCAAGTAAGCACAGTAACCTAGTGTTTGGTAAACCCAAAGAACTCAACTATTGTGAGATATCTCAGTATTTAACAAATACAAATAAATTTGACAGACTACAAAAGTAGTCTGGCAGAAACTAGGCTTAAATCAGTATCTCCACGGTGTACCAAGATAAACTCAAAATGGATATATGATTTAGATATAAAGACTGATACCATAGACACATTAGTGGAGCTTGGAAGAAATTACCTGTCAGGTCTATGGATAGGAGAAGAGTTCATGATCAAACAAAAAGAGAGGTTCACAGGAATTGTTTTGATTACATAAGATAAAAAATTTGCACAAACAAAGCCAGTACAACTAAACTTAGAAGAAAAACAGAAAATTGAATAAAAAAATCTTTGCAGCAAATTCCTCTGATAAAGGTCTCATTTCTAAAATATATAGAGAGCAGAGTCAAATTTATAAGAATAAGTAAGAACTGTTCCCCAATTGATAAATGGAATGAATATGAATAGGAATTTTGGGGAGGAAGAAATCAGAGCAATCTGTAGTCATATGAAAAGTGCTCTAAATCACTAATAATTAGAGAAATTAAAATTAAAGCAACTCTGAGGTACCACCTCATACCTATCAGATTAGCTAAAATGACAAAAAAGGAAAATGACATGCTGAGAATAGATACACTAATGTACTGATAGTGGAGTTGTAAAGCAGTCTAATTATTATAGACAGCAATTTGGAACTCCGTTCTAACAGCTATTAAGCTGTACATACCCTTTTACCCAGTGATCCTGCTATTAGGTCTATACCCCAAAAGGATCCAAGAAAAAGGAAAAGGGCTTATATGTACAAAAATATTTATAGTAGCTCTTTTTGTGGTAGTCAAGAATTAGAACTGATGAGATGCTCATCAATTTGGAAATAGCTAAACAAGTTATGGTAAACTAATGTGATAGAATATCATTGTTGCTATAAGAAATTATACAGGAAATAGTCTCAGAAAAAGTTGGGAAGACTTACATGAACTGATGGAAAGTGAAAGGAGCAGAACCAGGGAAATAATTTATATAGTAACAGCAAAATTGTGAAAATAATCAACTTTGAAAAAATTAGTAACTAATTCACTCATTGACCAACCATAATTTGAAAGGGCTAATTATGAAACATGTTTTCTGTCTCCAGAAAGAGAACAGATAACTTAGAATGCAAATTAAAACATATTTCCTTCTATTTCTTTTTGTTTTTTTTTTCCCCATATGGATAATGTGAAAATTTGTTTTGCATGTCTATACATATTTGTAATGGGTTTAATTTTTCTTGCCTTCTCAGTGAGTGACAGGGGGAGGAGAGAAAGGAAGAGGGGAAAGGAAAATAATATTGAACTGGAAATAAGGTTGAATTTTTTTAAAAGAATCTAGTGAAAGGAGAGGGAATGGAGATACCTAATATAGATGGTTTTCTCAAGGAGATTAACTAAGATGCTGTATATATCCAGAGAAAGAAGTGATGAAGTTTGAATGCAGATCAACACATACTTTTTTGCTTTTTTTTGGTGGGTTTTTTTTCTTTTCTGTTTCTTCTTTCACAACATGACTAATATGAAAATGTTTTACATTATTGCGCATGTATAACCTTTATCAGATTGCTTACCATCTTGAGGAGGGGCAGGGAGGGAAGAATAAAAATTTGGAATTTAAAATCTTTCAAAAAATGAATGTTAAAAATTGTCTTTACATGTAATTGGAAAAAATAAAATACTGTTTAAAAAAGAGATTAACTGAGATGGGGGGGAAATTATAGGATGATAGCTAGACGGCATAGTCAGATCAGGTAAGGGTTTTTTAAAGGAGAGGCATACTCCCATGTTAGACAACAGAGAAGGAACCAGTAGAAGGGGAAAGATTAAAGATTATAGAGTGAATAGATTATGATGAAGTCAGTCTGTGAACATGGAAGGGATGTGATCAAGGGTACATGTCTAGGTGGTTGCTTTGGAAAGGAGAAGGGTGACTACTTCACATGAGACGGGTATGAAGGAGCGAGTAGGGGAGAAGGTATTTGAGTGTTAGAAGACAAAAACTCTTGGCTAATGGCCTTACTTTTTTAGATGTTTGATGTGAAGTCCTCAGCCCAGCTTACCAGAAGATTACCAGAGGAAGAGGGGGAAGTGGTGCTAGGGGAGGGCTTAGGGAGATTTCAGCCTGAATAAGTGAGAGCATATAGGTGGGACCATTAACAGAAACGGGCAGGTGACAGGAAGAAGCAGATTATGGAGTAATGATCAGTTTTAAATATGTGAGCTTAAAAGTGCTTGTGGGACATTTAGATGGAGTTGCCCAGCAGGCCGTGGAAATGTGGGATTGGCATTCATGGCAAAATATGTGTTGGGATGTATGTGTGATCAGCAGTTATTTCTATACTACCTAATTTTATCAAGTTTGTATTCGATTTGCAGCTTCCCCTGACCTTCGAAAGAGCTGATAGGGATTTGTGCTCCATTATATTCCTTATGATGGGCACGATACTTTAAATGTGTTTCAAATTAAAAGGGATTGCAGCTACTAAATTCAAAAGCTATAGAGAAAATTTGAAAGTAGTGAAGAAGCAATGTATAACAAGGGCATATGGTCTCATTCCATTCCCCTCAGGGTGGCCCAGATCCATCTCTATTCCTTTTTTTTTCTTAATTTGTACACCTTCTACTTTTCAATGTCATAAAACTTCTTTACTTCTTCCATTGAAATCAGATACCAAACATCTTTCATATCTCTTTGTGGTTTCTTGAATTGAAATCATCTTGTCATTCCATTTTCTTCATTTTCGGGTTGAAAAAAATATATAAGCTATTCCATTTCTTTATTGTCCAGTTGCACACTGATTCACTCTTTTGAAATTCGTTGACACTATTTATCTCATTTCCTTTACTCTCTAGTTAAGGCAAGATACCAATCCCATTTCTTTATTTCTGTAAATGGAAAAAATACACCAACATATTTCTTTCATTCTACATTTAAATGAGTACACTAACAACCCACTTCCTGATTTCTCCAGTTACAATACATATCAATCATCCAGCTTCAGATAATTGAGGGTAAAGGTTTATTGTATGATTTACAAACCAGCTGAAATATCTCATCATGCCAGAAAGGTCAAAACTGTTTCTCCAGTGGTTCTGCTCATACAACCTGGTCTCCTCTATACCAGGACTTACTCAGGGATACAACTTAACCCATGAGTTGACTGATGGAGTATTTTGTTTGCAAAAATTCCATTAGTGCATTATTAATTACATTGGAAATTTCAAGTTCTCCCTGAAATTTGTTTCCTTTGAAAATAACTAACACTGGTAATGTTGTCCTGCTTTGCTCCTAAGTCCTTCTGCATCTTCTTCTCCTCCAATTCAAATTTTGTGCTAATTGTTGGTTTTTTTTTTGTTTCAATTTCAGCGGTAGGATTGGGATCGTGGTGCTTCCATATGACTCTGCAGTATGAAATGCAGGTCAGTAACACCAATTAGGTCTGAAAAGGCATGTATTTCCCTTAATACATAGCAGAGGTGAGTGCTGGGAAAGCCAAAGAAAAGCATCCCCACACTCTCTTCCCTTGCTGCATTTTCCACCCCCACTCCCACCACCTAAATGTGCCTGTCTATTGGAACTTGTTTTGGGAATTTGTATATCTGGAAGAAGTGAGACTGACAGAGTGGAAGGGGTAAAAAGCAAATTGGGTCCATACCTACATAATTCCACAAACCAATTTGTGGTGGTATTGTGTATTAGTGTCCTGGGCTGGGAATCAGAAAGACACCTTCTCACTTCCCCTCCCTGAACCTCAATTTCCCCATGTATAAAATTGGTGGGGATGGGGGCAGAGTGCAGTTTGAACTAGATCTAGATCACTTTGTATCTGTTTTGTATATACATGTTGTCTCCCCCAACTAGACTATAAGCTCCTTAAGATTGGGGGTGTTTTCACTTTTATCTTTGTAACTCCATTACCTAGCCTCAGTGCCTAACACATAGTAGAAGAAATGCTTTTTTTGTTGAGATTGATTGAGTCTAAGGTTCTTTCCAACTCTGGCATTCTATGTTTTAAGTTCTAAAGGCTTACCTAGTTCTGACATTCTGTTATTAGTTTCCATCAAGTTTTCACTCTTGATGTTCTGTGCTCTAAGGCCCCTTCTAGCGACACACAACTGCCAAAGCGCTTAAGCATGGATCTGTCAGTAAATAGCACTGGTTTCTGTTTTGGACAGAAATCCTGAGAGTCTTCCCCTCCCAGATTGATTTTTTTTGACTAGATAAAAGAGGCCATTCTTTACCTCATTTCTTACCTAGCCTTAATCACTGAATGGGCATTGCCTCAGAAAAACTGAGACTTGGGAAAGACCTTAGCTTAAAAAAGCCAAAGTTTCCCACTACATCCAGGACCATCTCCAGTCATCCTGATTTATAGCTTGCTACTCAACCTAAATGACTCTGGAGAAAGTAAGGCTGGTGACTTTGCACAGCCCTCCCTCACTTAATTCCAATTCACTTGCAAGTCATAACATCACTTTCCCAGTGTCATGGTCCTCTCCAAGAATGAAGGACGAGCAACAACAACCTAGTAAACTGCAGTGGCTCACTTTTATGCCTATAGGATACACAGACACAGACACACACACACACACACACACACACACACACACATATATACATACATGCACACACATATACATACATATCCACACCCATATATACATACATATACACACAAATACATACATACATATATATCTATGTCTATATCTATAGATAGATAGGTAGGTAGGTAGATATAGATAGTCTCTAGTAAATCCATGATTTGACTTTTAAAATCCTTCACAAACTGGCCCCAACTTACCTTTCCAGACTTATTTTCCATTACTCCCATTCCTGCACCATATGTTTAAGCCAGACCTGTCTTCTCTCTGTTCTTGCCTACAACACTCTTCTCTCTCTTCTTTATATTGTTGGACCTTGGATCAGCTATCCTTCATGCCTGGAATGCATTCCCTTCTCACCTCTATCTCACAGGAGCTCTTAATACTAAACCTATCCCTGCTTCTAGTTCTTAAGTCATTTGACATTAACATTAAAAAATTACTCCAAATTTATATTTTTATTCCCAGTCTTTCTCAAAAGCTTCAATCCCATAACATCAGCTGTCTGCTAGACACACCTACCTGGTTATTCTGTTAGCATCAGAAATTCAAAATGTCCAAATTAGAATTACATATTTTCCTTATTGAACTCTCCCACCTCCAGACTTCCCACTTTATTCTCCTGGTTAACCTCATTCATATAACCTCATAACTATCCTCGACTCTGCACGCTACCTCACCCATATCCCAACAATGACCAAATCCTATTGACTGTACTGATACAACATCTCTTGCATTCATCCCTTTATTTCCATCCACATAGCCACAACTATGGTTCAGGCTCCTTACATTTTACTTGAATTATTATGATAACCTCCTAATTGATTTCTCTGATTTCACCTTACCTCTTCTTGACTCCATCTTCCACATGAAGTTGTCCCTGATCCCTCCTCAAATAACCTAGTATTTCCTTATCTATGTATATGTTGTATCCTTCTCGTAGCACCATAGTCCTCCATAAGGGAAAGGGCTGTTGTTTTTGGCTTTGTGGGCCCAGAACTTAGCACATTGCCTGGCACGTTATAGGCATTTAATAAATGTTCATTGAATTGACAGCATCGAAAGTGTGAGCTTCACTTTTAACTGCCTAGTTAAAAGTGCTCAAAAATATGTATTTTCTTATCTGTTAAATAGGATAGTGACACCCAACCTATACTCAAAGAATTGTTATGAATGAAAAGGCATATATAAGGCACTTTGTTAACCATGAAATACTATACAAACATGAACTTTTATCACATTTATTACAATTATTATTAGAAGCTCATTAAATACTTTGTTATTTATAGGAATTGAATGAATTTCACAAAATATTAGCTGCAATTCCCATTAGTTCAGCATTTAATGTACTTATCCTACTCTGTAAATGATTTTAGTTACTATTTTTCAAAACTGGAAAGAGAAAGGGAGTTTAAAAAAAGCATATGGCAGATCCACCACACTAGATACCATAGAAAGAGTTACAATGTAAGAAAAAAAATTACCATAGAGATGCCTAGTAGTTCACAGATGATGGAATCTAAGAAAGGAATTAATAATAAGACTCATGACCTCAGATATCAGTACATAGATGCACAGAAATGGGAATAAACAAGGTGAAGTAGGAATCCTGTTATGTTCTCAGATAACTCAGTGATATCTGTGAGCTCATCAGTTTGGGGGGGGGGGTCCCTTTAATGATACGGATCACTGCAAAGACTATTGTATTCCATGTTCTTATGTCACACAACAACATAGGTAGAGTGATAGTATTAAAAGATAGGCCTTTGTTTCTGTGGGAAATAAGGTCCTTCAAGGAGCTTTGTAGTTTTCCAAAGACATTCCAATCTACTCACCACTTCCTATTCAACTCTGAGCCCACTTTAACATCCATCAGTACTATGTGCCCTCGGTATGCTTATTGATGGACAAGCTTTACAGGTTTTCTTTCCAAATGCATGTGATAATCAGGCAATTGATATTCTTCATCCTTTTGGACTTCCTTGTGGGGATGGTCAGGCCACACCTTTTTTGAATGCTTTGAGATTTCTTCCAGGATGGTGTGCTGTGTTTTTGCGACACAGTGCAAACAGCATAATGTCATCCACAAATGGGAACATCTGGAGGACCTTGCTGTCCACAGAATAAACCCTCTTCAACTCAGCCTTTGAACAGGGTCTCCTCTTTAACTCGGCCTTTGAACAGAATCTCTTCCATCTCTTTGTAGTGTTTGCCACAAAGATGGAAAAAAATCTTGGA
Organism: Pseudochirops cupreus; assembly: GCA_028627135.1. Taxonomy (NCBI): domain Eukaryota; kingdom Metazoa; phylum Chordata; class Mammalia; order Diprotodontia; family Pseudocheiridae; genus Pseudochirops; species Pseudochirops cupreus. The sequence goes on along the minus strand of CM053582.1, from coordinate 155,380,416 downwards.
GAGTTTACATCTCTCTGTTTTATTTTTCACCTTATATTTAATATCAGAGGGTCATTGAAAAAAGTTGCTATGTTTTTCAGGAAATCGAATGATTTTTTGAAGTAGGTGGATGGGAGGTCCATTGTTAGAAAATAGCCTTATTTAAAAACAGCGTTTTTTTGCTTACTAAATCAAGTACATTTTTCATAATCAAACAATGTGATTTTACGTTCTCAACATCTTTCAGGCAATTAACAAGTATTTATTTAGAGCCTACTATGTGCTAGATACCATACTAGGTGCTGAAGAGACAAAGAACAAAGAATTTATATGGTAAAGAAGTGGTCCTTTGGTGAATATCACTTTGAAAGCCACCTTGTGCCCCGTTAATACTCCAACAAGGATTCTCTTAGTTGTATATAGATGACTCATATAAAAATGTTATATAGTTGGGAGAGTGAGAGTGTGTGTGTGTGTGTGTGTGTGTGTGTGTGTGTGTAGTTACATAGTTGCTGATCTTCTCAGTTTTGTCTTTTTTGGTATTAATATGCTCCAGAGTTTTTTTTAGTATCTTCTTCCCTTAATTCCTTGCATATTGATCCTAAAACATTTTCATGTTTATTCTCTGGAGGCAGAGTCAAGATGATAGAGTATTAGTAGCAATCTAGCATACCTCCACATTAAGTCTCTTCCACAAAGAGCTAGAAAGTGTACTAGACCTTAATTCTGATGAAGGAAACCAAAAAAATGTCAGTGAGTAACTTCTGGCCCAGGGAGGCTTAGGGAAACAAAAAGAGAGGCCTGTGAACACAGGACAAGATTTGTCAGGAGCACACTGCTCACAGAGCATTCCAACACCCAGGAACTAAAAGAGGGCTAAGACTTGGCACCAGGGCAGGAAGCCAGAAAGAGATCCATGAGCAAGAACAGGAACAGGTGCCATCTGGCGGGTCAGTTGCTCACTCATTACACAGTGAGTGCTGGGTCCCAGATTCTGAGTGGAGATGATCTCAAGGGAGAGCATGGGCTCTACTGTGTACTGAGCAATAAATAAATTTCAGAAGCAAACATTTACAAGTGTGGCTCTGATCCCTGGAGCAGAATAGGAATTCACCATTGAAGTTGAATTCAGTGTTGAAGCCTACAATGGAATAGCCAGAATAGGAGTCCCAGATTAAAGGAGAGCCTGCAGTTCAGTCACTCTGAACCTGAAGAGCCTCACGGTTAGCTAGTAGTGGCTTAGTCCATTAGTCATCTGCTAAGTTTCCTAACCAGGGTTAAACCAACACACCCAAGCCGAGTCAGGAACTTGCAGAGGTCAGATCCAAAGGGTCCAAATAGACCTCACCCCAGATCACATCACTTTGGTAACATTAAAAGCTTGCAGACTCCCAACCTGAGCTGTGAAAACAGTGGTTTATAAGAGGGCAGAAGCTCAAGCTAGACATTTCCCTTCCCTCCTCAACCACTCCTGAATTATGTAGAATCCAGCACTAACATAAAGTTCAAAGTCAAGAAGTAAGTTAAAAGAATGAGAAAAAAAAAATCCCATCATAAAGAGCTATCATGACAACAGGAAAGCTCAAGACACAAACCCAGAAGAAGAAAATAACTCAAAAAGATCTGTAAGCAAATGAGAGCATTAGGGGAGAAAACAGGAAAAGATAAGAGAGCTATGGGAAAAGATATGAAAAGAGAATTAACATCTTGGAACAAGAAGTTGAAAATCTTACTGAAGAAAGTAACAGCTCCATGAGACATCAAGGAATAATAAAACAAAGTCAAAGGACTAAAAAAAGTAGAAGAAAATGGGAAATATCTCATGGGAAAAACAACTGACCCAGAAAAGAGATCAAGAAGTGATTAAGAATCATTAGACTGCCTTGAAAGCCATGACCCAAAAAAGAGCCCAAACATCATATTTTAAAAAAAAAAAGCAGAAAACTCTCTAGCTCTCTTAGAACCAAAAGGCAAAGTAGAAATGGAAAGAATCCACCAGTTACTTCATAAAGGAGATTCCAAAATGAAGATTCTCAAGAATATTATAGCCAAAATTCAAAGATCCTGGTTCAAGGAAAAAATACTGCAAGCAGCCAGAAAGAAAGAGTTTAAGTACTATGGCACTTCAGTCAGGATGACACAAGATTTAGCAGTCACTAGGATCAAACAGCAGAGAACTTGGAATATGATAGTCCAGAAGGCAAAGAATGTATGCTTACAACAAAGAATAATCCACCCAGAAAATTTGAGTATAATCCAGCCGAGGAAAAAATGCTTCTTTAATTAAGTAGAGGACTCTCAAGTATTCCTGATGGAAGGACCAAAGCTGCATAGAAAATGTGACGCAAAAATACAGGAATCAAGAAAAGCATAAAAATATAAAGGGGCCATTGTTTACATTCTTATATGGAAAATGTAGCACAATTGCATCTTGTCCAGCATGATTCTTCTCAATATACATTGAGTCTTTTCTGTTGTCTTTTTTTTTTTTTGGTATTATTTCTACCTACCCTGAGACACAATCAGACTGTAATATTGGGATTCAAGTATGGTGGTTCTACTGTCCTTTACTGATGAAATTAGTTTGTTATAGTAATCTTTGCAGATCTTTTCTATTTTTCTTCTATTTGCTGACTTTCTTCGGTTTTCATCCTTCTGTGCTCTGGTTGGATTACTTGCAAAACTTCCTTTAAACTGAGTTTATCCTCCATTGCTTTATTCTTCTTTTTGAAACAGTGCTGCCCATAATTATCAATCATCCTTCATTTTAAAATTTTACAAATTTATTTTAAACCCGCTTTGCCTTTGGCTGCTCTCTCTCCCTGCTTGGCAAGCAAGTCAGATGTTCTCTGACTAAAGCACTTAGTGGACAGAACCGCAGTGCAGTGAATAAAGATCTAAGCCTGTAGTCAGAAAGACCTGATTTCAAATCTTTCCTCAGAAACTTCCTAGCTGTGTGACCCCTGGCCAAGTCACTTAACTTCTTGATTGTAAAATGGAAATGATAATAACGTTTACTTCCCAGGATCGTTATGAGGATCAAATGAGATAATGTTTGTAAAGCAGCTAGCACAATGCCTGGCGCATAGTAGGTCCTATATAAATGCTTTTTCCTTCCTTCTTTTCTTCCTTTTTTCCTTCCTTCCTTTCTGACCCTTTCACTTTTGTTGTGGCATTATATTTATACCATTTAACTTTTGTAAAAAGGGTCGTTGGGGTTTTTTTTGGTAAAAAACTGGTAGCATTGTAAATTTTAGAGACCATTTCACATTTCTTATTATTGATTATTGTCTAAGTAATCCAGGATTGAGTTATTTCAATTATGTGCCGTATCTTTTTTTTATTATTCTTTCTTCTTGCTTTTTTTTTTTTTCTGACATTTGCCCTGAAAAGTTATTTTTCTAAATTATGCACAGCTGATTCAGGAAAAGTACCTATATAAATAACAAATCTTTTCCTGTCAGTTAAAATGTCCATTTTATTTTTTGTGATGTTATTTGGTGCTCACCATTTTGAATGGTCATCACCTCTTTTCTCAAAAAACCAAAGTGTTAATGATTTAAAAGTTTGGGGCTTCTTTGAAACCTGCAAGCCTTTAACATCTCTTCTTTTTTCTTCTTTTCTATATACTTCTCACCATCCTCACCTTTTCCCACCACATTGAAGTCGCTGAGCATCAGAGTATATGTTTAATTTGAGAGTATTACCAAGTTCTTCACAGAATTTTTCTCCTTCTCTGTGTACAGCAACTGATATTGGTACTTATGCATTAATTATTTTCATGTCACTGTGTAATTTCTTATCATCAGTGCTGTATCACAATATTACTAGAAATCCAATGAAATGTTTCTTTGTTGCCTTTGAATATATGGGAAAGAATCTGCTAACTTTGTATGCCTCTCCAAAAGGTACCTGTAACCCTTCCAAAGCATTTAGCTGTCACTTTCTTCTTTGTTCCATTTTTGTTTATAGAACGAATGTCAGAATTCCTAAGATTTAGCTCCTCTAGAAGCATGTCCACTTATCAGTCACTGAACAAGAATCTCACATTTAAAGTACAGTCATTTAAGTTTATGAATAGTCTACAAACCATATTTTCTTCCTTTTCTACCAGTTTGCTTCTGTCACTGTGTAGCTGAAAGGGACGGTATAGGACTAAGGATAAGGCAAATTTGACCTCATTGATATTGCTAAGACTTGATGGGACGAGCCATGTGACTTTAAAATTACTTTGGAAGGGTATACTTTATTCAGTGAATCGATGATCTAATCAATCCAGGTACTTTCTCCTGTTATTCTGATTGCAACCCATCTATACCCTTTTATACTATGAGATCCTTGCACATATCCTCCCTAAAATCCAACAAAGAATCTGCCCCATTCACTGGAAGATTTATCTATCTCTCTGTTACCCCTTGATCTTACTAAATGACAGATCTCACTCCTTTTCTAATCATACTTGACCTGACACGCTTTTGGTGCAAAAGTCAGCACTAATAATCTGTTGCAGCCAGTTTACACCCACTCAGGTCTCTCTGTTGTACTTTGGGTTACCCACAATTTTGGTTCTTAGAGAGAATGGTGTTCCTTAACTTGTAGCCTTATACTATATGCAAAAAGGATTGGTGCCCCCCAAAAAGCTTATTTTTGTTTCAGAGAGAGGCTCGGGATCATTAAAGTGTTATACACAGTATTCCAAACAGTTTTACCTGCTCTCCTGTTCAAGCCTTGGTTTATTATTTATCTCCCTGCATTTTCTGTCCAAATATGTGTGTTGGTGAACTGACTCATGTAGTTGTCCATCTAATTGCATATCTGATTTCCTTCAAGAGTAATCTCAAATACCACCTTCTGCAAGAGACCTTGCCTGATCCCTCCAGCCTCTAGTGTCTGCTCTTTAAGCTTACTTTGTGTCTTATTCATGCCCTATCTTGTCTAGAATAACATATATTCATGTTGTTTCCTCTGTTAGAATGTCAGTTCCTTAAGGGCAGGAAAAGTTCTGTTATCTTTGTATCCCTGCCTCTTAGCACAGTGCCTGGTATGTAGTTGTGGTTTATTCTTCATTCTCGAAGAGGACCATGATATTGGGGAGATGATGACATGATTTGCAGTTGACTTTGATTTGAGTGAGAGAGGGAGGGTAGTGCAAAGGCACCAGCCTCACTTTCTCCTCCTGAGCCAATCCGGGTCCAGTGGCCAGATCTTGATCAGGACAGTGGAAATGGCCCAGGATGCAGTGGGAGATCTTGGCCCTTTTAAGCTAAGATCTTCTCAGGTTCTCTTTAAGTGAGGCAATGCCTATTCAGTGAATAATTTAAAAAACAAAACAACTGGGTGGGGAAGACCTGTAGACTTGCTAGCCAAAAGAGAAACAGTTACTATTTACATTCACTCTGAGCCAGGAGGGCCCCAAAATAACCAAGACCTGTTATCATCCAATCCATAAGATCCAGGGTGAATTGGGTATAAGGCTTGGTCTTTAAGAAAGAAATCTAGCCAGTAAACCCCAAGTTAACAAGGTAGTTTTCGGCCATCGAAATTTACCTTCCTTTGGGCAGAACACCCTCAGGTAAGGGGAGAAGAGAGGATAGGACAGGACAGGCAGAGTTGCCCAAATGGAACTGGACATGTGGGTCCCCATTCAGACATCTGGGGCCACTCACAGGTTGTAGTTTGTCCTTCATTCTCGAAGAGGACCATGATAATATAGTAGATGCTTAATGAATGTTTGTTATTAGAATGTGGACAATAGGCATACTTCCCTTATTTGCTTTTCCTGTGAAGATAAACTAAATGCTTCAGGTAGTTACAGATCTCATTAAAGAATCTCTACAATGTTCTTTGGTTTGATGAATTTGACACTGGTATAGGAAACCCTAGGGATGGAAACTTCTGCCCGTGTAGGTCAGCACGTTCTCCACAACTTATAGTCTTAAGAGACTTGACTAGAATGTCATTCACAAATAGGAGGATCTGGAGGACCTCACCTTCTACAAGGAATATTCCTCTTCCATTTGCAGTTCTTGCTGGACATCATCCATAACAGTGGCAGACACTTTACCAGAATGCTTTTCACGATTCTGTACCTCACTTGATATAGTAATCATAAGCCCATCAAACATAATTTTCCTTCTTGGCAAAGAATCTTATATCATCTTAATATGGATGGTAGAAGCATTTTGTTTAAAAGCCTTTAAGGCTATATCAGGTCAAAATGAGGTGGGGTGTTTTTTTAAGCCAACAGACTATAAGCACAGTAATATATTCTTTGCGTCTTTCCAGTCCTTCATGTGACAGAAAAGATGTCTGTTGTAAGAAGTTGTTCATGCCTATTCCCTTCTCATATTTACATCATTATGTATATAGATCGTTCTCATAATAATTTTACGGAATGTAACAGGTGTGAGGGTTAGCAGTTATTTACATTCTCTAATGCCTGTTGCAGTAACAACGTTATACATATTTTTCCAGTATTTCAGGATTAAGCCCTCAGTCAGATGATCTTGAAAGTCAGTCCCTCAGTGCTTTCACATTTTTGAATGTAGATTTCTTGAGTATTTTTGCCTGGCCCGTCTTCCCATCTCTCCCATCTTTTATTCCGTTTCAGTTTTCTCATGCAGCACATCAGAGACACTTTTAGAGTTCAGATGTGGTGGTTCTACTACCATCAGTGATGAAAACAGTTTGTTATATAAATACTAATATATTATTCTGTTTCGTCTCTGTTGCCCTTTACCCAGTGTCATCATCTAGTGCTCTGGGAATGATCTGGCATAACTTGGTCTTATACCAAGACTTCTGTAGACTCTGTTTTTTACTTCATCACCATTTGCCAGGAGTTTTTTAGGTCACATTACTTGTAATCTTCTGCCATCTTTCTGTATTAAATTGTGAAAATTATTTTATATTCTAAACCCGCGCTTACCATTGGCTTCCATGTTCTTCTTGACTAAGAGAGTGTTTGCACACCAAGGAAGTTTAGGGACTCTTTATATTCATCGTTGTGTCAATGGCTAACAATTTAAATCTCATAAGAAATTATAGTAGGCCAAACTGATATCTTAGCATTTATCTCTCCTTTTTCTAAAGCAGCTAGGTGGCATAGTAGATAGAGTGCTAGGCCTAGAGTCAGGAAGACCTGAGTTCAAATCTGGCCTCAAGACACTCTTTAGCTGTGTGACCCTGGACAATTCATTTAACCCTATTAACCCTCAGTTTCCTCATTTGTAAAATGAGCTGGAGAAGGAGATGGCAAACCACTGGTAGTATCTTTGCCAAGAAAACCCCAAATAGGATCATGAAGAGTTGGACATGACTGAATAACAACTCATTTTTCTAGAATTTGACCTGTTGTAATTATATATCTCATATTTTCTTCTCTGGCTCTTCTAATCTGATGTTGCTTTTGACTTTTATTCTAATAAGCTTATGGCCTTACAGCACTCAGACAACTGATTCAGAAGTAATTCCCTCCATAATAACCATCTGTTTCTTGTCTGTCATATAGTCCATTTTGCTTTTTTAGGTTATTCAGTGATCACTATGTCTGGCATTTTCTGACTCTTGAAGAAAATAATAATGGCGCTTAGGTTTGAGGTTTCTGAGAAGTTGTAAACTTTTGGCATTTTCTGTTTCTTAATTATGAGTCATATTTTCAAACATATTGTTTGCCATTCTCCCCAGTGCCCAATTTTATACTGAAGTTATTGACAAATATTAAGTCATATGTTGATTTGGTTAGGAAGATCTCATCAAGTTTTTTGTAGAATTTCCCTATCAAAGTCTTATCTTAAAGCATGATTATGATGTGAAGGTGACTCTGGAGTCTTGAAGGCTTTATGAGTGGAACACAAGCTATGGCAGATTCTACCAGCCTGGAAGGACTTTGAATATGGTCCTTAGAACAAATTGTTTGAGCCTGTGAGGACTAGGCTAGCTGAGTATAAAGAGGAACTTTACCAGCAGATTGGTCACTAGATGATGAATCATTTTTCCTAGTCAACCCATGAAATGAAGAAAAATATAAACTAGCCTGTAATCCTTTATGTGACCTCCTTCTATTTCTATATTGGAGGTACGGAGTGAGATAAAAGGCCCATATGATGCTCAAAATCAGGCAGACCCAGATCAATTCATTCTATGACCTATGTTGTTTTCTCTACCACCCAGGATGGCCTTTTTAATGTCGTAGGTCCTAATGACTAAGATCACACTAGGTTTTACTTGGAAGATTCTGCACCTGTCAGTGAGGTTATCTAAGAAGACACTGGATCTCTGCCTGTCACCTGGGAATAGCATTTTAGAGAAACACACATAAATAACTGTTTCAGAATAACCCATGATGAGATTTTCAATAGCATTATTAAACCTTTGTAGATGGATTTATGAGTTGCTGTAACAAAAAACAAAACAAAACAAAAACACATTTTTTGTGTGTTAAACAAGTGTCTTCTTATTTTTGTAATTTTAGAAAATGGGAAGAAATTTCTGTGGTAGAATTGGAAGAGCAGCCTTCTGTTGGCCGGCCAAAGATTAGCTACATTCTGGTGGCCTTTAAAACCTAAACTTGCCAGTTCTGGGGAGAGTCAAGGCAGAGTTAAGGCCAATAATGTGACCTCTGCACTTCTACCAGAGGACAGCTGAGGTGTTACGTTGGTATGCTGAAGTGTTCATGTTTGCTGTTAATTATTAAGTTCATAATGACAGAGAATTTCTTTTAATAAAAAGAAAAGATCTTATCTTAATTTTAAGTCTCACTCTTGGGCCACAATTGCAGGGTTATCTCATAAGTCTTACTGCATTTTCCAGTTATTTGGGATACTCTATATAAATCCTTGGAGGACAAAATAAAGAGAAAGGGAAATTGTATTTAGAATGCTATTTTAAGTGCACTTTTGTTGGTCTTTATTGAGAGGTTCTACTCCAAGGTGCTTTTATTTCATACCCTTCTTGTTAAAACATGCATATTAATATTGCTATCAAACTTAAGAAAATTATCTTTTTCTTCCATGGAACAAAAATTTTATTCAATTTTTATTGTAGCTTCTAAGCAACTCATTCTAAAATCTTTAATTTGACTTTCATAAACAGTTTTCTACCAAATTAAGAGTAAGATAAGGAAAGAATAAATTGTGAGTTTATTTTTTTTTTCTTATATTAGAGCTTTTCATTTGGCAAAGGTTCTGGTATTTTTATTCTACTGACTTCCTAGATTATCTCTTCATTTTTACTTTATTTTAACAATTAAATAAAGAAGCTTTGAGAGGTTTTGTCTACATAAATGTCATTTAGGTGATATCTAAACTGTATTATTTTAAAAGTTGTTCTTTATGTTTAATTATTTTAATTTCTCTTTACTTACATAGTTAACAGGGTATTATAGAGCAGTGATTGTCAAATTCAGAACCAGCAGCCACTAAACTGGCCTCGTTTTGACTTAGAAAACCACAAATTAGTTTTCTCTGTGTTTTTATTTTGTTAGATATTTTGCAGTTGTGTTTTGCTGTGATTCTGACATATTCAGGAATATTGTGGGGCTAGCTGTGTGTTTGTCACCTCTGGTGTAAAGGACACTGGTTTTTCCCCCAAGGATTGCCCTATTTCCCTTTATCCAGTTCTTTTTCCAGGTCCATGAAATTAATACTGCTATAATCACTCCCTTTCTGATCTATAGCCATCATCCTAGTGTTGACTCTCATTACCGCCCACCTATTCTCTGGGCTACAGTTGATTTCTAAGGTCCCTTTCAACTCTATTATGATTGTATTGCTGTAGCCTTTTAACAGATCTGCCTGCTTCCATTTTCTCACTATTCCCATCTATACATAATGTCTAATGACTTATCTTCCTCGTGCATAGCTCAAAACACTTCAGTAGTTCCTTTTGCTTATTGAATGAAGGTCTCATTCCCTCTCCTGACATATCCCAGGCTCTCTACAGCATGGTATAATGAATAGAGCACTAAATTTAAAGTCAGAATACTTGGGCTCAAATCCCGTTATTATTCCTTGCTATGAAAATAGTTTTGAGCCCCCACCCCCACCAATCGTCTTAAGGCAGGGCACATTGAGAAGCCCCTCTAGAGTTCAGACTCTAGATGAACGGTGTCAAACTCAAATAAAAGCAGGGAACATATTCCAGCTCTATATTGGCTTGGAAAAACACATCAATAATATCTGTGTTCCATTAAATTTTTATTTGTTTTGTTAAATATTTCCCAGTTACATGTTAATTTGATTCTGCACTGCACTCAGGAGTATTGTGCACAGCATGTTTAGACACTCCTGCTCTAGATGGATCTATAATTTCCCTTCCAGTTCTAAAGCCATTGACAATCAAGCACCATCCTGCCTTTCTGGTCTTATCATACACTGTTCCTCTCCATGTGCTTGAAGTTCCAGGAAAAATGGTCTACTTTTCTTCCCCCTATATATGCCTCATGTGCTCCTAACTCTATACTTTGCCTCTAGCTTTTTTCCCTCTATCCCCCTCTCCACTGATTCAGATCTTAAGCTTTCTTCAAGACCCTCAAATGGAACATCATCCATGAAGTGTTTCCTGATTTTCCCAGTAAAAAATTCTTTTCTATCTCAGACTTTGCATAGCACTTTTTTCGTCTCGTGTCCTTATGTTCCATTTGGTATTTCACTTTTTTATGTATCATATGTCTCCCTTGTAAATTGTAATTCTTTGAAAGTGGTGATTTATCTTAACACCTAGCACAGAGTTCTGTATGTAATAGTTGCTTAATTTTTATTTGCTGAACTGTTAAAGGGTTTTTAAAGCCTTAGCCTAACCTTTTTTTTTTAAAGTACACTCAGTGGAAAGTGAAATGATTGCTATGTTCAATTCAACAGGCATGTATGCCATCTCCCCCCAAAGTTATCTTCTATCTATTATTTATTATACCTACACACACACGTCAACTTGGGATAGTTTTTCTGTATTTTTATTATTATGTTCATTTTGACATGAGCTATTATTAAAATTTTGCGGTTTCAAATTTTGTGTCTTTTCCTTTTGTAGCTATTGGATGAACTACCCATGATCTACAGCTGTTGTATATTTGTCTACTGCATGTAAGTACTTGCAATTCAGAAGAGAGATGAACCAGCAGTTTGATTTATAGTAAGATATTCTAAAGCATTTCCCTTTTGAGGTCAGGAGTGCAAGAATTATCATCCAGATGTTACATATGAGAGAACTCTGTGTGACTTGCCTCCAGTCACACAGTTAATCAATGTAAGATCCATTCTTTGGGCGGTTTGTGAATAAATAATAGTTTATTTATATCAGATAAAGTTGCATAACTTTAAACAGTTAGAAAAATATAAGTGTTATGTATACTCCATGATTTCACTGATGTCCTTGTTCTTGCTACTAGTATAGATTTCATTACCTCTACACCTGAATGAACACTTTATCTTCTGTAGTGTTTATAACATATTTTATGTGGCCAAAAAATGCATCACCTGATGTCTAACCTCTTAGTGATGAGTGTCTCTTACCGTAGGCATTTAGACACACGTTTAATCTCTATGCCCAGACTTAAGGCTTTTCCAGCTGGATTGGTCCTCCCTTCATATATCCTTTAAGAGCCCGGGTTTACCTCCACATAATGATGAGGAACTGAAGGAGAACTTTATTGGCAAAAGTATTACTCATGTAGGATATAAATTTATATTATCTCAAAACTGTAGTTCCCATTTAGAAAGGAGCTGACATAGTTGGTTTAAAATTGATTGACCTCAGAGTCATTGTCTCTTTGTACCAAAGTGCCTGATCACACACATTTGACTCTTCTCTTACTGCTTTAAAATGTTGCATCTGTGATATTTACAATATCTAACATTTTACTTACTAAGCTGTCTTGCCTCTCTTCTTTGTTTTAAAGGCATTGCTCCTCAGAATTTCACCATATTTTTAACCCATTTGTCTATCTCTGTACATATCACCCCTCCTAAACCTATTCTTCCTCCTTCATTGAGACCTCCAGCTCCTCCCTTTAGTACTTTTTCAGGTTATCATTCTGCTGTGGGAGTACATGGGTATTCAGAAAAGACTAGTACCTCTGGTGTAAGGGCTGCCCTCTTTAGGGCTTCTTTCCACCTTGCGTATCTGCTTGCCACACAACTCTTTACTTGTGGCTCCAAGGAACTGTAGCATGATCAATGACCACTCCCTGGTGAACTGTTTCAGCAGATAGACTAAACCATGTTGAGGATAACCAAGATGTCTCAAACCTGTTGGTGAGTTGGGGGAGCTGTCTACCCCAAGCATGTGAAGACTTCCCCCAACAGAATGGAAGGATGAAAACAGTTTGTTTCAACAGCTATGAAGGTGACTAAAGAAAGTGTTGTGAAGCGCTTAGAACTTGGTTAGATATCAAAAAGGCCAGCGTCATCTATTGCATCCTGACCCATCATGACCAGTTGTCTTAACTTCTGTCTTGCCACTGAACTTCAATGACTGGAATAGACAGTGAGGCCTACAACTTCAAGCAACTTTGCCTCACTTAAACCCAATCTATGTACAAGTTAAAAGACATCATCCATACCATTTTACCATTTGCACCTACCTCAGAGTCCTCTGACAACAGGCAAGCGACAAAGCAGCAGATGCATATACGCTGGGAACTGTAGTCACAACCCTGCACACAGGCAGCTCAGACCATAGGATCATTTTCTCACTGGACTGAAATAGCAGTGAGATTTTTGCAGCCCCTGGGTGTCCTTTTTAAGGATGATACTGCTCACCTACTGGCATGAGTCAGGGACTACAAAAGGTAGTCCTACCAGAGATCATAAAAAAATGGAAAAGGACCCACACGTACAAAAATATTTATAGCAACTCTTTTTGTGGTGGCAAAGAATTGGAAATTGAGGGAATGCCTATCAGTTGGAGAATGACTAAACAAGTTGTTGTATATGAATGTAATAGACAGCAAACATTGGCATTTAATAGACTGTTATTGTAAGAAGGGACAAGGTGTGTGAATGATAAAGGTGATGTGTGTGCAGAGTGCTGGACCAATCTTAGACTTATCCTCTCCAAATTAAACATTCACATTCGACAGAAGTGGGCCCCAAGGCAAGATGACTACAAGAAGACTTAACGTCAGCAGAATAGAGCACTTCTGGTGTGAACAGTTTGTTACTAATTTGGAGGGAAAGCTGAACTAACTCATGGTTAGCAGCAGTGGAGCAGAAAAGGAATCAGCAGCTTTCAGAGATTTGGTATACAACAACACATTTGCTCCTCTGTGTCAGAACACTCACAAATATCAATAAGTTCACTAATCTTGATAGTATACTTTCTAGGGATATACACATAGGTGATGAGGCTGACATATATTGCCAGAACTAGCCCAGTGTTTGAGATGTTCCAAAGGAAAGTGTGGGAGAGAAGAGTTGTTAGACTGACTATGAAACTGAAAATCTACAAAGCCATTGTGCTGACCTCATTGCTGTATGCTTGTGGACACTATTTTAGGATGGACATTAATCAGCCAGAACATGAGGAGGGAGGAGAGTGACCAAAAGATTGCTTGAGAGGGAGGTGTTTGACACCATGCCATACAAAGATTTGTTTAGGGGAAGCTTCTAAATTTTACAGTCACTTTTGGAGGAAGGGAGTACTTTGGCCACAACAGCCCTTTGAAGTGTGTTGTATAGGCCTTATTATCCCCTTTTTTACTGGTGAGAAAATTGAAATTTTGAGAAATTAAGTGACTTTCCCATTCTCATACAATCATTAAGTGCCCTGGAACTAGAATTTGAGTTAAGACATCCTGACTTCCATTCTCCAGTTGATAAATGGTCAAAGGATATGAACAGGCAGTTTTCAAATGAAGAAATTGAAGCCATCTATAGTCAGATGAAAAAAATGCTCTAAATCCCTATTAATTAGAGAAATGTAAACTAAAACAACTCTGAGGTCTAAAACAACAACCATATCACACCTGTCAGATTGGCTAACATGACAAAACAGGAAAATGATAAATGTTGGAAAAGATGTGGGAAAATTGGAATACTAATGCATTGTTGGTGGAATTGTGAACTGATCCAGCCATTCTGGAGACCAATTTGGAACTATGCCCAAAGGGCTATAAAACTGTGCATACCCTTTGACCCAGAAATACCACTTCTAGGTCTGTATCCCAAAGAGATCATAAAAATGGGTAAAGAGAGGCAGGTAGGTGGCGCAAGGAATAGAGCACCGGCCCTGAAGTCAGGAGGACCTGAGTTCAAATCTGGCCTCAGACACTTAACAGTTACTAGCCATGTGACCTTGGTCAAGTCATTTAACCCCAATTGCCCTGCCTTCCCCCCTTCAGAAAGCCAAAAAAAATGGGTAAAGGTCCACCTCTATAAAAATATTTATAGCGGCTCTTATTGTGGCCAAGAATTGGAAATTGAGGAGATGCCCGTCAATTGGGGAATGGCTGAACAACTCATGGTATATGATTGTAATACAATACTATTGTGCTATCAAAAGTGATGAGCAGGCTGATTTCAGAAAAACCTGGAAAGACATATATGAATTAATGCAAAGTGAATTGAGCAGAACCAGGAGAACATTGTACACAATAACAACAACATTGTTTGATGACCAACTTTGATAGACTTAGTTCTTCTCAGCAGTATAAGAAGCTAAGACAATTCCAAAAGACTCATGATAGAAAGTGCTAATCCCATCCAGAGGAAGAACTATGGAGTCTGAATGCAGATCGAAGCCTACTGGTTTTTTTGTTTGTTTGTTTGTTTCTTGTGTGTTTTTTTTTCATGTTGGTCCTAATTCTTCTCTACAGCATGACTAATGTGGAAATATGTTTGATGGCAATTATTGTACATATGTAGCCTATATAAAATTGCATGCTATCTTGGGGAGGGGAAGAAATTTACAACTCAAAATCTTATAGAAGTGAATGTTGAAAACTAAAAACAAATAAATAAAATGAAAAAAAAAGATCTCCTGACTTCAAGTCCAGTGGTGCTACCTTTAAGAAGTGTGAAAAAAAAATTTTTTCCAAAAAGTAAGAATTCTTAAGCATGTTGTATACCTTTTCAGATGTTGTTACCATGCCTCAAGGTGTGGGAATAATGGAGAAAAAGGAGAATTACGCTCCAGGCTGCAACTAAATCTTGAATTCCCACTAGTTCATCCATCAGTAATGGCAGCAGTGACGACATACTTTTCCCACCACTCTTGTCTTTCCCTTTTACTGTAATATACCAAACATTTATCATTTTGTTGATATGGAAACACTATCTACTGTCTTTCTGTAAGCGATCTCAACTTTAGTAGTTATGATCTTGCCCATACTTACACACTTAGTATATGTCAGAGAATAGGATGGCATAGTGTACAGAGTGCCCAACAGTGCTTCAAGTTCAATTAATAAGCATTTATTAATTACCTTCTCTTTTCCAGGCACTCTACTAGGCTCTGGAAGTACAAAAAATTAGACAGTCCCTCTCCTTTAAGAGTTTGAGATCCTCCATCCAGGACTCTCTTTGATTTCCCTAGAATTACAGAGAAAAAAAATAGCAAATTTTTTTTTTGTTTTAGACTGTAACTAGTCAGTTTTCTAGCGTGTTTGCAAATCAGATGAACTTTCCTATAAAATAAATACAAGGTAATTTTATCAGAGAGGGCACTTACGAAAGACATATAAAAGGTGGTGCTTGAGCTGGATTTTGAAGGAAATAGGGATTCAGAGTCAGAAGAGAGAAGATAAAGTGTTCCCAGCATTCCAAGCATAAGGGATGGCCAAAACAAAGGGAAAGAAAGGGGAAATGGACTGTCATGTATAAGGAATAAGAAGTCCAGTTTGGCTGGATTGTTGAGTACAGGAAGCACTGGGAGAACATTTCTATACTGAGGCTAGATAGGTAGGTTAGTAGCCACTTGTGAAGGACTTTAAAAACCAGATAGATTTTCTCATTTGCCCCTAGCCACAGTAGGAGCCATTGGAGTTCTTTAAATAAGGGAGTACCATAGACACACCTGTGCTTTTGAAAAATTACTTTTTATGTTGAGAATGGACAAAATACAGAGAGACTTAATCCAGAGAGGCCAGTTAGAAAGCTATTGCAGTAGTCCAGGTGACAAGTGTGAATCGAGAAGAGATGAATGCATTTATTAGCTGTATGACCCTGAGCAAGATAATTAACATCTCTCAGTCTCAGTTTCCTCCATACGATTACCTGTAAAATGGAAATAATAATACTTTTCATCCTTGTTTACTTCTTGTTTCCGCCATTAGATTGTAAGATCCTTGAGGGAAGGTACTGTCTTTTGCCTATTTTTGTACCCCTAGCACTTAGCATAGTGCCTGGCATGAAGTAGGAGCTTAATAAATGTTTATTGATTGTTCTTAAGAAGTAAAGTACCTGCTTTCATAGGATAAATAGTAGAAGTAGTATAGTAGTCTCAGCATTCAAAATCTACAGTGCCTATACAAAAGCTATAGTGTAGAATACTTTAATGGATCCATTATCTCTTTCATACATATGAGCACCCCAGGGCTAGCAAAAACATAGTCAATTCCCACATTGTCTCCTGGGTGACTCTTGTTCATGTCTTTCTAGCAGTTCTCTAAAAAGGTTTATCCCATATTCTAGAAACCTTCCCCTAGACCATTTAATATCTCATGGTGATGTCCTTGTGATGTCTGCCTGTTAATCCTTCATTAAGTAAACATAACAGCCTGTCATGGAATGAGGAGACTTTGGTTTGACTTCTAGATCTCCCCCTCTGTGGTCTGTGAGCATGGGGATATTACACCCCCTCTTTGGAACACTGTTTGTGGAGACAGAAACTGAGGTTTAGAGAGGTTCCCTGGCCTGCTGTAGTTTAATAACAGAGCCAAATACAGCTCTTCTGATTCCAAATGCAATTAAACTCCATTCACCCTGTTGAAGGGTCAAACAGCCACCTCCTACAGTTGCCCAAGGTGAAGCTACAGGTTCCTTGCCATCTCCATAAGTTCAGGCTTATTATATAAATTAGGTAAGGGGCACGCCAGATACAAACAATGAAAAACAGTGCTTCTAACCATTTACAGGACAGTCTTATTCTATACATAGGTCTACTTGTGGTAACACAGAGGTCCTTCACCTTGTCTCTTGTCATGGAGAGATCACTGATAAGACATCTTGGCATAATGAAAAGAGCTAGAATCAGGCCCTGCTTCTATCCTTTATTAGCTAGGTGACCTTGGCAAATCACCCAACTTCCCTGATCTCCTGATTTCCAGCTTCTCAACTTACTCATCTGTACAGTGGTGACAGTCATACATCCACTTTATGCCTCGCAATAACTATGTGAGGAATAAATGAATTAATATATACAGTAATAAATATAACTTACATGTACTTCGTGCTTTGAAGTTTGCAAAATACTATATATATAGTGTGTGTGTGTGTGTGTGTGTGTGTGTGTGTGTGTGTGTGTGTGTGTGTGTAATCTCATTTGAGGCTCAAAGCAACCATATATGGTAGGTACTACATACAGAAAAGGAAACTGAGGCTGAGAGATTAAATGAATTGCCCATGATCACACAAGATTTGAACTTAAGTCTTCCTGACTCCACATCTGGCAGTCTACTTACTATGGTGATGTAAGCTATCACAGAAATGTTAGGGCTTTCTGAATGCCTTCCTCTCAGGCCGCCTTGGAGATGACCCTGAAGTCTTAAGATGTGTGCTAGCAGAGTACAAGCTATGACAGCTCCTGTTAGGCTGGAATAGCTTTGGCATAGGCCTAATGATAGAGGCTGTGTTCTTTCATCACAGGAGCAGCTTAGTGAAGTCTGAAGATAGTCATCTCTCAATTGCAGAACACAGGGCAAGGAAGTTGGGGCCACAGCAGCTCACAAAGACAGTCTACTAAAGTGTAGAGGATTTGAGTCATCCATTCCTGGAAGAAATACTCATCCTGTTGAAACCACCTATCCTTGTAGAGGGATAGTGAAGAAGTTTTAGGGTTTAGGAAACTGAGAGCCCTTGTCATCCAATAACTTCATTTGGCAACACAAAAAACTGAGTCCCTAAGGATTTCCTCTTGGTCAGTGACAAAACTAGAAAGTAGAGCTCTGGTCTTTTGATCTCAACTCTAAGTCTATTTTGTCAGTGTCCTGTGACATCTGACACAGGCTTACTCAATAAGGCAGCAAGTTAAATCAAAAAGTATTTTATTAAGTGCTTACTGTGTACAAGATGCTGTGGTAAATACTGGGAATACACAGAAGGACAGAACCACAATCCCTGTCTCCAAAGACCTCACAAACTAATGGGGGAGAAAACATGCAAACAGTGAAGGGACCTACTAGATAATACACAAAGTAGACAGAAGTAGCCTGAGAGAGAAAGGCATCAGGAGCCAGGGAGTGTGTGCCAGTACAGACCTCCTGTAGTGGGTGGCATTTGAGCTAAGGATTCTTACTGACCTCATGACATGGTCATCTCTGCTGAATCCTTTGATGTTCTCCGTCCCCAACAGGTCATGCAGCTTTACAACACCGCTCCAAGGGCATATATAACACAGGAGAAAACATGCAGACAATCCAGTAATAAGACCCTTTACAGCTACATAAAGGACTCTTCCACAAAGGGGTCTCCCCTGGCTCTCCTGCACACCCTCTTACTAACACACTTAGCTCTGTGGTCACATACATTGTCAGGGCTCATTGATGGCACATATTCTTGGAGTTGAGGGCTTCCTTTTTTCTTTCCTATTTCCAGAGCTTGCAGATAGTGTTTTGTCCTTATAGAGCCAACAAATACTGTCTGCCCCCAAAGTTCAATTACCTGCCTTTCTGGTTGTCCGCTAACCCACTAACTTCAGTGTATCTTATCATTGGTTATCAACCCTAATTTATATGAAAGCTATAAAGTGATTTTCCATAGAGATATTCTTTAATCACCCCAAATAATATAATATGTAGTATAGTATATATTATGAGAAAAAACAGCATTCTTTTTGTAGTGATGATTCTGCTTTTTGAAATATGTCTCTTTTCTGTTGTAGGTTTGAAAGTTTCAAGGCCAAGAACACAGTCAATTACCACCTGATTTTTATATTAATGCTATTCAGCTTAATAGTAACCACAGTAAGTCCTTTTCTGTGTCCTACAGAGCTGTGGATGAGTAATTTTCTTGCCATTTAGGGTTGGCACATTGTCATCTCCCAAGCTTTGACTCATACTAGGTCAACAGAACGTATCTCTTTGATCAAAGATAGAGACCTAGCTTGGAAAGACTACAGCCAGAAAAGTTATTTTATGTGCATATTTCAATTCTTGCTTTAGATGAAATATAAAAACACTTAATTTTTTTTAATTAAGGGAGGGAGGGTGAAAATAAATCTTTGGTAGCAAGAAAAAGAATCATCTTAAATTTTGTTCAGTAGGGAATAGAGCATAGGATTTGGAGTCAAAGGACTTAGGTTCAAATACTAAGTGGAAACCCTCTCAGCATGATAGGATTTAAAACTGGAAGGAATCTTAGAACTCAGATTCGGCCCCCACGTTTAACAGAGGGGAAAACTAAGGCTCCGAAAAGGCAAAGTCACCAAAGTTGCCCAAAAAAAAATCATACAGTTGTTAACAACTGGAGAGGGGGTCATAAAAGACAAAGAAAATTTTGATTTCATAAAAGCAAAAAACTTTTCCATAAATGAGTTAGAATTAGAGATGGTAGAGCAGGAAAAAGTATTTACATTAAACGTCTCTGATAAAAGTCTGATATAGGGTAGAGCCAAGATGGTGACGAAAAGGCAATGACTCACCTAAGCTTGCCCATATATTCTTTCAGTTACCCCTAAAAATGAGTCTAAACAGATTTTAGAGTGGCAGAATCCGTTGGGAGATGGAGTGTGGCGGATTTCCAACCCGGGAAAGTGTGGAAAAGCGACTGATAGGATTTGTTGTGCTAGGTGGGGGGCGCTGCACCTGACCATAGCAGAGCCAGAGAGAGACCAGGTGAACTGACTCACCTGTCTGAGAGGCAATTCCCAGACCTCTGGTAAGAGATAAGTGCAGGGCCTGCGGCAGTGGCAGCAGCTACTCCTGAGGCTATCAGCCCACAGTCTGGATATCTAAAAATGTTTAAAAATCTCCTACTTGAACTTCTGGGAGCCCAGATGGTGGAGTAAACCTTAGCTGCTCTCATCTCCCCTCTGACCCTGAAAACCCAGAGAATATTGCCACAGTGTAAAATCCTGAAATAGTGGAACCAACTTGGAGACTTGGGAGTCCTAGAGGAACAGCGTGGCTGTGACTGTGCTGAGGCTAAAGTGCAAGATGAGAGATGCCCCAACAAACCCTATCTCAGCCTACCAGCAGGAGACCCTGAACCCTAGGGGTTGGAGCCAGCAAGCACTAACACCAGAACCCCAGGTATGCCTTCACACAACCAGGGGAATTGTCAGATACCGGCACAGCCTGGGCCACCAGTGGCTGAGCCTGCCTGAGCTCTAACCCAGGGATGTGGAGGTGGAATCCTGAAGGGGCCAGACCACCCCTCCCTCATACCTCACGCTGTGAGCTTAAGTGTAACCTTGGAGAAATGTCAAAAGTTTGCCTTGACCTCAGTTTAGGCACTCAGCGGCCACAGCACACAAAGCCAATAACCAGGCCCCTAACTCCCAGCATAAGAACCATGGGTCAGAGCCCTCTGTGCCCCAGAAGCAGGGAGCCACTTTAAAAGCCAGGAAATAGACAATTATAAAGGGCAAAAAACAAATTAGAAAAACAAAAACTTTAGAATCCTATTATGGCAAAAGGGAAGAGCAAGGTTCACATTCAGAAGAAGTCAGCATTGACACTATACCCACATCTGAAGCCTCAAAAGGGAATATGAATTGGTCTCAAGCCCAAAAAGCATTCTTGGAAGAACTCAAAAAGGATTTTAAAAGCCAAATTAAAGAGGTAGAAGAAAAAGTAACCAATTATTTTAAAAATACAATTGACAAAATGGAAAAAAAATTTCACTAAAGAAAATAACTCCTTAAAGAATACAATTACCCAAATGGAGAAGGAGGTTCATAATCTAATCAAAGAAAATAAATCCTTGAAAGTAAAATCTGACCAAATGGAGCAGGAGGTTCAAAAGCTGAGAAAACAATTCTTTAAAAGTTAGACAAGTTGAAGCAAATGACTCTAGGAGACATCAAGAATCAAACAAAATCTAGAAAATGAAAAAATAGAAGAAAATGTAAAATATTTCATTGGAAAAACAACTAACCTGGAAAATAGATCCAGGAGAGACAATCTAAGAATTATTGGTCTACTGGAAAGCCATGATGAAAAAAAGAGCCTAGACTATATTTTCCAAGAAATAATCAAGGAAACTGCCCTGAGGTCCTAGAACCAGATGGCAAAACAGTCATCAAAAGAATCTACCATTCACCTCCTGAAAGAGATCCCAAAGAAGAGACTAAACTATCAGTCTTGGGAGATGATATGATGCTGTACTTAGAGAATCCTAGAGAATCAAGTAAAAAACTTCTTGAAATAATAAGTAACTTCAGCAAAGTTGCAGGATATAAAATAAACCCACATAAGCCTTGGTACTTCTCTATATTTCTAATGAAGACCAACAGCAAGAAATAGAGAAATTCCATTTAAAGTTACTGTAGACATTATAAAATATTTGGGAGTCTACCTGCCAAAACAAACCCAGGAACTATATGAATACAATTACAAAACACTTTTCACACAAATAAAGTCAGATCTAAATAATTGAAAGTACGTCAATTACTTGTGGTTAGGCTGAGCTACTATAATAAAAAATGACAGTTTCACCTAAATTAATTTACCTATTTAATGCCATACCAATCAAATTACCAAAAAATTATTTTATAGAGATAGAAAAGATAATAACAAAATTCATCTGGAATAATAAAAGGTCCAGAATATCAAGGGAATTAATGAAAAGAAATGCTAGGGAAGGTGGCCTAGCTGTACCAGATTTTAAACTGTATCATAGAGCAGCAGTCATCAAAACTACTTGGTACTTGGTTGAGGAATAGAGTGTAGATCAGTGGGATAGAATAGGTACTCAAGACTCAATAGTCAATGACAATAGTAACCTAAATCCAGAGACTCAAGCTTTTATGATAAGATTCACTATTTAACAAAAACTGCTGGGAAAACTGGAATATAGTATGGCAGAAACTGGGCATCGACCAATATCTTATACCACATACCAAAATAAAATCTAAATGGGTTCACAATTTAGATCTAAAGGCTAATACTGTAAGCAGTCTGGGAGAACAGGGAACAGTTTACCTGTCAGATTTATGGAAAAGGGAAGAATTTATGACCAAACAAGAGATAGAGAGCATTACGAAATGCAAAATGGATAATTTTGATTACATTAAATTGAAAAGTTTTGTACAAACCAAGATTAGAAGGGAAGCAGAAAACTGGGAAAGAATTTTTACAACCAGTGTCTCTGATAAAGGCCTCATTTCTTTTTTTTTATTTTTTTTATTTTTTTTATTTTTTTTTAATTTTATTATAGTTTGCATCATTCATTTGCACAAGATTTTGAGTTACATATTTTCTCCCCGTCTTTCCCCCACCCACCGCCCCAAAACAGCCATCCCAGTGTGTCCCCCCTCTCCCAGTCTATTCTCTCCTATGTCACTTTTTGGTAGGGCAGGATGGATCTCCCAACTGCAGTTAAAGTCCTCATTTTTAAAACATACAGAGAACGGAGTAAAATTCCTAAGAATACAAGTCATTCCCCAGTTGATAAATGGACAAAGGATATGAACAGGCAGTTTTCAGAGGAAGAAATTAAAGATATCTATAAGGATGTGAAAATTGCTCTGAATCACTATTGATCAGAGAAATGCAAACCAAAACAACTCTTAGGTACCACATGTCACTGGTCAGATTGACTAACCTAACAAAACAGGAAAATGATAAATGTTGGATAAGATGTGGGAAAATTGAAACACTAATACATTGTTGGTGGAGTTGTGAACTGATCTAACCCTTCTCGAGAGCAATTTGGAACTATGCCCAAAGGGCTATAAAATTGTGCATACCCAGTAATACCACTTCTAGGGTTGTATCCCAAAAGAGATCATAAAAGTGGGAAAAGGACCTGTATATACAAAAATATTTATAACAGCTCTTTTTGTGGTGGCAAAGAATTGGAAATCAAGGGGATGCCCATCAATTGGGGAATGGCTAAACAAGTTGTGGTACATGAATGTAATGGAATACTGTTGTGCTATAAGAAATGAGAAGCAGATAGACTTCATAATAACCTGGAGAGACTCACATAAACTGATGCTGAGTGAGAGGAGCAGAACAAAGAGAACATTGTACACAATTACAGATGCATCGTATCTATGATGGCTGACTTTGAAAGACTAGGCTTATCTCATCAATGCAAGGTTATAAGAGAGCTCCAAAGGACACATGATGGAAAAGGCTATCCACATCCAGAGAAAAATTTAGGGAGTCCGAATGCAAATTGAAGCAAACTACTTGCTCTCTCTCTTTTTCGTTTTGTTTCTTCTTTCTCATTATTCATTCCATTGGTTAGAATTCTTCTTTGCAACTTGACTAATTTTTAATATGAAGGTATATGTAGAACCTATATCAGATTGCATGCCATCTTGGGAGGGGGAGGAGGTAGGAGAGGGAGAAGGAGGAAATTTGGAACTCAAGGGATTATGGAACTGAATGTTGTAAACTAAAAGTCAATAAATAAATAAGGTCTAATATACAAAGTATATAAGGATTTGAAACAAACATCTAACAACAAGAATCGTTGTCTAATAGATAAATAATCAGATGATATGAGCAGTTCCCAAAAGTGACAAACTATTAGTGACAACATGAAAATGTGTTCCAAAATATGTTCATTATTAGTAAGAAAAAAGAAAATTAAGACAAGTCTGAGATTTTACCTCACACTACACAAATTAGCAAAGTAAACCAAAATTGGGACCATTGAATGTTTGAGAAAGGTGTCTGCCACACTTGGTGGAGAGATGAAGTCTTTGGACTGTTCTGGCTTTCATCTTGGAATTGTTCAAGAAAATTGACTAAATTGCTTATATACTCTGACTCTAGAATCATCTTTTGGGCATATCCCCCAACAAAGTCAAAGACAAAAATGATGATGATGATATAATAAATAACCTTTATATGGTGCCTTAAAGTTGGCAAAGTACTTTACAGATATTATTTCATTTGATCCTCATAACAACCATGGGAAAAAGGTGCTATTATTTTCTCACTTTACAGTTGAGGAAATTGAGTCAGACAGAGGTTAAGTGACTTGCCCACATCACAGAGCTAGTAAGTGTCTGAGATTAGATTTGAACTCAGGTCTTGACTCCAGGCCCTTTGCTCTATCCCCAGTGCCACCTATGAAGGTGTATCATCATTATATCAAGATTTTCCATAAATTTTTTTTCTTTTATCTCCCCAGAAGGAAGTATTGAGATAAAGGTTATGAAAAGATGGAAGACATCAATAAAATAGGGTGGTTTTGTTTGCTTTTTTAAATAACAGATTTGTCATTTAAACTCGGCATTCAGACTCTCAATCTAGGCCACCATCCACTACCATGTCCTGCTCTGTTGTGTTCTGTCTCTGGACCCTAAGGAAGTCATTTCCCTTCTCTGAACCTCAGTCTGCAAAAATGAGGACAATAATACTTGGGTGGTTGGATCAAATGAAATCATTTATAAAATCTAAGAATCATAAAGTGCTATATAAATGTAAGTTGCCATTTTTAGTGACATTTAAATATAATATATTCATATATTTCATTTCAGAAAAAATACTGACCCCATATTCTGTGAGCTTAGTTTGACCACTTTGGCAGTCAACAAGGTGAAGCTGTGGCAATTGTTTTCTAAGACCTTTGTCTTCCAATAACAGAAATTTTGCATTGAGAAAATGTTCTCTACTTCCTTCATAAAGCCCTCCAATGCCTTGTATAATCCTTGATGCAAAGTAGGTGCTAGGGACATAAGCTATAGGATATTAGGAACTTTTTTCTTCCTCATATATTCTTAGTTCACTTTGTTTGGACTTCTCCTTTGCCCCTTTCATTCCCTGCTTTACCTATCCCCATCCCCATATGTGCCATATCTCCCCCCAGAACGATGTAGGCTCATTGAGGGCAAGAATGTTTCCTTCTTTTTTTTTTTGGTCTTTATGTACCCAATACCTAATAACAGTGCATGGTACAAAGCAGGCACTTAATAAGTGTTTCTTGAATAGGGATCTGAATTTAGCCCTGTCCTGCTTCACATTTTTATCAGTTATTTGGGTAAAAGCATAGATAGTATATTCATCGGAATTGCAGATGACACAATGCTAGAGGGATAGTTAACACATTGTAGGGTCAGTATCCACTGGCTAGAATATTGGACTGAATCATTCTTAAAGTGAACTTTAATAGGGATACACAAAAAGCCTTATACTAGCATTCATCAACATCAGTTTCACAAGTACAAGATGGGAGAAGAGTAACTAGAAATCAGTTTGTCTGAAAAAGGTCTACATGAGTTTTTTAAAATAGATTTTGGCTAATTTTAATTTTAAAAAATTTTATAGCATGTAGATGTCTCCCTCTATCCCTTTCTTTTCCCCCTACCAGAGAGCCATTCTTTATAACAAATAATTAAAATTTTAAAGTAAGAAAAAGAAAAAAATGGAAAAACCAATTGACATATTGAAAAAAGTCTAATGATACAACATTTCACATGCATGGATTTCACTTTCTCTCCTACCCCCACCCCGCAGAGAAGCTGGAGGAGTTGTCATATCTCTTTGTTAATGGCAAGCTCGTTCTTTTTAATTTTGCATATTTTGTTTCAATTGTTTGTGGTTATTGTTCTTCCATTTACATTGTCGTAATTATTGTGTATATGAGGGCTCTCTTTTACTTTGCAACAATTCCTATAAGCCTTTCCATACTTCTCCATATTCATCATGTTCTTACAGAATAGTAATATTTTATTATGTTTATGTGCCACAATTTCTTTAGTCATTCACCAATCAGTGGGTATCTGATCTTAAGGATTTTAATAGACTACAAACTTCATATGAGTCAATAATATGTTGTAAAAACCAAAAAAGATAATGCAATCTTAGACCATGTAGATAGATAGGACACAGTTTGGGGGCACAGTGGCCAGAACACAGGTCCTGAAGTCAGAAAAACTTGAATTCAGATCAGGGCTGAGATACTTGCTAGCTATGTGACCTTGTGCAAGTCACTTGACCTGTTTGCCTCAGTTTTCTCAATTGTAAAATGGGGAAAATAATAGCACCTTGCTCCCAATTTTGCTGCAAGGATAAAATGAGATATTTGTAAAGTGCTTAGCACAGTGCCTGGCACAAAAAAGACATGGTAGCCATTTTCCTTCTTTTCTTCCTGTTAGACATAATTGTCTTGTACTTGGCCCTGGTCAGACTACATCTGGAGTATTGTTTGCTGTTCTGGATGGGAAATTTTAGGAAAGACTTTAATAAATTGCAATCTCCAGAAGATGGTAGAAGGATTTTAAAATGTCCTAACTACTTGAGCTGTCTAGAAGTGCCTTAGAAGGTAGGCGATTTCCTATTACTAAAGCGAAGACTGGCTGACAAGACTACTTGTTGAGTAAGCTCTAGAGAGAATTCTGTTTCAGGTATGAATTGGATAGATAACTTGCATAAGAGAAATCACATGCTTCCCCCACTTCAGTGGAGCAAAAAAAAAAAAAAGCAGCCATCAAAACCAGAAGTATGAGAAGGGAAGGATAGTTCCCAACCCTTTTGCCCTTGGTTCTTTAAATGATAATTTTCCTCCAGGCTTAGGAGGAAAAATAGTAACTCAAAAAGATTAAAAAGAATTGCATGAGTGCCATTTATATTGTCTCATTTCCTCCAGGAAAAGGAATTCATAGCAACCATAGGTTGCCATCCTATAAAAAACACAAAACTTCCTAGAGATGCCACTACTTTTTCTAGAATGCATTTGGTGAGATTCTGCGTTGTACTAGATGTGAGAAAGCCCTTGAACGAGACAATTTTAGCATATTCCAAGCTCTTTGTGAGCCAGCTGTGTACTGTGGCAGCAAAAAAAAAAGCTAACATAACCTTAGACTACATGGTGATGATCCTAGTGTCTAAAATGAAGTAAACAGTAGTTGTACTCCATTCAGTGCTGGTCACATGCCATCTATAATGAGGCTTAATTAACCTTAGGTTAGAGTATGGCATTTTAGGAGAGACATTGACAAGCTAGAGCTTATCTAGATGAGAGTGATCAAGAAGGTAAAGTATCTAAGACCGTGTATGTCATGAATGGATCTTAGCTGTTGTTCAGTCATTTCAGTTGGAGCCAACTCTTTGTGACTACATTTGGGATTTTCTTGACAAAGACACTGAAGTGGTTTGCCATTTCCTTCTCTAGCTCATTTTACGGATAAGGAAACTGAGGCAAAGAGATTGACATGACTTGCCCAGTGTGACACGGCTACTAAGTGTCTGAGGCCAAATTTGAACTCAGGAAGGTGAGTCTTTCTGACTCCAAACCCAGCACTGTATCCGCTGTACCACCTAGGTGCCACATGAATGGATTTACCATTTTTCGAAAGTAGTATCAGGAAGCTTACACTTGATACAAAAACTGGGTGGAACCAAATATCTCAAATTCATCAGTTCAGGGCTGAAAGGTCACTAGTCCAACTCCCATATTTTACAAAGAAGAAAATAGATCCAGAAAGATAAAGTTATTTGCTCAAGATCACACAGCAAGAGCGAGAAGAGCAGAACCAGGAGAAATTTGTACACAATCACAGACACAACCATATGTGTGACGACTAATTTCAATAGACTGGGCTCCTCTCAGTAATGTAAGGTTATAAGACAACTCCAAAAGACTCATGATTGAAAGAGATATCCACATCCAGAGAAAGAGATGCGGAGTCTCAGTGCAGATTGAAACAAACTACTTGCTCTGTTTCTTTTTCTTGTTTTGTTTTGTTTTCTCTTTCCCACTGATCATTCCATCAGTTATAATCCTTTGCAACCTGACTAATGACTAATGTGAGGGTATTTGTAGATCCTATATTCGAGTGCATGCTGCCATGATGGGGTGGGGGAGAGAGAGGGGGAGAAAATCTGAAACTCAGGGGTCTGTGGAACTGAATGTTGTAAACTAAAAGTAAATAGACCAATTTAATTTAAAAAAAAAAGATCACAAAGCAAGTTAATGGCAGGATAAAGGCTAAAATCCTGGGTTGTCAGACTCCCACCCCTTCTTTGATTTAAAAGAAAAGTCTTTCTCCTTTATTATAGAGCTGATAAAACTAGGACCAAAAGAAGGGAAGTGCCTTCTTTACTAAAGTCATACATTAAATCATGGAGCCAAAACTTGGACTCAGATCTTTTGACCCAAAGATCAATTATCTTCCTTCTTGTCTGGATTTTTCATCTGACCTGAATTAGCCCTAAAGGGACTAAAGGCAGGATTGAGAAACAAATAGCATTTGTAAGAAAGAGCATGGAGTGGCTTGTGAATGAAGATTGGATTTTTGGACCTTTTATGATGGGCTATATTAATGCATGTTTAATTCTTTGCAGGTTTACCTAAAAGTTAAAGAACCTGTATTCCACCAGGTAAGTCTTTTCTTCCCTCTCAGTTCTTGATTATTTAATATAAGAGCCTGAATTTTCTTTTTTCAGCCGCTTAAGTTTTTATTTATACGTTTGTATATATATACATGT
>CM053582.1:155329057-155351575 GCA_028627135.1 Pseudochirops cupreus | reverse complement strand
TGTTGTCTCCCCCATTAGAAAGTGAGCTCCTTGAGGCAGGTATTGCTTTGGCCTCTCTTTATATCTCCAGTGCTTAGCATAGTGCCTGTCTACAGTAAGGGCTTCAATATCTATTGCTTATGTTCTTGATCATAATCATGATTATGATGGTAAAAATTATAAAACAGTTATAAAAATGAAATTTTATTGCAAAGACATAGGGAGAACTTGCTGGATAAAGCAATGGTATAGTGAAGCCTTTTAAAGTACAATTTTTCCCTTCCCTCCTTTTTTGTTCTGAAAGTTTGAACTTTTGTGTATTAATAGTTTTCTTAAAGTGAAATATAGTTCTATTTCCTTATCATTTTACTTGTACAGATCCTACCAGCATAGTACTTTTTTAGTCACTAAGAAAATAATCAGAAGTATAAATTTTATTGTCAATATGATTTCCATATTTTCATGCATCAGTGATCAAGGTCTGTTGTTGCTTCCACCAGTGCAAATGGCAAACCATCCAAGCCTTCTTCTCAGCCTGGATAATTCTTTTTCATGTCTTTCCCTTGGTTCTCCATAAAAAATCTACCTAATGCCTTCAAGGATATCTGATTCTGTTACTATCTTATTAATACTAGGATAAGACTTAAGAGGGTCCATTGTTTTTCCTTACCCTTGCTGTTTGACTGGTCCACTTCCCTTTATTTTACTTATACTTATGTTAGTCATGAATGATAACTCATATTTATAAAATAGAACTTTATACTTTCCAGTGTCCTTTCCTGTGAAACAGCCCTGTATAGGAGATAGTACATGCATTCATATTCCTTCTTCACAGATGAGGTGGAGTGATTTGTTAAAGGTATCAAACCAAGAAGCAGAAGTTTGAAGAAACAGTGTCTTAGCGCTTTAGAAATGAGGACTGAAAAAGATGCACAATCTCTTTTCATATTTCTCTAGAATATTCCAGAAGAGCCTTTAGAGGTGTTGGGCTCTCCATTGTTGGAGCTCTTCAAACAGAGGCTAGATGACTCTATGTTAGGTTAGGTTAGGTATGTTACAGTTTAGGTGAGGGTGAGGGTTGGACTAGGTCGTCAATGAGGTACCTTCCAACTCTTAAATATAGTGATTCTGTGACCTACCACCCCTCTATAAATATGAGCACTTCGTTCTTTTCAGTTCACCCCAGTAACTATATCTCAGCCCAAATTCATGTGTTTCCTCTTAGTCAGAAATTATTGATTAAAAATATATATATTTCCAGCAAAACCCCCTGGTCTTATTTTGATTTAGTAAGAGAAGCCATGTTCCAGTATCCCCAAGTGCTCCTCGCACTGTACTCTAGGTAGTACTGGATGGAGGGGGAGAAAGGAAGGGAAGGGAAGATGAGAAATGGAAACAATGGTACATTCCTTAGACCATGTGGAGAAGGCTTATACATGCAGAAAGACACAGAAGCAAAGTGAGAGCTGAGTCTGTTTGTGGATTTAAAAAAGGTAAATTTCCAGGTACAAGATAAGAAAAACATAGCTAGGCATAGTTATTTCATGTGAAAAGAGCTGGAGGGGTTTAGGAATTACAAGTCCACAATTTGATATTACAGCCAAAAAAGTTTAAGACTGCATTATAAGAGTAAGCTCCAGAATCAGAGAGATGACCCATCTGTAGTTTTGTGTTCGGTTCGGTGTACTACATGTTAGGAGGAACATTTACACCCTAGAATGCATTCAGAAGAGGATGGCAAGGATGGGAAAGGGACTGAGATCATGCCATGTGAGAAAAAGTTGAAGGGCTGTTTAGCCTGGAGAATAAAACACTTTTAAGGGGGACTTAATAGCTTTCTTCAAGTATTTGCAGGGCTTTCCAGTGGAAAAGAGATTAGACTTGTTCTGCTTGGTCTCAATGGATGTTTCTGGAGAAGACAATTTCAGGTTAATGTGAAGTAAAACTTAACAGTTAACTTTGCCCAGAAGTGAACTGAACTGCCTGAGGAAGTGGTGATGAATTTCTTGTCAAAAGATATCTTCAGGAAGAAACTGTTTCATCACTTGTCAGGATTATAGCTCTGAGAGGCATTGAACTAGATGTCCTTCAAGGTGCTTTCTAAGCTCTGAAATTCCCAGATTCTGTTATCTACATTATACAGATGATGAATCTGAGTTTTAGAGAAGGAAAAGTGAATTGCCCAAGAGCACCCAGCAATTAAGTGGCAGAACCAAGATTCCAATCCCAATCTTAGATCCAAGCTCACCCCATCTGCTGCAAGGTGTGGAGTAGGCAGAAGTTTGGACATGGAGGCAAGAAGACCCAGGATCATAGAATCACAGATCTAGGTATGGAAGGGACCTCTGCAGCCAACTGTCCCAGGTCCCTCATTTTATAGAAGAGGAAGCTAAAGCCTAGGGCAGTTAAGTTACTTAGCTATTTAGTTAGTCTCACAGGTAATAAGTGCCAAGAGGTTAGATTTGAATCCAGGTTCTTTGACTCCAGCTCTGTGTTCTTTCTGCTCTTCCGTGCTGCCTTCTCAGACACTGACCAGCTATGGGATTCTGGACAGGTCTGTTGGTTCCAAATTTCACATTATATATACAGCACCATGTTATACCTGCCTTTTATATAGCAAAATTTCAGGCAGGGGCTGACTTCCCATCACAAATACTTAGCAGATATTCCTAGGTTGCCAGTAATTCTGATACCTACACTTGAGCAAAATAAACACATCTGGAATACTGTATCCAGTTCTGAGCTTTGAATTTTATAAGGAACCTCAACAAGCTTTGTCATTTCTAGAAGAGGGATGAGCATGTTGGAGAGCAGACAGATGAGCCTGCTTGAAAGAAAGGGAAATGTTTACTGTGAATTGGGGAAGGGAGACATTGTAGCCTCAAGAATTTTAAGGGCTCACTCTGATACTCGGGAGCCAGCTTATTCCAGGTTTCTTTTAATAGTGAACATTTGTGTTGTGCTTTTTAAAATTACGTGACTTAATTGATCCTTATAACAGTCCTGTGAGGTTGGTATCATAGGTATTATTACGCCCATTTTTGCTCAGTCGTTTCAGTTGTGTCCCACTCGTTATGACTTCATTTAGGATTTTCTTCGCAAAGATATACTGGAGTGGTTTGCCATTTCCTACCTCTAGTTCTCTTTACAGATGAGGAAACAGAAGCAAACAGGCTTAAGTGACTTGCCTAGGGTCATACAGTTAGTAAGTTTCTAAGGTCAGAGGTCAGAAATAGAATCAGCAATGAAAATAAAAACAGATTTCAGCTTAATATAAGAAAAAACTTCCTGACAGTCACAGCTGTCTAGCAGTGAAATGGGCTATGTGACGATCATATTGCCTTAAGAATATAGCCATAGAGTGGGAAGGACCCTTCAAGGCCACCTAGTCCAACCCTATCATTGTATAGAAGAAGAAACTGTGGCCCCAAGAGGTTAAGTGACCTTTGTAAAATCTCACAGGAAGGCAAGCTACTTAACATCTTGTGGACTCAGTTTGCCCATCTGTAAAATTGGGATAAATGCAGCACCTCCCTGCTAAGGTTGTTATAAGGGTCAAATGAAATAAAACATACACATTACTTTGCAAACTGTAAAGTGCTACATTAATGTTAACATTATTATTCCAACACTTTTCCTCTCTGTACCTTACATTTGTTTCGTTTGTCACATGCTATTTTATTTGTAAAATAGGCAGGACAGGTAATATGGCCTCCATCTTACAGATGAAAACCGACATGATTTTTCTCACTTCTATAGGCTTTATTATTTACACAGTTCTTTCCTAACATCAAACCTAGGAAATAGGCAGTGCAAGTGTTATTTTACAGATGAAGAAACTGAGGTGCATGAGGTTATGTGCCTTGCTCAGGGATGTGATTCGTGTCTAAACTGAAGCTTGAACTCAGGTCTTCTGCTTTCTAGTCTAGTGCTCTTTTAGCTCATACTCAAGATCCTATTAGCAAGAGCCAGAAATCAGAAAAGGGGCAGAGTCATTTCTTGGAAGAATGGAAGGGACCATAGAAATTCTCTTAGTTCAACTTCCTACAAATGAGCATCAGAAAGATGAGGTAATTTGTTGCCTAAACTCACGTTTCTGTATAGTTCTAGTCTTCTATTTTTCAAACCAGAAAAGGTGCTATATACTAGAAATGAATGTTAACTGCACCATGGAGTGCTATTTCTAGGGAAGTTCCATTGACTTCCAGATCTCCATGAACTCTGCTTCCAACTCCCCAAACCTTATATAAAAACCAGAAAAAAGTTAAGCACTCCCCAGAAAACATCTATTATTTACTAAGAGTATCTGTTATTTACTAAGTATCAAATACCATATCACAATGGTCTGAATTTTACTTTTTATAAGCCATATGGTAGGGATGTTACATGGGAAGGTTTATAGATACTGCCAAACTTCAATCTTGTAGCATTATGGATCTTAGAACTGGGAGGAACCTAAGAGATCTTCCCCACTCATTTTGCAGATGAAGAAACTGAGTCCTAGTTTCCCTAGTGGGGGGAAGGTGATTTTATAGATGCAAAAAATTAGAGGGGAGTGACTTTATCAAAAGTCCCAAAATGAGTTAGGAGCAGGGACAAAGGCAGAACTAGAACCCAATTCTGATTCTCAGGGTACTTTCCATTACATCTCAACTAATTTAAAGTGCTATTTATTGACAGAACAAAGTAGGAAATACTTTGAAACACAGATGCCTTGGAGGGAAAATCCATTTCCTGTGGAGTAATGTTGAGCTGCCTAAATTTCCTCTCTACTTATGTGTGCTGACCTGTTCACTGACTTGGTTATAGCTGAGTTCCCATATATGATATGGTTCTCTTGCCCTTTACCCAGATCAGACCATAGCTAGTTTGTGCTTAGGTCTCAGTGCCACATGTTTTGAAGGATGTTGACAAACTGGAGTATGACTAGGTCTTAAACTTGTGCCACAATAAGATCAGTGGAAGGATTAGGAAATGTTTACTCTTAAGAAAAGACTTAGGAGATCATGACCAACAAAAATCACAAGTGTTTGAAGAACTCTTTGGGGGAAAGACATTTGATTTTCTCAACCTTGGAGTAAATACTACAAGCAACAGGGGTAAGTTACTGAGATAGCTGCAGAAAAAGCTTCCCTTCCAGTAATATAACTGACTGCCTAAAGGGTTAATGGGTTCCCCATCACAAGATGCTTTCAAACAGAAACTGGATGCTCCCCTTTTTAAACTAGTTAGCCATTTGTATTGGGAGCGGGTGAAAGTAAATTAGAGAAGAGGACCAGCTCAGATTCTGATTCTAATGTAAAAAAAGTCACTTTTCCTGGATTATAGCAGCAGAACATATTAGGTCAAGGAAATGCTAAAATATTTGTTTTAAGCACCTCACAGAATCACAGAATCACAGAATATTAAAGTTAGGAAGGATCTTCAAAGCCATTTAACCCAACCCTTTCATTATAGGAAGGCCAGAGTAGTGAAATGATTTCCTTGTGGTCCTATTATAGAGTAAGTGGCAGAGCCAGGATTTTGGATTTTCTCATTTCAGAAGATGTGGTCTGCAATTCAGAATCTGTATAGCATCCCTACACAGCAGTATGATCTGAAAGAGAAAGATCTGAAAACAGTTCATTTTAATGCCTTTAAAACAGGTTTTACCCAGTTCAAGCATTTGGGTGAGTTATTGAGCTGAGAGGTTATTGATTAACAGAGAAGGAAATAAAAGCAGGAGGCCGCGCCATCCAAAAAGCCTTTGGAATGTGCTCCTTCATTCTGCCTCAGCACAATATTATGTAGCACAATTACTTTCCAAGAGAATGTTTAAGAATCAGAGCTTCATGGAAAAGAGAGATTTAGAAGTGTTCTTTGTGGCTCCCAAAGACAGAATTGGGATTGATGGAGTAGATGTTTCAAGAAAGCAGATGCTGGCTTGTTATAATGAATAATAGCTTTTGTTTCTTTGGCCCTTTATAGTTTGCAAAATACTTTCCTCACAAGAACCCTATGAGATAGGACAAATGTTATATCCATTTTACAGATAAGCACATTGAGTGTAGGTGACTTTCACAAAGTCACGCTGATAGAACCAGAATTCCTTAAGTCTTTTGACTCCAAATTTGCTTTTCTTTTTGCTCTACTAAAAATAGTATTCTAACAATTAGAGAGATGTCTGAAAGTAGAATAAGAGATTTTCAAGCAGAGATTAGATTACTACTGTCCTTTGATAGAGGGGATTTCATGCTTCAGAGACAGACTAAAAAAACTATATGATCCTTCAAGTATAGAGATTATTATTAGATGGGGTTGGATGGGATCAGTGATCTCAAATTCATATTGCATGTTAATATTAAGTTTATAACCCTCTTCTATTTGTACTTCTAATATTTACATGTTTATGTTTTTTAAACAAAGGGACCAAAAACCAAATAGTATAACTTAGATAATATGACTTGGATCCCAAGTCTTGGATGGCATGAGATATCTAGACTAGATGCCCACTTAGGTCTCCTTCCAACTTTGATAAGTCTATCATTTAATCCATGAAAATGTTGATGGGGCTTGTGAGTTTTCTTTAGCCTCATTTCTATACTGTTAGAATCTATTTAAGATGCATAGAATCATAAGATCCATAGATTTTAGAGCTGACAAGGTCTTAGAGATCATCTAATTCAATCCTGGCATTCTGCAGACTAAAGCAGAAGACAAGGAAATAACTTGTTTAGGCTCATGCAGGTATTAAATTGAAGAGCCACAATGTAAATTCAGGATCCTCCCACTGTAACTCCAGGTCCCTTACCCTTTCCATTTACTATAGTGTCTTTTTTTTTTCTCCAGGGTCAAAAATATGAATGTGATGTTTGATTTTGTTTCCTCTTTCTCATTGTTCATTCCATCAGTTACAACCCTTCTTCACAACCAGACTAATGTCCAATGCGAAAGCATTTGCAGATCCTGTACTTGATTGCATGCCGCCATTATGGGGGAGAGGGGAAGAAAATTTTGAAACTCAAGGGGTTGTGGAACTGAATCTTGTAAACTAAAAATAAACAAACAAATCAATTTTTAAAAATAAATTTAAAAAAAAAGAAAAATATGAATGTGAAGTGGTAGGATGTAGAGAACAAGTGTTTACCAAGGGCTCACTATGTGCCAGACATTGCTAAATGCTGTACAAATATCTCATTT
The DNA here is from genome assembly GCA_028627135.1 of Pseudochirops cupreus. NCBI lineage: Eukaryota > Metazoa > Chordata > Mammalia > Diprotodontia > Pseudocheiridae > Pseudochirops > Pseudochirops cupreus. The sequence continues at coordinate 155,344,417 of CM053582.1, read as the reverse complement.
GATCCTCACAACAGCATACAGTTGGGCAATTAGGTGCTTTTATTATTTCCATTTTACAGTTGAGGAAACTGTGGCAAACAGAGGTTAAATGACTTGCCAAGGGTCACAGAGTTATTGAGTATCTGGATTTGAAATCAGTCCAAGCCCAGCATTATATCCACTGTGCCATCTGGAGGCCAGGCTAGTGTAAAGTAATTAAAGACAATGTAAGGAATAACTCAGTGTAAGTATAAACTTTTTAGGTTTAAAGATTTCCTTAGCTAGATAGGATGCTGAAACCTAGAATGATTTAGCTAATAGAAACCTTAGCACAGAGAATACGAAAACAGGAAGAGATTTTAGCACATAGAATATTAGTTTGTGCAACACTAACTTAGTGCTGGAAGGAACATTAGAATTCAAAATATTAGAACAAAGGAGTAGGAGGGGGGAGAGAGAGTGTATGTGTGTAGTAGTAGTGGTAGCGGCAGTAACGGGAAGAATCTTGGATTTGGAGTCAGAAGACCAGAGTTTGAGTCCCAGGTCTGATGCGTGCTGCCTCTCTGACTTTGCTTAAGTTAACTTCCTCTCTCTGGGCTTCGTCTGTAAAACAAGGGGACTGAATTAGAATCTAGTCACTAGATGCTTTCTAAGCTCCTAACTTTAAATTCTACATAATCTGTGTATTTTTTCAATGTAAACTTCAAACGCAAGTCATTGATGACCACCCCATGGGACATCTGAAATTATTTACATGAAATAAGGTAACGTAATCAAATAATATCACCTCTTTTTACCTGTTGTGGCTTGGATGGCCTGCTTTCACAGTGGATATGATCTAGTCTTAGAGTTGGGAGGCCTGGGTTTGAATTCCAGATCCGACATTCAGTGCTAGTTCTGTGGCCGAGGAGCAAGTCACTAGATTTCAGATCTTTAATTTCTTTATCTCTAAAATGGAAACACTTTGACTACCAAGCCCAAGAGTTGTTATGAGAGGACAGGACAGAACATTAGAGCACTTTAGGAATAGAAGCTAGTACAACTTATATAACCTCAAACAAAATCAGGCGGTCCAGTCCGTAAGGTCTAGTTCTGATACTTTGTGTTCCTTGGTTAGTTTTCAGTCCCCTGTCCCTTGAAGTCACGGGTAGGGCTGCGTTGAGCAGAGTTCTTAAACACTTCAAAGCTGCTTTTCTTTACACTGTTATTGGTGTTGCGTAAGTTGTTCTCCTAGTTCTGCTCACTTCACTTTGCATCAGTTCATGCAAGTCTTCTGGGTTTCTCTGAAACTTTGCAATAGTATTCCTTTACATTAACATATTACGTGTTTTTCACCTATTTCCCAGTCGCTTCCAGTTCTTTGTCACCATGAAAAAGAGCTACGATATGTTTTTGTACATAAAGGATATTTTCTTCTTTCTTTGTTCTCTTAGGGGATGTAAGGCCTAGTTAATAACTTTTAAGGCATAGTTCCAAATTGCTTTTTAGAATAACTAGACTGATTCACAACTCCACCAACAGTGCATTAATGTGCCTATTTTCCCACAACCCTGCCAACTTTTATCATTTTCCTGTTTTGTCAACTTTGCCAATCTGTTAAGTGTGAGAACCTCAGAGTTCCATTAACTTAAATTTCTCCAGTTATTAATGATTTAGAGCACTTTATATGACTATTGGTAGCTTAGATTTCTTCATTTGAAAACTGTGTCCTTGGGGTGGCTAGGTGGTACAGTGAATAGAGCACTGGCCTTGAATTCAGGAGGACTTGAGCTCAAATCCAGCCTCAGACACTTAGCACTCACTGTGACATTGGGCAAGTCACTTAACCCTAATTGCTCTGCCTTCCCCCCTCCAAAAAGCAAAAAAAGAGAGAAAGAGAGAAAGAAAAAGAAAAAGAAAACTGTGTCCTTTGACCATCAGGGAATGGCTCTTATTCTTTTAAATTTGAATATATTTCTTATATATCTTAGAAATTAGATGCTTATCAGAAAAATTTGCTGCAAAGATTTTTTATCTCAGTTAACTGTTGCCCTTCTAATTTTAACTGTATTTGTTTTGTTTGTGCAAAAACTTTTTAATTTTAGGTAATCAAAATTATTCATTTTATTTTCTGTGATCCATTCTCTTATTTGGTCATGAACTCTTTCCTATCCATGTATATAAAAAGTAATTTCTTCTTTGCTCCTCTAATTTGTTTGTATTGTGACCTTGTATCTCTAACTCTTGTATCCATTTGGAGCTTATCTTGGTATGTGGCCAAGTCTGATCAACAGATTTGTTAAGTGACTGCTTTGTGCCAGGAACCTTGCTAAACAATAGAAATCGAAAATAAATGACAAAAACTTGTCTTTGCTGGCAGGGAGCCCACATTCTAATGGAAAGAAAACAATGTATGTGCAAAAGAAACACAATGAAAGCTGGAGGTAATCTCAGAGAGAAGTTACTAGCATTGAGAGGAATAAGGAAAGGCTTCTTGCAAAAGATGAGATTTTAGCTAAGTCTTAAAGTCAGTAAGGAAGCAAGGAAGTGGAGATGAGGAAAGAAAGTGTTCTTGACATTGGGGGCAGCCAGTGAAAAAGTAAAAAAGTCAGAAATTGGGGTGCCTTATGTGAGGAACACCACTGAGGTCAATGTCACTGGATCATTTAGTACATATGGGGAGTAAGGCATAAGAAGGCTGAAATGGTAGAAAAGAGACAGATTATGAAGGGCTTAATTTTTTTGAATGCTATTTTATATTTTTCCCAATTATATTTAAAGACAATTTTTAACATTCAATTTTTTTTAATTATGAGTTCCAAATTTTTCCCTTCTCTCCCATCTCCCCCCTCTTACAATGGTAAGTAACTTGATAATAGGTTACATATGTTCAGTCATGTAAAACATTTCCATATTAATTATGTTGTGGAAGAACAGATGAAAAGAAAAAAACAAAAAAATAGTGAAAAACAGGATTATGCAGGGCTTTAAAAGTCAGAGGACTTTATATTTGATCATGCAGGTAATAGGGAGCCACTGTAGTTTATTGAGTGGGGGAATGACACGGTCATACTTGTAGGAAAATTACTTTGATAACTGAGTGGAAGTGGAATTCAAATGGGGAGAGACTTGAGGCAGGGACACCAACTATCAGGCAATTACAGTAGTCTAAATGTCAAGTGACAAAGGTTTTCACAGGGGTAATAGCAGTGTCACTGAAGAGAAAAGGGCTATTAGAAGGAATGTGGTGAATGTAGATTGGAAAGGACTTGGGAAGAGATTGGTTATGTGAGGATGACAGAGAGTGAAGAGTAGAAGAGCTATAACCTGCCAGGAGAAGATAAGTCTCTTGAGGACAGGAACTGTTTGGTCCTTGTATTGGTATACCTAGGCCCTAACACAGTGCCTGGTGGTAATTGGCACTAAATAAATGTTCTGAATTTTGCAGCAAGGAGAAAGGTACTGAAGATTGTTAGGCAGAGGAGTAGAATGACAATATCCTGTTGGTAGTTGGAAGGTTGGATTAGAGGAGGAAGGAGAAGTTGTTAGGAGATCATCAATATGTTTTCAGCAGATGATGATGATGATGGTGATATGAAGATGATGATGAAGATGGTGATAACTCACTTTATATAGCATTTTAATGTGTGAATAATGTGTACATTTTCTCTTTTGATCCTCACAACAGTCCTGTAAGGCAGCTGATACAACTATTATTCTCATTTTGAAGATGGTAAAATAAGTTCAGAAAGATTAAATGACAACCAGTAGGAATTTAGAGATGGCATTCAACTCCGGTCTTTTATGATTCTAAGACCAATACTCATACTCTTACACCACATTCTCCTTCTTTGTTGATGTGGTAGTAATGGAAACAAAGGTGAGGGTACAAATATCACAGACATTATGGAGGTATAATCAATAGGTCTTGGCAACTGGTTGAATATGAGAGGTGAAGGGGAGAGAAAATAGTAAAAAAAATAAGCCCAAGATCGTATACCTGGGAAAATTAGTTCCACAGCATTACTCAGTATTCACTTCCTCATTGCTGGAGCAACACAGTATGTGGGCCCTGGAGTAGCCTTATTGATGTTCCCCAAAGATCTGTTTTGGGGCCTCTTCTTTCTGTATACTCTCAGTGATTTGAACTCACATGGGTTTAATTATCACCTCTCTTCTAATGATTCTCAGGTCCATAATCCAGCCCCACTCTTTGTTCTGAACTTCAGTTCCACATCAAATTGGATGTCTTAGAAATCTCAAACTCAGCATGTCCAAAACCAAATTCATTATCCTTTCTTCCCACCAGTCCTCTGAAATTCACTATTTCTGTTGAGTGTGTCCCCATCTTCCCAGTACTCCAGATTTGCAGCCTCAGTGTCATCCTTTATACCTCCTTCTGACTGACCCCACCAAAGCCATATCTTACTAGTTCTACCTCCCAATGTCTCTCGAATCGGTCTCCTCTCCATTCACAGGTACTACCTTTTTTCAAACACTCATCACTTTTTGCCTAGACTATTGCAGTTGCTTTTTAGTTTATATTCCCAGGTCAAATCTCCAATTCATCCTTCACACAGCTACAAAATACGCTTTCCTAACAAAGAAATCTGACCACATCACTCCCCTACTCAACAGATTGCAATGGTGCCCTATTATCTTAAGGACCAAATATAAATTCCTCTGGTATTCAAAACCTGGCACCACCCTATCTTTCTTTCCTGACTGCACATTGCTCCTCTCAAGATACACTTGAATTCCGGCACATTGGCCTCTTGTTGGTTCTCATACATCGCACTTGTGCCCTGTGCTCAAATGGAATATACTCCCTCTTCACTTCTGTCTTTCAGAATCCTTAGTTTCCATACAGGCTTAGCTCAGAGATTACCTTCTGCAGAAGTCCTTTCCTAATCCTCCTTATTTCCTCCAAAAAAGTGTTTTGTTTTGTCAGTTTTGTGTATACCCTTATATATGCAGCCTTGCCAGACTGTAAGCTGCTCTAGGTCAGTGACTATTTCATTCTTAATTTTGTATCCTGGTCCTAACACAATGGTTGGCACATAGAAGGTACTTTAAAATGCTCATTCATTGATTGATTGGTGAACATCCCTACTTATCATAACGTACCATGGAGAGGGACATATCAGTAATCAGATACTGCTGTGTGCCTCCCAGCAACTTCTCTCCTGGATATATAGGGTGTCTCAAAAATCTTTAAGCTTTAATAGCTTCCTTAATAGCTTAAAACTGAATGAAAGTTTTTGAGACACCCTGTATATATCCAACTGATTCTAATCAAATGCTTTCCTCACCACCATATGTAAACCAATTTCTACAAACACCAGCTCCTTTCCATCTATCTAGTGCCCCTAAATAGTTCAGCAGAAGTTTGACACCATCAGCTTTCACACCAGCTCTTCCCCTCAGTAAAGAGAACATCCAGTGGAGACATCCCCGATGTTTTCCACAGCACCACCTGGCTCCCTTCCCTACTTTACTGAGAGCACAAAAGATCATGTCCAAAATGAAGAGGGAATGGGAAACTTTGCCATACGAGGATTGGTTCAAGAAATTGTAGAGATTAAGAAGATGAGAAGATGGGGTGTGGTGGAGGAGGGTTAGTGATTATCACTACCATCTGATCTGCTTTGCTTGGCTCTAGACGGCAGAAAGACAGAGATTTTGGCTTTACATAAGTAAAAATGTCCTTAGTAATTAGGGTTTTCCAAAAGTGGAATGAACTGTCTCCAAAGGTGATGAGTTTCCTTTCACTGCAAGTTGTGTGGAAGAGACTGGATAACCACCTTCTCAGAAATGTTGTAGAAGAGAAGCTAACACCCCAATAGGTCTCCATTTGGGAACCACTGGGCCAGTAATTAGAAGAGAACCACAGCTGTTAGTGTCTGGAACGAACAACCTGACTGACCGTTGTGCCTTCTTATCTCATAAGAAACAGATGTCATAAAAATCCAGTCACAAATAGCACTGCATATATTGGGTTGTTTTGTTTTGTTTTGTTTTGTTTTTACAAAAAGAAAAAACTGTAATGTGTTAGGTATACCTTCACTTTTGCTAACCATACACATGTTAATTGACTCGGAAGTATTGTAATCATATCATCTTTCCATCTTTCTTATGTACTCAGTGTTCAGTATGCATCCTTTTACCCACTAAAATCTTCCTTCCATGCCTTGAGTTTTTGGAACATATGCCAATGAAGCTCTAACAAGCCTGAAAGGCTTCAAGTCAGTTTAGGGTGGTGGTATGGTTGTCATTTGTCATACGAGGACTAGCCTCACTAAGTACATCAAAGCTCGTTACCAGAAAGATTGTCATCAGGTTATAAAAGTTTTTGATCCTAGCAATTCATGAAACATATTCAAAAGTACAAAGTGGTCTTTAGTCCCATGTGATCCCTTTCTTCTGGCACAGAGGAGACAGAGTGGCAGAAAGGGGCATCAAGAGCCCCAGGAGCACCAAGACATAATTTTAAGCCATTCATTAAAAGTAAACTGTTACTGTAGTTAGTAGGAGAGCTTTGTCCTCTATATACAGGGGGACAGCTGCCAGAGGCCCTGAACCACATTCATTTTGATACTCTCCATATAAATGAAACCGGAAGATGTAAAGATGCCACAGCTAAATAGAAAACTGTCTGAAAGTTTTTCTTGGCGAATTCAATCAAAGTGTTGGCAAAGTAGCATTCTCCATTGTGTAAAATTTTTATTGAAGAATGACAAATTTTAACACTGCTTATTTGATTTAGACTTCCTACATTCTTAGAATTGGGCCAAAGCAAACATTGATCAATCCTTAACTCTCCTGACAAGTATAAATATTTCTGGCAAGTAGCAGGAGCTGTATTTCTAGACTTATAGCTTCAAAGCCCATTACTCCCCCATTTTGGATATAGGAGGTAATTCAATTTTGAAATGCAGTTTTATATGAGTTACCATGACTGTCTGTTGTCCTAGGAGGCTAAAGTAGTAAGAAGAGTCAAAACTGTCATATAAAAGTCATTTGAAAGAAATGGGTATGTTTAACCAGAAGAAGAGAAGAGGGGTCAGACTAAATTATCTCTAAGAATTTTCCAGTTCTTATTCCTACGGTTCTATAGAGAAGAAAAACAAAAACCTGCCAGTTAGCTCCAAGTATGATAGGACTGAAACACAACTATCTTCCCTGGAGCCAAAGTGTGAAAATTTTAGAGATAAATATCACCAGAAATAACATTACTATTATAAAGAAACTGATTTTCAGATGAACTCTGAAGAGCTCTTAAAGAATTCTTATACTTTATCCCATCAAATTCTTTAATCTTTTGAGTGCAATAAGTGACTTCTTGTTTCCTGTACTTTTTCAGTCATCCTGACTGGTACAGCTTAAATTAATGATTAAATAGCATTAGCCATATGAAAATACATCACAAATGAACAAAGAAACCAGCAAATTACAGCTTTCCTTTCTTACAGTAGATGGAGATGGTTGAATATTGATAAACAAGCCCTCCAAACCCCATATCTCAATCAGTCATTAAATATTAATTAAGCCCCTCCTATGTGCCTGCCAGGCATTGCCCTAAGTGCTGAGGAACAAAAAGAATCAAGAGGCAGTACCTCCAGGAACTTACAGTCTTGTGAGGGAGATAACATGCCAACAAATGTATACAAAGCAAGCTATATGCAGGATAAATGGGAAATAATTAACTGAGGAAAGCTAGGTTATGAAAGGCTTTGAATAGTAAATGAAGCATTTTATATTGGATCTGGAGGCAATTGGAAGCCACTGGAATTTATTGCAGGAGAAGGGGGTTGATATGATCAGACCTAGTCAGAGAACCACTGTTTAAATCCCAGCTCTGCTGTATACTGCCTATGTGAATTTTGGCAAATCACTTAACCACTGTAGGTCTCCATTTTCTAATCTCTATGATAAGGGGTTACATCTCACTGGTCCCTTGTAGCTCTAAATCTGTGATCTTAAATCTGGCATGTGTCCTGACTGGATTGGAGAGGAAAGAGGGGAGACCCTGGGGGCAGGGTCCCCAGTTGGGCAATTGTGTGGATTGACAATGGAGGAAATAGAAAGGTAAGAAATGAGTAAGAAAGACACTTGAAGGGAAGACTTGCTAGGCCTTGGTGACTGATTTGATATTTAGGATACAAGAGGAGTGACATCTGTAAGGTTTCATTAAATAGTAAGATGGACTGCCAGAGAAGAACCTTCCCGGTGGAGTTAGGTAACTGATCAGAATTTTATAGATACAACCCTGCCTACAAAAGGATAAAATGATGACATTTTCCTCAAAGGCATTTTTGTGGAACATAGCCAATCATAGCTTTCTCCCCTCTCCTCTGAATTGTCTTCTCCCTGTCAAGAACCCCTGTGCTTTCTTAAGCATCACAGCAGTTCATAGAGTAAAAGGATAAAAAAAGAGGCCAGCCACCTCATTTTACGGGAGAAGAAACTAGCACTAGAGAACAGGACTTCTGGTTTAGTCCCTAGTACAATAGTCCTAAGTCATGTATCACCTCTCAGGGCCTCATTTTCTTCCTCTGTAAAATGAAGAGGTTGAACACCTTCTGGCTTTCTCACTAGTCATGTGGCCTCAGGGGCATCAATTTTACCTCTCTGAGACTGTTTTATCATCTATAAAATGGAAATTATATTGCCCACCCTACCACCCTTGCAGAGATAGTGTGTAAATCAAATAAAATAATGTGCAAAGTGATTTATATCTGTAAATTGTATGTAAGTTTTCTCTGTGGTTATTGAAATGAAACCTTAACACCATTGTCCAACATAAATGTGATAAACTACCTATATTTGGCTATTGTGAAATGTACATCAGGTGGAACTGATGGAGCTTTAATTGTCTTTTCTCAAGTGGTTTACTTGCTGTGATTGGCATGAAGGAGTAATCAGAAGGACTGGAAATGAGTAACTATTGGGAAAGGATACTTTTAGCCAGAACGATGTTGAAGAATAAGCTCACCCGTCTACAAAAAAGACCTGTTTGTTCTCATTTAGGATACAGACTGTATGGAAATGATACTGTTTCTTGACAGTAGGAAATCACATCATCAAAATGGAGCTTGCAGTTGTTCGTCATACTTTTATATGACCTAAATATATATGTTTCCTCACTTATAAATATCTCTTCCATGAAATCATAGAACTGTGAGGGACCTCAGAGCTAAGGTAGTGCAGCCCTCTAACTTTACAGATAAGGAAACTTAGCCAAAGGGAAGGAAGTTAGATGACTCGCCCCAGGTCAGGATCACAGCATCTTAGAGTCGGAATTGGAAAAGGCCTTAGAGACTATCTCACCAGACCAACTAAACTGGAAGAAGAAACCCTTGGGCAACAAGTAATATTCAATAAGGGGCTTTTTTTTTAAAGAACTCTAGAGAGAAAACTCCCTACTTCCCAAGGCAGACCATTTTACCTTCAGTTGGCTCTAATGTTAAGGAAACTTTTCCTGATACCAGATCTAAATTTTCCCCTTCAACTTCTGCCCCGTGCTTCTAGTTCTGTCCTGTGAGGCCAAGGAGAATAAATCGAATCCCTTCAGATGTCCTCCGTAAGTTTTCTCTTCTGCATACCTAACATCTGCAGGTGCTTTAAATAACAACAAAATAAATAATACATGAAGTTTATCTGGTGCTTTAAAGTTCACAAAACACTGCTTTATATACCTCACTTGATCCTCCCAAAGAAGAAGAAGAAACAAGCATTTAGTCAGTGCCTGTTAAGTTTACAAAGATTAACTCATTTGATCCTTACCACAACCCTGGGAGGGAGGTGCTGTTCTTATCTCCATTTTACAGCTGAAGCAGACTTGGCCAGAGCCGCACAGCTGGTCAGTATCCGAAGGCCAAATTTGAACTCGGATCTTCAAGACTCCTGGTCTAGCTTTCTTTCCACTGTGCCATCCACTGCCACAACAACCCTGTAAAGTGATACCATCTCTATTTTTACAGATGAGGTGACTAAGATTCTATAAGGTTAAGTGACTTATCTGTGTCCACATAGCTAGTTACTGTCAAAGGCAGGATTTGAACCCAAGTCTTCCTAACTTTGAACCTAGTGCTCTTTCCACTTGTGTCTTCACATCTTGGAGCTCTTGACTATCCCGCCCTCCTCTGGGTGCTCTGTGGACTGACTCTTTCTGCCTCACCTTCAGTACATTGGTGCTGTTAATGCAGCTTATGATTTAAAGATTTTTGACTGACATGTAATGAATCTGATTCATATTGCGCTTTGAGAACTCAAACCTCCAGATCTTTCCCACATGACTTTCTAGCCATAGGTACCTCCCCCATCGTGTATTTTCCAAATTGAACTTTTTTAACCCAAGTGTAAAATTTTACAAAAGACTTTATTTTTCTCTATTAAATGTTATCTTACTACATTTGTTCCAGAGTTCTAACCTATCAAGACTTTCTCTGCATGTTGATCCTCTAACATAATGTATTAGCTGTATGTATCTTTTTTTTAATCAGGACACTTGCCCTGCTCTAATCCTATGGTACCTATCAAGTTTCTCATGACATTTCAAAGATCATTGATAGGAGCTCAAATCACATCTTCCAGCTCTCTCTGTACTCAGGATTCATCTGGACCAAGTGTCCTGAATAAGGCAAGCTAGGTGTTCTCTTTCTGTTTCCCTACTTTTTCTTGGGAATCAACTCATAATTCTCATAATTAGCCCTTTTTGTTCTTTCCAGGAGCAAAGACAAAGTTGAAGTGATAATGGTTCCACAACTGGAGGGGAGGAGGGGGTACATGTGTCCAGGCAAGAAGATATTGAGGGAATTAAATAAAATATGGTCAGAGGCAGACCTAGATTTAATGGTTATTGTGAGGCAGCCATCACTCATCAGCAGGGCGCCAGAATAGAAGTTTGGGGGAGAAAGGATAAAGTCTGCTAAAGCATGATTTCTGGTCCTGTGGGCAATGGTACTGGTAAGAGGATGATTGATGAGTAAGTGAAGTATGGCTGGAGCTAGATCTACATATAAAGGACACTGTGAGGCACCAATTACTTTGGGTCTAATTTATATTGTAATTATTTATGTCCTGGTGTTATCCTATATTAGATTTTAGGTTCCATTAAGCCAGGGACCATGACCTGTTCATTTCAGTGCCCAGCATAGAGCATAGTAGACCTTTATTATTGCTAAAACATCCTTTTGGCAAGTCCAAAAATGGAATGCATTGAGCCTTGCCCTAACCCTAAATGCCTCTGCCCCCATCCCCAACTCTACCCTAAAATGTGCCCCCAACTCTCACCCTATCACTGGAAATCTTCAAAATAAGGCTGAATTAATCCTTTTGGAAAGGATATTCTGGAAGAGATTTCTTCTTAGCTTCCACTTGAGCTAGATGCTCTCTGAAGTCACTTCCAGCTCTGCAGTTCCATGACTCTTACCAGTTGAATTGAAATGAATTTCTTGGGCAAAGTCCCAGGCACCAGATGATGTTGTTTTGGCATGAAAGCTCATGGACTAGCTCATGTTTATGTCCCCACCATGTGTATTCTCAGTGGCAGAGACTTCTAGAAGTCTCCTGTTCCCCCGCTTTGAGAAAGAAGGCTCAGAACTAACAGGATCCAGTCATCTCCACAGGTAGCAACTGCAGGGTGGCAGGGCAATTGTTTCATTTTGGGCCATTTGGAAAGAATCTTTCCATTTCTATTTCATGCTGTTCTCTTTGAATCTCTTGAAGAAAAAAAAATGACTTTCCTGTAATTAGAGGGGAATAAACAGCCAACCAAGAGCTCTCCAAGTTTCCTTTGGAGATGCCTTCTCATTCTTCCTTTAAGTTTCTCTACATTCCCTTAAGTGAACCAGCACAGTCCAATGGAGAGGGCCTCAAAAATTAGGCCTGGTCCTTCAGTGAATGTGTTTGTTGACTTTAGGGAGGTGAGTCACTTCCCTGACAAAGCTCAGTTTCCTCATCTATAAATTCAGTGCATGTGAAAGCCCTTTGTCATCCTTACAAAGGGATGTACAGATAAGAAGGCTAGATTGAGTCAAGACATAAGTAGGCAGAGGGGTATCAAGTCTTCTTGCCCACTATGAGTAGACATGAATTCTCCTAAGGGCATCATTCTATGTCATGCTAATTATAGTTTTAAAGTTTGACAACAATGTGGAATTACCTTGGAAATCCTGATTACTCACCAGTCCCCAAATTAAAATTATTCCAAGTAATCTTGCCCTCATGATATAAGCACGTAGTCCTACAGAGTCCTCTGTTGTTAAAAAGCTAAAATTATCCCTGAAATCCAGAAATATCGGGTATGGTATAGAATCAGTTATACATGTCAGAGTGGAAAAGGCCTTTAGAACACAAAGCTGACTTGGGCTCTGAGAATGGGCAAATGGGAAAAACCCTTAGATGACAAAAGGTTAGGATTGTAGGGGTCCTTTGAAGCCATCTAGACTAATCCTCTGTTTTTATAGATGAGGAAACAGGTCCCTAAAGGGAAATGACTTGGGCAAGGTCAGAGAGTGGCAGTCAGGACTTGAACCTGTGTTCTCTGACTGAGCCACTAGGTGGCACCGTGGTTCACAGGGCACTGGGCCTGGAGTCAGGAAAACTTAAATTCTCGTAAGACATCAGACATATCCTAGCTGGGTAACCTGGGGCAGTTTACTTAACTGCTATTTGTCCAAGTTTCCTCAACAATAAAATGGAAATAATAGTAGTACCCACCTCCCAGAGCTGTTGTGAGGCTCAAATAAAGATAATATTTGTAAAGCACTTAACCCACAGTAGGTGCTTAATAAACAATTGTTTCCTTCCTTTCTTCCTCACACTCCCAGAAAAATATTCCTTCTACTCCATGATACTGCCTCATCTATTATAAGATAAAGAATAGGAAAATTCTTTGTAATCTAAACATCTGTGTAAATGTGAAGGACTATTGTTTGCATACTCCATTTGGCTTTGTTTGGAGTTTGGTTTTGGTTTTGGGTTGATTTTTCTTTTTGGTGCCAACCAAATAAGGGTTTATTTTCTACCTTCCCACGGTAATGTTAATGGGAAGTAAGATCTTCCTGCCTATTGACAGGCCTCCTGTGGAGCCCTTTAAGGGAAGCTTGTTTAGGGGAGGCTTGCTTGTTGGAAGGCTTTTACACCTTTTACTAATTTCTTAATTAGGCACTGAGTCAGGAGGGTTGTAATACCTTCTGACTCTGAGAAGTATATGTATACTCTCAGTTGCAATTTTGCTTTGGGGACTTGCTTATGAGAAGAATCTCTTTATTCCCTGGTCAAGATTCTGAGTGGGTATGTTCAGAGCTCCCCAGCTGTCATTTCTATTTCTGCAACATTTCATGCATCATGCCCTTCCTCTCCAGTTCCTTTACAACCATGCATATTTAGATCCTAGTCTTTTTGCTTCTAGCCTATTATAATTATGACCTCCTTACTAGTCACCTTGCTTCTAGTTTATTTTCTCTAATACATTCTTCACATAAGTTGTTTAAATACTTTAAAATTAGACTCCTGATTGAATTAGATCATCTCAGAGACCTCTCCCAATTCTGAGAATCCATTGTTCTATAATCTTCATAATGTCCATCCCTATAGTAATGTTACTCCTGTATTAAAGGCTTTTATGACTCCCCACTGTCTCCTAAATCACTATAAGCAAACACCTGACTCAGGCCTTCCAAAGTCTGTCTCCAGTCTTTCTGACCAGCCTTATTTCATACTATTCCCCTTCATATACTCTAAAGTCCCATCAGACTGGACTATTTCTACTCCATTCCGCCCCCTAGTCTTTTTTTTTTCAAGCTCCATCTTTCTTTTCTTTTTTTTTAACTTTTGTTTATTTTTAGTTTACATCATTCACTTCCACAAGATTTTGAGTTACAAATTTTCTCCCCATCTTTCCCCCTACCCACTACCCTTAAACAGAGGTCTCACTGTATACCCTCTCCCCCAATCTGTTGTCTCCCCTATCCTCCCCCATCACCCCTCTGACTTTCTGGGAGGGCAAGATGGATCTCCCTACCCCAGTGCCTGTATATATTATCTCCCAGTTGCATATAAGTAATTATATATATTTTAACATTCAATTTTAGAACTTTAAATTCTAGATTCTTTCCCTTCCTCCCTTATCACCTACCCCCACTGGAAAGACAAGCAATTCAATACAGGCTGTACATGTGTAGTTACACTGAACATCTCCACTATGGACATATTATGAAAGACTGACTATATTTCCCTCCTTCCTATCCCATCCCCCCACTTGTTCTGTTCTCTGCTTTGTCCCTGTCCCTTTACAGATGTGTATGCTTCTAACAAACCCTCTCCCCCATGCTGCCCTCCCCTCCATCATCCCCCCTCTCATCCCCTTCCCCCCTGCTCTCCTGTAGGACAAGATACCCAGTTTAGAGTGTATGTCATTCCTTCCCTAAGCCAAATTCAATGAGAGTAAGGGTGCCTCATTCCCTTTTGCCTTCCTGTTCTTCACCTCCGTTGTAACACTTATCCGTTGCATCTTATATATGAGATGATTAACTCCATTCTGTCTCTCCCTGTCTTCTCTCATTCTATTCCTCTCCCACCTCTCAGTTTCACCTTTTAAAATATCATCCCTTCCTGTTCATTTGATCCTGTGCCCTCTGTCTATGTACACATATATACACACACTCACATATGTATTCATATGCATATATATAGACATGTGTATGTATACATATATGTACGTTTATATTCCCTTCACCTATTCTCATACTGAGAAAAGTTTCATAAGTTACAATTATCGTTTTTCCATGTTGGCGTGTAAATAGTTCAACTTTGATAAGTTCCTTATGATTTCTTTTCCATGTTTACCTTCTCATGCTTCTTGTATTTGAGTGTCAGATTTTCTGATCACTTCTGTTTTTTTCCTCAAGAATGCTTGAAAGTCTTCCACCTCCCTGAATGACCATATTTTCCCCTGAAACATTGTATTCAATTTTGCTGGGTGGGTGATTCTTGGTTTTAATCCTAGCTCCCTTGATCTCCGGAATATCATATTCCGGGCCCTTTGATCCCTTAATGTAGAAGCTGCTAGATCCTGGGTTATCCTGATTATATTTTCCACAGTATTCAAATTGTTTCTTCTTAGCAGCTTGTAATATTTTCTGCTTGATCTGGGAACTTCGGAACCTGGCTATTCCTAGGAGTTTTCTTTTGGGGATCTTTTTCAAGAAGTGATCAGTGAATTCTTTCAAGTTCTGTTTTGCCCTCTGGTTCTAAAATATTGGGGCAATTTTCCTTGAGAATTTCTTGAAGGATGATTTCTAAGTTCTTTTTTTGATCATGGCTTTCAGGTAGTCCAATAATTTTTAAATTGTCTCTCCTGGATCTGTTTTACAGGTCAGTAGTTTTTTTCAAGGA
>CM053582.1:155308553-155328557 GCA_028627135.1 Pseudochirops cupreus | reverse complement strand
AAAGTTGTTTTGATTTGCATTTCTTGAATCAATAGTGATTTAGAGCATTTTTTCATATGCTTATAGATATCTTTAATTTCTACCTCTGAAAATTGCCTGTTCATATCCTTTGACCATTTATCAATTGACTCCCACCTATTCTAAGACAGAATCAACATTCAAGCCCAGGCCTGCTGACTGGCTTCTTATCATTAAGGAGTTGTTTATAGATAGCATAAGTGATGCCATCTGTTCATTCCAGAAGTGGATATAATATGCTTATAGCCTCTGGTCACACACAGTAGGACTCTGTTGTCCTTAGGGTTATCTCTGTGTCCTCTCCTCGTCCTCTCTCCTAAATGTCAGAGGACTGTTGCATGTTAAGGGACCTCAGGATTATTGGGGGGAAAGGAAGAATTAAAGCCCATGACTATAGGAGGTTGTTTTTTGTTATTTTCCACATCATTTTGTGCCTCTGACTTTGTTCTTTTCAACACTCTTACATCCCATGACTCCTCTGATTTTTTTTATCGTGTTATAGAAATGACCCCAAGTTCTCTAGAAATTCTGACAGGTCTGACCAAGCCAGAAAAGCCTCAAGCAGAGAGCTAGAGACAATGGTGTGTATGTGTGTCATCTGGAAACCAACCAACCAGCCAATCACCTGGAAGACCAAGGAAGGGTTCCTCATCAGGGAACTGACTACCACTTCGGTGTAGATTTGGGAAGGGGGAAAAGGCCACAATGTGTCATGAAGACAATGTAAAAATGATAACCCTCCATTAAAGCTTTTCTTCAATGCCACTTCCTGGTGTGGAGGTAACCATACTTCCTAGGCTATGCTGGGAGAACAAAAGGTCGGGCAGTTCTGCCAAGCTGGAAAGACATGCAGCACAGGCTTGCCATCTGACCTGGTATCTGTTTAACACCAGAAGACTGGCTACCAGGTGGAGAACTTTTCAGCTATTACAACTCATTTCCTGAATACCATTAACTCAGCCTCAGTCACAACTAAGGCATAGAAGGGTTTTTCAGCTTTGATAGAGGGGCTACCCACCCACTTCCATAGAGTACTGAACATGCAGCAGGACGGTGGTTCTTACCAGCCTCGTGGACTTCTGCTGTGGCAGTTCCTTCCGCCAACACAGATCCCACCCTGTACATGATTTAGTAGAATCACAGGATAAGTCCTGAGAAGTTGCCTGGGACACTTAGAGATTAAATGACTTACCTAAAGTCATCCGAGTCAGTAGTAAGTGTAAGTAATGGAGTTTGAGCCTGTCTTCCTGCCAGACTCCAAGCCCAGCACCCCAGCCACTACGCCATACTACTTCTACTATATGTGCTTCCGTATTTCAGCAGCTTTGAGTTCTGGGTTTTTAGGTGTGAATGGAGCTTCCAGGGAGATGGGACAGCTGTTGTTTTTAAACTTTCTGTGTGCCCTTTGGGAATTGTCTGTATACCGTGTGTATACTTCATACTAAAAAAACCCATTTGTTGTTGAGTGAAATATTCACATGCTAACAAGCCGACTGTGAATGATTCGATTCCCATCAATGGACAGGGAGCCCAGCTGCACATTTCAGCACAGAAAATGATAAGTCATCATAGGAATGTTCAGAGAGCTGTCTTTTAGGCTTGACATCATTTCTGTGCCATAATTGACCACTATGGGTTTGGATTTCCAAAGTGTGTGGGGTCCTTCCTAATGGGAAATGGAGGCTGTGCAGAACAAAATACATGCTTTTACCAAACACTACCTCCACACGCAGAAATGTGTCATCACTTGAATGTTCCAATATTGTTTGGCCATGAAGCCAGATGTCCACCTAGGATCTACTAACACATTGTAGCCTACCCCCACCCACCATATTCCTCTACATCATCTTCTGTGCTTTGAATATGTATCCCTATTTTACAGTTTTGAGAGTGCCTCAGTTCAGAAGGGATGTGATTTGCCTGTGACACAGCAAGCAAGCTTCATATCTGGGACTTGAACTGAGGTGCTACCTGCAAAACTATACATTATTGCCTCCCAGAATGGAAAGACTTGTACTTCTTGATGAAATAAATGATAATACTTCATATATACAAAGTTTTTTCTAGTTTACAAAAGCACTTTCCTCAAAACTCTAGACGGTGCTAGTGTCTAGATAGAATGAGCCTTCATGAGGTCAGGTGATCCTTGCCCAAGGTCATACAACTAGTAATTGACAGAAGCACCATCTCAGACCAGGTCTTCTGGCACTAAATCCAGGGCCTGTTCAATTACCTTATGCTGCCCATCTGAAATTATCAGCATTAATCATCTCTATAACCACAGGTTCTTGCATGACAGAAGATGCTCTCATTCAGTTCTAAATAGCAGTGGCCTCCCTGATGAACGCCTACAGAAAACTGCATCTCAAGCACTTGTCAGCAAAGCAGGAAAATAGCTCTTTTGTGCATCTACCTCTGCTTTTATGTGTTGCACAATATCAATGACTTAATGTAATCCATTTGCTCCCTGTTCTGGAGTTTTCTATTTTCTAAAATGAAAATCATTCATTCTTAACATTCCCTTTCCCCTAACCATTTTTTCTATAGGATTCAGTACTTACACACAGTTGCTTTTTGAGTTGGTACATTAACCAAACATTGATGCCTGAAACTAGTACATGTGTCTGGGCCCATGGTCAGACCAATGACTGAGCAAGGAGGGAACGTGGACAAGAGGCTTCCTCTCCAGGAAGACTAGGTGGGGAAAAGTGGCTTGAGACCCAATAGCTCTCTAATCAACATTTGCTTATCTGCTCCAAACATTCTAGATGTCTACCACAGATCCCTTTTCTTGCCTGGTTCTTGGGATTTAGTTATCTCGATGAATGCTAACTTGACTCATCAGACTTTATACTCTCTTGAATCATAACTTAGACTTTGAATTCTGTCTCTGGGTAAGTTCTTTCCCTTGGGCCCTGTATATATAAATGCAAGAAGAAAAAGATTAGAACTGACCTTTCTTAAATATTCAGAGCAATTGGAGCAAAGAATAGTTATTTGGGAGCAGAATCATCACCTAAAGAGCTAGATTTTTTTTAAAATCACACATTCTCTGTTTGGGGAATAATGGCCCTATGGTACTTGACTAAATATGAATGACTTTAAGGGAACTTAAAACAGTGATGATATTCCATAAGGTGGCCATTATCAACATGTAACAAACTCATATTTCTATAATCCTTTAAGATTCACACAGCCACCCTATAAGATAGTTCAGATAGTATTATTCCCATTTTACAGATGAGAAAACAGACTCAAAGACAATACGGTTTTCTGATTCATAGTAAATGTCAGCATTGGAATTCAAGCCTAAGTGTTCTGAATCTTAAGACCAGCATTCTTTTAAAAAAAAATTTTTTTTGCCTTGCTATCCTCTTCATTTCTGAATAAATCCCTTCCCCATTTCTGAATAAATCCCTTCCCCATGTCCCTACTTAAATAGCCATCTGTTGTAACAAAACGGAAAAGAGAAAAGAGGAAAGGGCAGTTCAGCAAAACTAACAAACAAAAACTGTCAGAGGGTATGTAATGCAAGGTCAGTACCCTTAACTTACTACGTCTGATGTTACCAGATTGTAGCAGCAGTTGGGATAGAAAGTATTAATAACTAAGAGGACACTAAAGGGAAAGGACTCACCCAAGGTTACTCTGTAAGATAGATGCACAGCCAGGTCCTGTCCTTCTTTACTGAAAATCTTTACACTATCCTAAGGTATTCTTTCTCTGCTGCACAGGAGAGCTAGGTGAGTTCCTCAGCTGGTGTTTTGTGCATTCACAAAAAGATTCAGAACCATTAAAATGCCAGCAGAAAGAGTGGTAGGATTCACGTTTTTTATTCAAGAGGGAAATAGAAGCACTAGGTACACTTGGAAACTACAAAATGTATCAATATCTCCCCCAGCAGGGGCACATTTTTACATTCTCCCTCCTAAGCTATTGCAAAAGGAACATTGGGTTTAGTCGGGAGATGTGGGCTCAAGTCCATGAGAAGTTGGATACCTTCCAGCCTTGACATTCTGTGTTCTAACATCCCACTGCCCCTTCCAGCTATTCAAAAGAATGGTGGCTTCGAGTATTCTGTCTTCTGTATCCTTAATAACCCAGAGCCTATGTCCTGAAATTGCATTAGGGCAATTTGGTCATCTATTAGACTTTTGTGTTACAGGTGATTTTTACTACATTTGTTTATAAAGAACACTTGCCTAAAATAGATTGTCTTTACAGGGAAGCAACAACTGATCACAAAACTGCTTGTGTTACCTTTTCCTTATTTTGCCAAGTGCCACAATTGTTTTCCTATAAATTTAGATTGGTGTATTTTTTTATCTAACCTACTTATTATACTACATTCCTACATTAATCATCTTGTTATGGTTGAATGTATTAAAGAGTATTGTTTTGAATAAGGTGTTCAATAATGTTACCCTTTCTCCTTCTTCATCGAATAATTATAAACACGAATGTGATGGTACTTAGTTTTATATAATATCAATGGGATTTTTTTCTTTTTTTGGTCCTTCAGACCATTCTTGGTAATGATACCAAGACAACAACTTGAGCTTAGGAAAGTCAGCATTGAGCACAAGGTCTTGAAAACAGTAGGTACTCAATAAATCCTTACTAAGTTAAGTAAGGCACTGCTATGACTTGACTGCCTATTGGACATCTCCATGTGGATGCCTCATAGTTCTCAAACTCAACATTCCCAAAATAGAATCTCTATTTTTCTCCAAAACCATCCCTCCCATCTTGTTTCCCTTGAGGATACCACCATTCTTTTAGACACCAAAGTTTCAAATAACTTTGGAGTCATCCTTTACTCTTCCCTCTCCCCTATTCCCCCATAATAAGTCAATTGCCAGGTTTGTGGATTCTATATCAACATGTTTCATATCCTGTTCTACTTCAACAGTATCTCTGATATCCATTCCCTTCTCTTCATTCACATAACCTTTACCCAAGTTCATATTCTATCTCACTTGGACTATTCCATTAGTGTCCTAATTGGGCTCCTTGTAATCTCTCCCCTCTCCAATCCATCATCCACATAGCCGCCAAACTGATATTCCTAAAACAAAGATCTGGCCCCCGCTCAAAAATCTTCAGTAGCTCCCAGTTGCCTCTAAGAAAAAAATACAAAACCTGTGGTCTGGCATTTAAATGTCTCCATAATCTTAACTCCTGAGTACTCTCCTACTCATTTCTGATTACATCTTCATACACTCTTCATTTTCAGTTCCCATAACCTTTTAATGGGTGGTCCCCCATGTCCAAAATTTTCTCACACCTTACCTCTGCCTCAAAGAATCTCCAGCTTTCTTCAAAAGATGACTGAATGTGGAAGTCCAACTCAGGACTCCAAGCTAAAAAATCTAAATAAGTTAGAGCCAGAGTTTGATGGGAGTTCTAGGAGGAGACATAAAAATGGTCCCAGGTACTTGGAAGAGGAGAAGATCCAGGGATGGAAATTTTAAAAGGAAAGTAAGTTTATAGGAATAGAAGGTTGGCAGATATTATAGGGTCCTGGGGTAAAGTTAGGTCCTAAAAGTTTGCGCATGGAGAGAGAGAGAAGCCCAAAGTCTAAATAGAATGAAAGAAGAATTTGACAGAGGAGATAAAAATGAATGGGAGTTTGGTCTAGGGAATAGAGCTGCAAAACAGAGATAGGCCCAGTAGATAAAGATGGGGAAGGGAGTACTAGAACAGAGGTTTCTGGGATAGAAATGAAGTGAAAGACTGGTGATTCTTAAAATAGAGAATGAAAAGAAATAGCCCCATGGATGAAAATGGATGTTGGAACTAGAGAAGACAGAGGATGACTGGGGGAGGGGGTGAGGGTTAATGGGTATTTATTTAAGCGAATGACTAAACAAATTGTAGTGAAATATCATTGTGCTTTAAGAAATTGTGAATATGAGAAATTCAGAAAAACATTGGAATTTATAAATACAAGGACTATTAACAATTCAAATTAAAGGAAGACTAAAATGAAGCTGGACGCTATGGAGTTTTAATGGCCATTCCTGGTCCTTGAAAAAAAGATGAGGAAACATGAGGTGGCAGATTTTGGGTGGGGTATGACTGCATACATTGACACAATAGTCACTGTCAGTTTTTCTTAACTTTTTCTTTGTTTCAAATTAAAACTCTATGTGGAAGAATATACCTGAAAATGACCGTAATGTTAAAAAAAATTCAACAAACTTTTTTTAAAATTAAAAGAAAGAAAGCAATTAGAAAGTCTACAGATAGGTGTGATGTATATTTCACAAGGATCAAGATGGAGCTGAGGGATAGAAGTGGTATGTTTGGGAAAGAAAAGATGCTAGGAAAGGGAGTAGGAGGGGTTGGGGATAGGGATAGGACTGGGAAATAGTCTAGTACAATGTTGTCAAACTTAAATAGAAACAAGCACTAAACTTATAGGACACATACTGACTTAGAAAACCACGTACTGCTATTAACTATGTTTTTTTATATGTTTATTTAGTTAAGTATTTCCCAATTACATTTTTATCTAGTGAAGGGATACTAGGGAGTGGGATTGCTGTGTGCAGCTGCTGGCCAGGTATTTGGCACCTCTGATCCAGGGAATAGAGATAATGTATGTTTTGGGGGATGGGGTTCTAGGTGATAATAATAATACTTGTGTATTACAGTACTTTATCATTTAGAAAAAACTTTTACATACATTGCCAAATTGATTTGACGTTCGTGACAAACCTATGCAGAAAGCTGAAGCTAAATTATCCTCATTTTATAGACTTTTGAAATACTGATTATCCAAGTACTACCTCCTACGTGACCCATTTACCTCTCCAACTTCTGCTGCCCATTCTCCCCCCAAGCTGCTTTGTATTTATTGTCTATTCATATATACTTGTATATGTACATATTTGCTTCCCTGATCTAATGTAAGTTCCTTGAGCGCAGGGACTATTCCATTTTTGTCTTTGTGACAAAAATTATTAACAATGCCATGGATGATACCTTGGCTCCCTGTCCCACCTCCCTGCCAATAGGAGACAATGGCGGGCTTCTTTGTTCTCCGCCACTGGGTTAGATTTCGAGCCAAGACTGAGAGCCCGCCTCCTAGCCAATGAGACGAAGAGACAGCCAGGGGTAGGGGGCTTGACTGTATTAAGGTATAAATTCTTGTTCTGTCTTTTGTAACAAGCCTCCTCTCCTTGATCCCCACCATGGAGAGGACCGCCCTCTTCCTGTGGGGGAAGATAATAAAACTTCCTGTTCCTTCCTCTAAAAAAAAAAAATTAACAGTGCCTGGCACATAGTAGGTACTTAACACTTATTGGCTGATTGTGTTCTTGGGTTCACACTATAACATGCCTGTGGCTAAATCTCATTTCCTGACATGATGCTTTCTTCACTAGTCCAAAAGGACCGTCTGCCCCACCCATAGGAGCTGATCAAAGCAGTGTGATCAGTCAGTGTTCCTTCATTGTGACTGTCTGTTGCAGGCTTCTTTTACCCACCCCTGTGCCAAGGTGCTGGTGAAGTGAGTAGTGAGGGGATAGGGGGATGTGAGAGAGGAGAAGAATGACAGGGGTGTCTAGGGGTACAATATTGTTTTTGGAAGCTGACTGAAATGTGGAGTCTCTAGAGGCTAGGAAAATGATGTCAACACTCAGGGGTTCTCCTCTCATGAATTGGCCTCCCCTGCATGTTGGGTTTCAAGTCCACAAGCATTTATTAAGAACCTACAAAGTGCCATGGCCTATGCTAAATGCTGGGTTACAAAGAAAGGCAAAAGTCAGTTCCTGATTTCAAGGAGCTCACCATTTAATGGAGGCTTCACCTTTGGACAGTGGTTCTCAACCTTCCTAATGCCACGACCTTTTAATACAGTTTCTCATGTTGTGGTGACCCCCAACCATAAAATTATTTTCGTTGCTACTTCATAACTGTAATTTTGCTACCGTTATGAATTGTAATGTAAATATCTGATATGCAGGATGTATGTTCATTGTTACAAACTGAACATAACCCACAGGTTGAGAACCACTGCCTTTGGATATGTAGTGCTCTCTGATGGGCATTTCCCCAACTTAAACCTGCACCAGGGGATAGCCACTACCTCAGGCCAAGTGTGCGCTGCTGGTGTCTGCTCCAGAAACTTGCTCCTCCACTAGTATGTTTCCCACGAACCACATATTGGTTAACTCATTTAACTCTTAGTAAAAAACAAAAACAAAACCCTTACTAAATGGCATTGTGAAAGGAGCTACAAAACATCCTCCTCCACACAATCTGAGGGACGCTCTCTCACAGATAACCACCATGTATGTGGAGAGAGTGGGCACAAATGCAAGTAACACTAGCCCTCATTTCTATAGCACTTTAAGGTTCCCAAAGGGCCTTAAATATGTTAACCTTTGCAACAACTCTAAGAGGGATGTGCAATTATCATCCCCATCTTAGAGATGATGGAACTAGGTTAGGCAGCATGCCTAGTAGCACACAGTAAAGTCAGAGGTAGGATTCAAACTCAGTTCTTTCTAACTCCAAGCCCAGCACTCTATCTGCTCTACCTCCAAGCTAGCAAAGATGGTGTAAGAATCATAGGTTTAGAACCGGAAGGGACCTTGGGGATTGAGTATCTAATCCAGTGTTGTTGTTTTTAACTCGGTGGAGCATTTTATTCTATGAAGAATCATAGCACCCTAGAGTCAGGAAAATGCATACTATTGTAAATGTAAGTTACTTACAATTCTGAGAGAACCTAGCTGAACACATTCCTATTCTGTGCTGTGGCACACTTTCTGAGAACCATTAGCCTCATTCCGCTCCTTCAGTTTATAGGTGAGGAAACTGAAGCCCTGAGAAGCAATTTGTCCAAGGTCACATGGCTGGGAATGAGCAGAACTAGCATCCAAGCCTGTGCCTTTTGATTACAAATCCAGGCTTTTCCCACAGTAGCACATGGCCTCCTAGTGAGCAAGAACAAGATGTGAATAGAACCACGGTGGGGACTAGGCCTGTGGTTTCATTGGTATGTGGAACTCCTCCAGTTAGAAAACACCCTCTGCCAGAGCAGGTCTGTCCCCTCTCTGCAACTAATCTTGGAGAACTGCCAATAGCACTGAGAAGTTAAGTAATTTGTCCAGGGTCACACAGCTAGTACCTGACAGAGGCAAGAATTGGAGTTGATCTTCCTGGTTTCAAAGCCTCTCCAATGGAACTGGCTCACACCAAATACTAAGCAGCCCTGTCAAGCTGGGATTCAGTGTCTGATGCAACGAATCAGTCTGGGCATGAAGATTCAGATAATCAATCTCTAACAAAAACATGGGTGGGGGAGCAGTTTGCAGGAAGATAAAAACAAATAGAAGCCAGGGAAGGAGGTTTAAAGCAATGAGCAAAGAGTTCTCTGAGATCTAGAAACCTTGACATTCTAAAGGGTGAAAAAGTATACTCCTTGCCCACAGCTGGTTCCCAGATCAGAAGAGCAGGACGGCACAGTTAACCCAAAATGTCCTAGTTCTGTTTCATAACTTCTCTTGTTCACAACAGTGTCAGCTAATGTTATTGGAGCCAGGGGCTAACTGAAGCCTCCCCAGTTCAACCAGTATCCTGACTCTCTACAGGCTCCTCTTGACTCTGATCTGGGGCATTATTAAAGGAAGACTGAGTCTCCAGTCCCATTAGGTGTTAGTTGGTAACATGTGGTACCTCCCTTTTTACTTCCAACTTCCTTCCACCCCAAAACCCACGCAATCCACTCAAAGAGTTTACAGTAACTAAGAGCAAACAGATCATTCCATAGAGATAGAATATATCCACCAATTTGAATAAGTTGTTTCCGTTTCATAAACTCAGGAATCGCTCATTGTTTGAAGGGAGAGGTAGGGACAAACACAACACATGCACAGATACAATGTACACAGATGCAGTGGCTTAGTGGAAAGAACACTGGACCCAGAATCATTAGATACCTGATGTACAAGCTATGCAAACATGGTTAAACCACTTAACCTCTCTGATGCTGTTTCCCTGTCTATAAAATGAAGATGATAACATTTGTTTGGGGACATAAGGAAAGGAGACAAGCATTAAGTGCCTACTGTATGCTAGGTACTATGTTAAGTGTTCATTTGATCCATACGATAAACTTGGGAAGTAGGTGCTATTATTATCCCTATTTACAGTTGAGGAAACTGAAATAGAGGTTAAGTGACTTGCCTAAGGCGTCACAGCTAGTAAGCATCTGAAACAAAATTTTAATTCAGATCTTTCTGATACATAGTTCCCTCAGTAAATGAGATTCTTGTATATAAAGTGCTTTGAAAGTCTTGAAGCATTCGATAAATGTCAACTATTAGTGTTATAATTCACCTTAAAATATAATGGGACAAAAGAGAGATCCAGACCAAGTGCTCTAGGAAAATTTAAGGAGAGAGTGACCAGTTTCATCCTGGGGGGCGAGGGGGATTAGGAAAAGCTTCATGGTGAAGGTAGCATCTGAGCTGAGACTTTAAGGAAAAGGGGGTTTTAATAGGCAGAGATAATTTAATAGCCAGAGATCTTCATGGCCAGAGACTGTGTTTCACTGGGAAACATCTCTGACTGTTTAGGCTGTTCTTTATAAGAGATAATGGCATAGTGGAGGAGAATGAAGCTAGGAACTAGGAAGATCTTGGGCCCAGGTTCCAATTCAAATATATCCTGACTCCGTGATTGCCCATGTCAACCCTTCATGCTCTAGGCAACAAAGACTCGAGTTACAGAAAAGGAGTTGGCGGGCATTAGTAAAGGGGCATGTTTCCTCACAAGGAATTTGAAGAATATAAATATCACAAGTCTATTACCTATCACCTTCTTCATGTTGAACCCAAATCTGCCTTCTAAACTGGTCTCTAAGCCCAAATAAGACAAATCTATTCTCTTTTCTTTGGAGAAGGGAAGCCAATGCAATTGGGGTTAAGTGACTTGTCCAAAGGCACACACCTAGTTAAGTGCCAAGTGTCTGAGGTAAAATTTGAACTCAGGTCCTCCTCACTTCAGAGCTGGTACTCTGTTCACTGTGCCACCTAGTTGCTCCCCAGACAAATCTATTCTTTCCACAGGATAGCCCTTCAAAACTCTCAAGCAGAGCCTTCATGCTTATCTCTTTTTTCTTTTATTTATTTTAAATAATGTTTTATTTTTTCCAATTATATGTAAAGACAATTTTTAACATTCTTTTCTTAAATTTTGAATTCCAAATTTTTCTCTCTCCTCTTCTCCTCCCCTTCTACCTTCCTAAAATGGTAAGCAATTTGATTATTATAAAGTTATTATAGGTTATATTTGTGCAATCACATAAAATATACTTCCATATTAGTCATGTTGTGAAAGAAGAAACAGATCAAAAGGAAAAAAAACATGAAAAAAATCGGTTCCTTCTCTGAGTGTGGATAGCATTTTCCATCCTGCTTTTCTTTGTCTTCTTGTCGGAAAGTTAGACACTCCCAGTTCTCTGATTAAAGGCTATGGTCTTCTCAGAAGAGATTGTGCTTTGTCCTGTCAGTGGCGGACAAGGCATCAGTTTCTTTCACCTGTTTTTCATTCTCATAAGAGATGGTTTGGTGAGAAGTATTGAGAAAGGGAAGTGATGGCTTTTGTTTGTTTGCTTAAACTATCAATAAAACATCTTTTAAAAAGTGAACAACCCCAGTTTCTTGAATGGTCTCCGGGTCCCTTCTCCTCCTAGCTCCCCTCCTCTGGGCAGTTCCCATCTGGAGAGCCTTTCCTCTGTGCCCCTCTGACTAACCAAATCTGGCTTCAAGCCC
Organism: Pseudochirops cupreus; assembly: GCA_028627135.1. Lineage (NCBI taxonomy): Eukaryota > Metazoa > Chordata > Mammalia > Diprotodontia > Pseudocheiridae > Pseudochirops > Pseudochirops cupreus. The sequence goes on along the minus strand of CM053582.1, from coordinate 155,316,750 downwards.
CTAGATCAAGTCTCATCTCTTCCTGGAAGAGCCTTCTCAGCCTCCTTCCCCCTCCAAAAAGACTTTGCTCTTCCTGGGGCCTGGATCACAGAAATTAGCATTTCATTGTTCCTATGAAGTGTTTCTGGCTCTCCAGTTGGGCAGTGAAATCCCTGGAGGCAGGAGCCCTTTTTCTGTAGGTTGCTAATTCTGTACAGGTGCAGCACATAGGGGTCAATTAGTGTTTAGTGAGTTAGAGGAAAAGAGAATAAAGAATTTCAGGCAAAGCCAGAGAGGTAGAAGCACTTGCCCTCACAGAGCTGTGTAAGCAGGACGGCGTAGAATAATAGCTAACTTGTGTGTGTGTGTGTGTGTGTGTGTGTGTGTGTGTGTGTGTGTGTGTGTGTGTGTGTGTGTGTGTGTGTGTGTGTGTGTGCGTGTGTGTGTGTGTGTGTGTACCCTTTAAGAAAGGAGTGATCAAAATCATTTAAAGCTTACCTCATTTGATCCTCACAATAACCTTGTGAATTACGTGCTAATATTATCCCCCATTTTACAGATGAGGTAACTGAGACTGAGATAAGCTAAGAGGCTTGCCCAGGGTCACATAGCTAGTAAATATGTCTGAGGCAAGATTTGAACTCAGGTCTTCCTAACACCATGTCCATAGCAGCCCCCAGTTTCTTCTAAAGAAAGAGTCCTGGCTAGGAGGTAGGAGACCTCGATTCTTTTGCCGTGAATTTACGGTTTGCAGTTAAATCATTTCATGTCTCTGGGCTTCAGTTTCCTCATCTGTAAAATTACAAAGTTGCAATAGGTGACCTTTAAGGTTCTTTAGAGCTTTAATATTCCACGACTATGAAATTACAGTCCTCTCAAACCTAAACACACTGATTTAGTGTCTGCAAAAGGGAAGAGAAAATTTAATGTCCTGCATGGCCTGGGCCCCCACTTTATCCTGGCTTTGTGTGGTGGGTGGTGCCCCAGACTTTGTGAATGAAAAGTCATCTTAGAGCGTTGCTGCCACCTACAGACAAGCCTGGGAACTGTACCTGGGGCCAGCAAGGTAGGGAAAACCTAAAACATCCTATGAAAGCTAATTATTATTATTTATTTTTACCTGCACCTGCTTAGGCTATCAAGATTGGCAAATACATGTGAGCAGATTTCTCTTCCCCATCACTCTTTTTGTTTAAAGCCTTCTTGATCAGATATGCAAGAAAGTTAAGTGAGTAATCCAAGGTCACACGGTTAGTATGTGACAATTCAATACTGTATTGGAATAGTACTATACAGTAAAAAATGACACATGTGATGTCTGCAAAGAAACCTGGAACTATCTACATAAACTGATGTAGCGTGAAGTAAGCAAAGCCAAGGAAAAAGCAAACACAGCGACTACAACAATGGAAACAGGAAAGAACAACCACCAAAATGTTGCAAAAGTATAAAGAAAAAGTATGATTCAAAAGAGATATGAACAACCACTCTCACCCCATTCTTTTTCAGATCTGAGAGGTTCAGAAGTATTGTGCAAGTTTTCAGATTTAAAAAAATATATTTTCCCCTGATTACATGTAAAACAATTTTTACATTCATTTTTTTTAAAGTTTTGAATTCCAAAATTTGTTCTTCCCTCCTTCCCCTCCACCCCTCCCTGAAATGGTAAGCAATCTAATGTAGGTTATACATGTGCAATCAAGTAAAACATTTACATATTAATCATTTTAGGGAGGGGGGTAAAAAAGAAAAAGAGAAGAAAGGAAGGAAGGAAGGAAAGTATACTTCAGTCCATATTGAGATGGCATCAGTTTTTTTTCCTCTGGAGGAGGGTAGCATTTTTCATCATGAATCCTTTGAGATTGTCTGGGATCACCATATTGCTTAGAATAGCTAAGTCATTCACAACTGTTGATCATACAATATTGCTATTATTGTGTACAATGTTCTCCTGGTTCTGCTTACTTCACTCTGTATCAGTTCATTTAAGTCTTTCCAGGTTTTTCTGAAATCATCCTGTTCATCATTTCTGATAGCACAATATTCCATTACAGTCATATAGAACAACCTGTTCAGCCATTCCCTAAATGATGAGCACCCTCTTAATTTCTAGTTCTTAGCCACCACAAAAAGAGCTGCTACAAACATTGTTGTATGGATAGGTCCTTTTCCATTGTCTCTAATCTCTTTGGGATACAGATCTAGTAGTGGTATTTCTGGATCAAAGGGTATGCAAGATTTTATAGCTCTTTGGGCATAGTTCCAAATTGCTCTCCAGAGTGATTGAATCAGTTCACACATGTTTTCAGATCTTTATGATGTACCAAGAAGTTATGCTGATTTTTCCCCCTCTTTTTTAATGTTTAAAAATATTATTTGTTATGTGGAGCAGTTCTCTGGGAGAAGGGCAGGAAAGGGATAAATACTGGGGGAAACCGTGGTGATATTTTTTTAAAAAGGATATCAATAACAACTTTTTTTAAAATAAATTATCTAAATCCTCTGGATGAGACCAATTAGTCTGAAGACAAGAAGTTCATTAGGGAAGGACAAGAGTCTTATAGCAGAGGTGAGAGATTTTTTCCTGATTTAGTAATTTTTAGTATATTCCCAGATCTCTATAGGGTTCAGACACTATGAATACACAAGCAAGGGGGACCTGGGGGTGATGGGAAAGGGAAATAGTATTAAGAATTTTCGGAATGGTAAAGCTAAAATTGAGAATTAGAGACAGCAACCCAGCTGAACTCTCTTGACATTCGCCTCTAAACAACTTAAAAATAATGCCTCAAATCAAATTTTGGAGCAGCAGAATCAACAAAAAGTTAAGGTGAGGTATTTGTATGACCTGAAAAAACTTAGGAGGTCAACAGGAGAGGTCTGTGACATCAGGATAGAGGCCTGTCCAGAGCATACACATGTGTGTGCACACCCCCCATACACACACACACACACACACACACACACACACACACACACACACATGGCCTTAGAGGTGGCAGCAACAGCAGCAGCAGCTTCAGGAGCAAGCACCTAGACATGGTAAAGGGTTCAGACAACTGATCAGAAAGCAATTACAGGGAATACTTTGCTGGCACTGGGTACAGCTGGTGCTGATTGGCAAATTCCTGTGTCACAGTTCCAGGGTGAAGAAGAGCACTTGTGGTTGGTCACAAGGGATCAGAGACCCTGGTCAGAGTTCCAGGGTTGAGAGGAGCACTAGTGCTTGTAACTACAGAGGAACAAGAGTCCTTCCTGTGTAAAGATTAGAATACAAACCAGGAGAGCAGTGACCACTGTCTAGATACCTCTCCCTAGATTGCACCACCTTGAAAGCACCAAAAACTTGCAAACCCCCAGAACTAACTTTAAAAATAGGAGTGCAGGGATGGCTAGGTAGCCCATGAATAAAGCACTGGCTCTGGAGTCAGGAGGACCTGAGTTCAAATCCGGCCTCAGACACTTAACATTAGCCGTGTGACCTTGGGCAAGTCATTTAACCCCAATTGCCCTGCCTCCCCTCTTCCAAAAAGCAAAAAAAAAAAGCAGTACAAAAATGCTTAAAGCTTGATACAGTGCCCCCCCACTCCTAAGTGAGCAGAGCTAAACTTTAACATAAAGTTCAAAATCAAGAAATAGTCTGGGAAAATGAGCAAACAACAAAAAAAGAACTTGATGGCAGGGAAGACTAAAACAGAAATTCAGAAGAAGACAGCTATGTGAAAACAGGTATAAGCAAAGCCTCAAAGAAAAATTCCAATTGGGCCCAAACCCAGCAAGAATTCTTAGAAAAATTAAAGAGATAAAAATGGTAAAGGAAAAAATTGGGGAAAGAAATGAGAGTGATGTAAGAAAATTATGAACAAAGAATTAACAGCTTGATAAATGGGCACATACACACACAAACCTGAACAGGGGAAGCTCGATGGTGCAGTAAATAGAGGAACAGCCCTGGAGTCAGGAGGACCTGACTTCAAATCTAGCCTCAGATACTTGACACTTACTAACTGTGTGACCTTGGTCAAGTCACTTAATGCTTACTGCCTCATCTCCTCAATAAAAAAAAAAAGCCTGAACACTGAAGAAAATAACACCTTAAAAGACAAAATTGGCCTAATGGTAAAAGATCTACAAAAATCCACTGAAGAGAAGAATTCCTTAAAAAGCAGAATTGGCCGAATAGAAAAAGAGGCACAAAATCTCATTGAAGAAAATAATTCCTTAAAAATTAGAATCAGGTTAGTGGAAGCTAATGACTCCATGAGACATCAAGAAACAATAAACTCAAAAGATGAAAAAATAGAAGAAAATGTGAAGTATCTCATTCAAAAAACAACAGACCTGGAAAACAGATCAAGGTGAAATAACTTAAAAATTATTGTACTACCTGAACACCATGAAAAAACAAGCCTAGACATCATATTTCAAAAATTATCAAGGAAAACTGCTTTGTTATCTTAGACCCAGAGGATAAAATAGAAATTGAAAGTATCCATTAATTATCTCTTGAAAGAGCTCCCAAAACGAAAACTCTTAAGAATATTATAGCCAAATTCCAGAGTTTCCAAGTCAAGGTGAAAATACAGCAACCAGCCAGAAAGAAACGATTAAAATGTCATGGAACCAACGTCATGATCACATAAAATTTAGCCGCTTAAAGGAGCAGAGGGCTTTAAATATAATATTTTAGAAGGCAAGGGACCTAGAATTACAACCAAGAAACACCTACCCACAAAACTAAGTTTAATCCTTCAGTAAATAAAATGGATATTTAATGAAATAAAGAACTTCCAAACATTCCTGATGAAAAGACTTGAGCTGAATAGAAAATTTGAGATTCAAACAGAAGACTAAAGAGAAACATAAAAAGGTAAACATGAAGGAGTAATCACAAGGAATGTAGTAAAGTTAAATTGTTTACATTCCTATATGGGAAAATGATACCGGTAACTCCAAAGATCTTTATCATTATTTTAGGGCAATCAAAAGGAGTTTACATAGTCAGAGGACATGGGTGTGAGTCAATAATGTTGTAATGGTATTTTTAAAAATGGAGTGAAAAAGAGGGATGAGAGAAAGGGGAAAGGAAAGGCAGAATGGAAAATTTTTTGTCATATAAAAGAGGCATGCAAGAAAGGACTTTTACAGTGTAGGGGGAAATGGGGGGAGGGCAATGTTTGAACCTCACTTTCATCAGAATTGGTTCAAAGAGGGAAAAATGCACACACACACATACAAATACGTATATAATGTACATACACATACACATTTACCTATATACACATACATACATATACATACATACACTCAAGTGGAAGAATGGGAAAATTTTTCTCACAAAAAATGAGTATTGTAGAACCACTTATCAGAGGTAAGTCTTTCAAAATTGTTTGTCTTTGTGATGTTGTTGTTATTGTATAAATCAGTGTCAGATTTTATATCCCTGGACTCAAAGATCATTGCAGATAGCAACTGTAGCCATGAAATGAAGACACTGGGAAGGCAGTGACAGCTTGGCCACAGCAGGTTGAGATAAAGGTCTGCAGCTTCACTGGGGGATGGAGAAGAGGAGGTGTGTCAAAGGTTAAAGTACAGTGTTATATAAGGGGTGAGGGATGAGGGAAGAGTAGACCAAATAATTTGGGGCAGAGGTTTTCATTCTATGTCCTGAGGCAATTGGAGTAAAGAGACCTGGGTGGGTCCATATTAGACAGACACCAAACTGTCCAGACCCTGGAGCTTTTTTAACTATCCTGAAGCCCTAGAGCAGTGGTTCTCAACCTGTGGGTTTGGGGGTCAAATGACCCTTTCACAGGGGTCACAGGGGTTGCCTAAGACCATGGGAAAACACATATTTCTGATGGTCTTAGGAACCGAGACGCTGCTCTTCTATCCATCTCCAGGCGGGTCAGCCCACATGCAGATACGCCCACATACAAGTATTAAAGGGTCGTGCCATTAGGAAGGTTGAGAACCACTGCCCTAGAGAGAGGATGGACTCAAGAAATCCAGCTGGAGCTTCATGTATGGGGTGCTCAGGGAGCACTAGCACCCCTGGTGGGAGGGCTTGCTGAGCCCTTTTCAGGGCTGCTCATCCACCTTTGGGGTCTATTTCCCCTTAGCTCTCACCTATGGCTCCAAAAAGCTGTAGCATGTACAGCGACCACACTCAGTAAAACAGATTGAGGGTAACTGACAGGCCTCAAACCCTTTGGTAAGTTAAGGAGATGTCTACCCCAAGTTTGTGAAGACTTCCTCCAGTAGAATGGGTATATGAGAACAATTTGTTCCAAGGGCCATGAAGGTGGCTGAAGCAGGTTCTGTGGAGTGCCTAAAGTTTAGGCATTGAAGATGACAAAGTCATCCTCTGCATCCCACGTCATTGCCAGTCACCTTGACATCTGTCTTGCCACAGGACTGGATAACTCAGGAAGAGAGTGAGGCTGATAATATCACCTGTGATGTTGTTGGTCCTCTTTGAAAATGAAGGATCAACAACAACAGCATAACACCAGGTTAGTCAGTCAACAGGCGTTTCTAAGTCCAGAGAGCAACATCTCCCATGATCACCCTGTACGCTTCCTACCATGGCTTGGAGACTGTTACCATGTGTCAGAGACTTCTGGCCATATTTCTTCCCCTGCCCTTCCCAACTCTGCATTAGAGGTGTCAGTTCCAGCCCAGTCAGTGGGCTGTCCTAGCTTCCTTCTCTTGTTATCCCTGCATCCCTCTCCCTTGGATGTCTCCAGGTCAGCTACACAACCTTCCCTTCCCTTGAAGAATAAATATAATAAATAAAAAGAGCTTGTTTCTGTCAGGACTGGCTGGGCTGATCTAATTCTTCAACAAACCTTTAGTCCTAGTCTTGGATCACCAGCAACCTTGGACTAGGTGACCTTAAGAACCCATCGAATTCCAATATTTGCAACAAGATGTTGGAAGCCAGTGATCACTGGTAGGCAGTGTTAAATCTTGGTTTGGGTCTTGCCCAGGTCAAAAGGCAAACTCAGGCAAGAAAGATCAAGTAATCTATTAATACAGCAGGGCAGCAAGTAGAGTGCTGCCAGCTTGGATTTCAAGCTGCTTTTATAGACAAGAGTAAACAATTTCCATATAAGGGCAAAAGTTTGGTAATTAATATTGGTAATCATGAGGAGATGGGATTAGTGCCACTTCACATTACAGTTTCATAGGAATCTGGGTTTAGTGTGTATGCACAAAGGTATTTCTAGACCACATGTTGTGTTCACAGCAGTGGCTGACTTGGCACAAGAAGAACTCAAGCAAGCAAGCAATAAACATTTATTAACTGCCCACTGTGTGCCAGGCACTGTGCTAAGCACTGGGGATTCAAAGAGAGATGAAAGACAGTCCCTGCCCTCAAAGAGCTTCCAATCTAATGGGGGAGACAGCATGCAAGCAGATGTATACAAAGCAAGCTATCTGCAGGAAAAATGGGAAATAGAGGGAACAGAGGGAACAGAAGGAAGGCACCCGAATTAAAAGAGGTTAGGGAAGGATTCCTGTAGTAGATGGGATTTTAGCTGTGACATGAAGGAATCCAAGGAGGTCAGTAGGCAGAGCAGAGGAGGGAGAGCATTCCAGGCATGGGAAAAGTCCCCAGCTGCAGAAAGTTACCCAGAACCAAGAGATGCAGTGTCTTGTTTGTGAAACAACCAAAAGGCCGATGTTGCTGGATCAAAGAGTACCTACTGAGGGAGTGAGGTGTAAGAAGACTGGAAAAGTAGGAGGCTAGGTTATAAAAGCCTTTGAATTTCCAACAGAGAATTTTGTATTTGTTCCTGGAGGCATTAGGAAGCTACTGAATTTTCTTAAATGGGGGGAGGGGCTTCTGTGCGGAGGTGACACGATCAGACCTGCACTTTAGGAAAATCACTTAAGTGGCTGAATGGAGACTGGATTAGAGCACAGAGAGACTAGGGGCAGGCCAACCCACCAGCAGGCCATTGCAATAATCACGACCTAAGGTGATAAGGTCCACACCAGAGTGGTGGCAGCATCAGAGGAGAGAAGGGGGCTTATTCAAGAGGTGCTGAGAAGGTGAAATTAATAGGCCTTGGCAGCAACTTGAATATGAAGAGATAGGAAATAATGAGGAATCCAGGATGACTCCTAAATTGTGAGCCTGGAAACTAGGTAGATTGCCCTCTGAAGTAATAGGGAGGGGGGCAGCTAGGTGGTGCAGTCAATAGAGCAC
>CM053582.1:155289496-155308053 GCA_028627135.1 Pseudochirops cupreus | reverse complement strand
TGTGTGTGTGTGTGTGTGTGTGTGTGTGTGTCCCTTGTGGAAAGGATGGCACTAGGAGGGACCCTAGGTGGTAAAGTACATGGGGGAGAGAGAAAAGGGAGGGGAAGAGAGAGACAGAAAAGAGACAGACAGAGACAGAGAGAGACAGAGACAGAGAGATTTTATAACTGCTGGGATCCTTCCTGGCATGAACAAAAACAGCTGAACAAAAGAGAAACTTACTGATGATTGAGACACATTTTATAATTTCTCAGAGCAGTGAAAAAGACAAGATGAATCCTAGGCAATGAGAATAACAGCCTTTGTCAGGACCAAGGTTATGAGTGTTAGGTAGTGGATGTTGCATTACCTGTCTGGTTTAAAAGGAAAACCATTTCCCACAAGGTCAAAGCTAAGGAAATTGACTACAGAGAAAGTCATACCCTAGGGGGCAGAAAGAGCTTTCTCTTCACCAGCACAATAGCACCTGCCCAGCACCAACTGCTAGTATAGGAATGGAGAACCTACGGCCTGGAACCCACATGTGGCCCTCTAGGTCCTCAAGTGTGGCCCTTTGAATCCAAACTTCACAGAATATGAATTCAAAGGGCCACACTTGAGGTCCTAGAGCAGTGGTTCTCAACCTTCCTAATGCTGCAACCCTTTAATACTCATATGTGGGTGTATCTGGGCATATCTGCATGTGGGCAGACCTGCCTGGAGACGGATAGAGGAGCAGTGTCTCAGTTCCTAAGACCATCAGAAATAGGTGTTTTCCAATGGTCTTAGGCGACCCCTGTGAAAGGGTCATTCAACCCCCCCAAAGGGATCGTGACCCACAGGTTGAGAACTGCTGTCCCAGAGGGTCCCTTGTGGTCACAGGTCCATCTCCGCCCCCCCCTTGTGCTAGAATATGGTCATCTTGTAAGTCTCAGCCATTTTAACATGAGGAGCTGACCCTGAAGTAATGACAGGTTTTCTACTGTGATAAACTGGCTGTGAAAGTATTTTTCAAAGAACAAATTCCAGAATTGTTATAGGAATGGGGAACCTTTGACCTCGAGGCCACATGTGGCCCTCCATGTTCTCAAGTGTGGTCCTTTGACTGAATCCAAACTTCACAGGACTAATCCCCTTAATAAGGATTTGTTCTGGAAGACTTGGACTCAGTCCAAAGGCCACACCCCAGGATCAAGAAAACCACATGTGGCCTCAAGGCTGCAGGTTCCTCACCCCTGAACCCTGGCAACATTTCTGGAATAGGACTGTCCAGGGTGAATACTGCATACATTATTCTTTTAGGTTCTGGAACAGTTGGTTGGTTTTGTTTTAAACTCATTACTTTATACTCAATTTTGTAGAAGCTAAAAAATAACATTAGAAGCAATCCTTCCATGTACAAAGACCCTCCTAGAGCCCAGGAATCACACAAGTAGTAAATTATAGAAGCTGGAATTTCAGTCTAAATTTCATAGTACATATAGTTTTAATACAAAATTTACTGTGGTTATTTTTCTATATATGTATGAGAAATGGAGAGAGGGGACGAGAGGGGAAGGAGAAGAGACAGGGAAAGAAACCAAGAGAGACACCCTAAAGATGGACAAGTCATTAGCCATGTTGGTACTCCAGTTTATACCACTCTCGAGTTGTAGAGAAGGGATAGGAAAGAAAGGTTAGGGCTGAGCAAGAGGGACAAAGGTTCCTTTGTTGGCAGGCAGATAAGGGGAAGACTGGGGCAGAGAAAGCATGCCCTAAAGCCCCTCCAGGCCGAGAATCCCTTTTTTTAATCCCTTCTTCTTAGAAGGCCTTCTCCCTAGGCCCTACCTAGGTCTCTGACATTTGGATCTGCTGCTCCCTGAGTAATGGAGGCAGGCAGGGAAGGAGTGGTGATGAACCTAGGAGCCTAGGCTATGGCCTCAGCTTCTGGAAGCCCCAGGTTGGGGAGCTAATGATTGATGCTTGATGTGCGTATGTGTAATTTCAAAGAGATCTCATGTTAAGGGAGAGGGGTGACAATGCAACACACACAGACAAAGACACACACACACACACACACACACACACACACACACACACACACACACACACACACACACACACACACACACACTTTCCCAATTACAAAGCCCCTGAAGGAAAACGCAGTTACTGTAGAAACTGTAGTTACTATTATGGCCACAAGGTGGAGGTGCTTCTCCCATTCTCTCCAGTCCAGACCAGAGTTGGCCCCATTCAAACCAGCTTAAACCACAGTTGCTTGTAAAACCCTAGCCCAGACAGGAAGAGGGCCAACAGGATGCGCCTGAATTAGGGTACAAGAAGAGTGTTTGTACCTTTTTGAGAATTTCTATAAGCTTGTCCCTATGTGGGAGTCCCAGCATGTCTCCCCTCATATGTTTGTGCTTCATAAAGGGCCTGACATATAGGAGATGCTAATAAATGGTTATTAACTGAATAAGTGAATAATGAATGAATAAGTGTTTATTAACTGTGCATGCTTGGGTTCTGTGCCTTTGCTCTATGTCCATTCCTCTGGGCCATATCGCCTTGTGAGTTTTTGTTTGCACATCTGTTGGGTATATATATATATACCTTTACAGGCTGCTACTACATTATGTGGAAAGACGCTAGGGATTAGGGTCATCAGAAGACCTGACTCCAAGTGCTAGCACTGTGACATTTAATGAGTCATTTACATCTCTGAGCCTCAGTTTCCTCCCATGTAAATGGCAATCATAATTTCTGCTCTTGCCTTTTTCCCAGGCACTTCTGCTTATACTGGTGAAGTGTTTTCGTATACCTTAAAGCTAGAGAAATGAATGTTAGCATTTTTTTGTTGCCAGTATCTGTGTGTGTTTCTATGGGTTATAAGAACATGGTCAGTTTGTCCTTGGGCCTTCAGTGGGGGTGGGGTGGGGAAAATGAAGGGCTTCCCTTTGCTTCTCTGCTTGCCTTTTCCTGTGTGGCCCAGAAGAAGTCAGAGCAAAGCTCCTGTATCTCCTGTAGGCCCCAGCCTGGCCCCCCAACCACAGCTGTTGGTGCTGCCCGAGGCAATGTCCCTCAGGAAGCAGAGAAGTAGCCTCCTTAGTCCCCTAAGCTCCTCATAGAATCATGCTAAAGACAGCTGGCTATGTGTCTCCCTCCCCTCTCTCCCTTTAGTCCTCCCAACAACCAATCCTGATGAGATCAACCCCCTAACTTGGGGCCTCCAGAAGCCACAGCCCTGGCCCATCACCTCCCTGTCACTCCCCTCCCCCACATCCCTCCCAACAATGCGCACACACAGCTGCAGATTCAGAAATTGGAGAGCAAGGGATTCTTGGCCACTTCAGAGTGTGGCCTTATCCCCTTCCCCCCAATCTTGGCTGCCTATATTGAAACCTCTGTCTGTCTTCTCTCTTTGTCCCAGCTTTTCACCTGTATTCAATTCAGTTCAACACCATATCAAGCTCTAACCATAGAAAAGGTTTTGTGCCTACTCTGGGAGAGATGCAAAGATGGGTAGGACCCTTCCCTCAGGAAGTTTACAGTCCAGAAGGTCAGGACTTCCTTTAATACTAGGAATGAGCCAAAAGGATCTCAGAGGCCTTCTAGTACAAACTATCTGAAGAAAAATCCCCAACATAACATATCCAACAGGTATATGCTAGTGCTTGAAGAATTCTGGTTAGGAGCAACCCAACCCCCACTTCTTACGGTCGCCCATTCTACTTTCAGACAACTCCAGTTGTTAGGAAGTGTTTTCTGATGTCCAGCTGAAATTCACCCTTCTCTAACTTCTGCCCATTGATCCTAGTTCTGCCCCCACCTTTACCCCTCCCCTGCCACCCCCAATCTAGCAGAGTCAATCTAATCCCTCTTTCATGTGAAAGACATTCAAAACAACAGCTTTCACATCTGGCATCCCCAGTTCCTTCAGTGGATCATCTCCACTCCATGACATCTCTACTCCAAATATTCAAGTGGGCTATTTGTGTCCAACCCATGGTAGAGCCTTCCGAGCTCATATGGGGCTGATCAGCCAGTCAGACACATTGTACCTTAACCCCAACATAGTGATGTCATTTTTGGTCTTCTCTGAGCACAAAGAAAACCACCAACCAATATGGCATGACCTTGAGACCCTTCATCAGCTGGATTTCCTCCTGATATTCTTAGCCACACTGGTTGTGGGTGAGTTAATGACAAGGGTAGCAGTACCTAGCATTTCTACAGAGAGACCACTAGGTGGCGCAGTGGACAGAGCAATGGGCCTGGAGTCAGGAAGACCAAAGTTCACATTCAGCTTCAGTTACTTTGTGACCCTAGGTAAGTCACTTAATCTCCATTCACCTCAGTTTTCTCATCTGCAAAATGAGGATAATAATAGTACCTACCTACCTGCCAGGGTTGTTGTGAGGGTCAAATAAAATGATGGTTGTAAAGCGTTTGGCCCAGCTGGCACATACTGGGCACTATGTGAATGCTAGCTATGATTATGATTATGATGATTGTAGTGAGTTTAAGATTTGTTAGGCACTTTACAAATATCATCACATTTGATCTTCAGAGTTCTGAGAGATAAGTACAATTATTATCCCTACTTTACAGAGAGGAAAATGGATCCTAAGAGATGTTAAGTGACTTGCCCAGAGTCACACAGCTAGTAGATGTCAGAGGTGGGATGCAAACCCAGGTGTTCCTTCTTCAGGTCCAGCACTCTGGGTCAGAGGCTTTTCCCAAGGAAAAGGAAGCAAGAGCTAAAGAGTAATTTTTGAGAAGCCTCCAAGATTGATCTTGGTCCATGGGACCTCAGAGGTTGTGGTTGTGGGCCACAATGTTCCAGTTCTTCCTGAAATGTGCCCAGATTGCACCCCTCCATAGTCCAGATGGGGTCTGGCCAGGGCAGCTTGCAGCAAGACTGCTACCTTCCTCGTTCTGAACACTCTGCCTGTCTTCATGGACCCTGAGTATGAATGCCATATTCACTGTTGAGAAAGAGAAACAAACAAACAAAAAAAAACACAACTCCCTCCCCCCCAAAAAAATCCCCCAGCTCTTTTCCGGTGGAACTGTCATGCCCTTATGACATTAATTTTTTTTTTGGACCCAAGTATAAGACTGCTTATCTCAGTTAAATTTCAACTTGGTCCAGTGTTCTGGCCTTTAAAAATCTTTTTGAGTCCTGCTGTCATCCAGTATAAAAGCTACTACTCCCAGCTTTATGTCATTAAGTCTAATTCCCTAAATTTACAAAAGAGGAAATTAAGATCCAAAGCAGAAAGGCTACTTACAATAAATCGTATGACTAAGACATTCAGGAAGGGGATTCAGATCCAAGTTTTCTGACTACAAATCCAAGGCTCTTTCTGTGTTTGCATGTTGTCTTCCCTAGCAGAGTGTAAGTTCTTCAGGGTAAGGGAGAGTCCAAACTAGCCATGTGTGCCCTTGGGGTAAGCTGTACAAAACAGATTGAGGGCAAGAAGCCTGTACATTCAACTTTTAAAGTCAAATTTAGGTGGGAATAAGGGAAAGAGCAGGTAGGTGGCTCCATAGTGCACAGACCTCTGGTCCTGAAGGCAGGAGGACCTGATTTCAGATTTGCCCTCAGACACTTAACAAGCTGTGTGAGCCTGTGCAATTCACTTGACTCTATTTGCCTCAGTTTCCTCATCCGTAAAACGAGTTAGAGAGAGAAATGACAAACCACTCCAATATCTTTGCCAAGAAAACCTCAAATGGGAGCAGCTAGGTGGTGCAGTGAATAGAGCACCGGCCCTGGAGTCAGGAGGACCTGAGTTCAAATGTGACCTCAGACACTTGACACACTTACTAGCTGTGTGACCTTGGGCAAGTCACTTAACCCCAATTGCCTTGCCTTCTCCCCTCAACAAAACAAAACAAACCTCAAATGGAGTCATGAAGTTACCTACTAAGCAGGAATAATTCATTAAAACAACCCCCAACTCTATACTCATGGTATCTATCTTTCTTTTTTTTTTTTGCTTTTTTTTTTTGGAGGGAGGAAGGCAGTGCAATTGGGGTTAAATGACTTGCCCAAGGTCACATGGCTGGTTTTCTGCTAAGTGTCTGAGGCCAGATTTGAACTCACGTCCTCCGGACTCCAGGGCTGGTGTTCTATTCACTACACCACCTAGCCGCCCATATACTCATGGTATCTTGAGATCCTCTCTCCACAGGAGATGGTGTTTTGGGATTATCTCTACAGTATGATATACCAGTGTCTCTTTCCTTTTTTTTTTTGGCCATCTTCATTCATGTCTCACTCTCCATGACCCCAGTTGAGGTTTTCTTAGCAAATTCACTAGAGTGTTTTGCCATTTCCTTCTCCAGTTCATTTTACAGATGAGGAAACTGAGGCAAATGGGGTTAAGTGACTTGCATAGGCTCACACAGTTTGTTAAGTGTCTGAGGTCAAATTCAAACTCAGGTCCTCCTGCCTTCTAGACCAGAGTTCTATGCACTATGGTGCCACCTAGCAACAGCAACAACAGAAAGGTAATTATTTCTGGTGACTAAGAGCTCAATGTCAACTCTCCCTACCCCCATTCCTTCCCCCCTGCCACCCCTAACTCTCTAAGCTGCTGCCTAGAAGCTGATCTATTGGAGAGGGAGTTTTCTTTCTGAGAGTTCCTTGTATCAGTGGAATCACAGGGCCAGTCTAAAAACAAACACAGCTAGTCAGTTCCCTGGCCTCTGTCAGTTCCCTCTAAACCTGAGTGCCCAGAGTGAAAGCCCTGTCCGCTCCTAGCTGGAGCTAGAACAAGGATTAGCGCACGTGTTTTCTTTGTATCCGGGGTGTAGCACAGTATAGTGCCTTGCAAATAGACACTTTTTGCTCAATAAATGGCTTATCAAATGTTTTGATGCCCCAACTACCGCCAAACAAGTTTCTGTCTTCTCCTCCTCCTTCTCTTTGGCCTTGTCCTCCCACTTGAATGCATTTGTAAAGGAATTCTGTCACTTTTGGGGAGGCACTTGCTCCTCCTGTCTACTGGTTAAAATGCTTCTCTCTTCTTTTAGGGCCCAAATTAGGTTTCAGTGTCCTTTGTGGAATTATCCTTGACCCCTCCAGCAAATCTGTTGTTGTTCAGTCTTTTTTTTGCTTTATTTCAGTCTTGTCCAACTCTTTGTGACCCTACATGGGGTTTTTTGAAGCAGTTTGCCATTTCCTTCTCTTGATCATTTTACAAATAAGGAAACTGAGGCAAACAAGGTCAAGTGACTTGTCCAGGGTCCCACAGCTAATAAGCATCTAAGGCCAAATTTGAACTCAGGTCTTCCTAACTCTAGCCCTTGGCTCCTTCTACTGCACCATGTAGTTGCCCCTATTCTCCCCACCCCCAACCACCTAATAAATGTGATCTTCCCTCTCTTCAGATTTCTCATAGCTCTCTGTCTATGTCCTCGCCTCCAACACGTTCTACTTTAAAAAGAAAAGAATCATTCTCCATAGGATCATAAATTTAGAACCTGAAGGAACCTTAGTTCAAATTTGACCTCAGACATTTACAAGCTGGGTGATAGTGAGCAAGTCACTTTACCTCTGTTGGCCTTACTTATCTCCTCTACAAAATGGGGATCATAATAGCAGCTACCTCAAAGGATCAAATGAGATGTGTGCAAAAAGCGCTTAGCACAGTACTATGCATAGTGCGATGAATCAGTCATTTCCTTTATAGTGGAAAGAATATTCAGGAGACTTGTATTCAAATCCTGGCTCCCAACTCTTCACAGAATCACAGAACTTCAGTGTTAGAAGTGGACTCAGAGATCCCTCAAGCCTGAACAAGACTCTTATGTATATACAGACGTGTCAAACATGCTCCTGGTGGGCCTCATGTAGCCCACAACACTTCCAAGTACAGTCCGGATGTGGAACCATATTATAATATAATTGGAAAACATATAACAGAATAAATAAAAACAAAATAAAATATAGATAATGTTGTTTGGTCATGTCTGTGACCTTATTTAGAGTTTTTTTGGCAAAGATACTGGAGTGCTTCGCCATTCCTTCTCCAACTCATTTTACAGATGAGGAAACTGAGGCAAACAGGGTTAAGTGACTTGCCCAGGATCACAAAGCTAGTAAGTGTCTGAGGCCAGATTTGAATACGTGAAGAGGAGTCTTCCTGACTCCAGGGCCTGTACTCTATCCATTCTGCCACCTTGCTGCCCAGGATAATATTACACTCTAAAATTAAGTTGCTATGCAGCTGGCAGGGGGTCCTTGTTTATAGATTAGTGGTCCTGTTGCTTTGAGTTTAACACCAAGGGTCTGTAACAGAAAGAAGTAGTTACCCAGCCTCTATTTGAAAACCACCAATGAAAGAGGTAGCACATTCTATTTGGGAATGTCCTTAATTATTTTTTTCATAATAAAAAGGATAACAAGCAGATAGAATATCTGCAAAGATTGTTATAACAGCCTCTTCTCATCATCAAGAACAATGGCACAACCACATTTAGCCTCTAACATCACGGGACCAGATGTGCTTATGGAGGATGTGGGTATGACCCTCAAGACAACAGAGATGAGAAAAGCAATGTGACTGGGCCAAACAGAAGCAGAAGACAAACAAATCTGTGCCCGAGGTGCCAACGCAAGTGTGGCAGTGTTGAGAAGTAGATTCATAAGGTGTTCAAAGGGTAGAAAAATATCCAAAACATGGACAAAATGTTAAATATTATTATAAAAAAATACAAAAACAAACCTAAGACTTCAATAAATAAACCCACATAGCTACTTTTCCTTCTCCATAAAACTATTAGAAGAATCTACAAACAGGTTGAGGGCATCCTTGATGAAGGTATTAGAAAGGAACAGTCTTGACCAGTGACATTCCACACTAGAAAACATCTCTACCCTCCCACCACTTCCTGAAAGATATGGACAGCACATGATACTGCTCTACCTGTTGTTTATTGGTTATGTTTAAAAGCATTTGATTCTGTAGAGCAAAATTCTACCTTAAAGGCTTTGTTTTAGAGGCAGCAAGCTGGTAGAGTGTGTAGCATGCTGGACTCGGAATCAGGAAGAACTGAGTTCAAATCCAGCCTCTGATACTTAACGGCTATGTGACTCTGAGCAAGTCACTTAACACTCTTTGCTCCAGTTTCCTCAACTGTAAAATGGGAATAATAGTAACCCTCTTGTCCCAGAGCTGTCCTAAAGACCAAATTAGATTTTGTATCTTTGTACAAGTGCTTTGCAAACCTTAAATGCTGTACAAATGCCATCTATTACTATAATTATCCTCCTATGAGGTATCTCCTATGTCAAAATTATACAAGATTACTTGAAAGAAAGAACAACAGAAATAGCCTTGGCCAACAAGTTTCTGAACATTAATATCAAGCAAGAAAAAAACCAGGAAGCTATAGATTCACTGAAGGTGTTTTCCACAGTCATGGAAGAAATCATAGTGTAGATTCCATTTTGAGGAGGTGCTCCTGATTAGTGGTGTCCTGTTCATGGATATGTAGTGTCAATGCAATTTTCACAGCACCAACAGTGACTATCAATATGCCAGCATAATTCTGAATTGCAAAATATAACAGACTCTCCATATAGAAGACAGAAGCAAAACATTTATTCAGATGCCAGAAAGCCAAATCCCCAAACCAGAAAGTTAAATTCCAACACCAGAAAGTCAAATCCATCATAGCAACAAAGAAGTTAATACACCTTATCACCACAGAGAGCAACACTGTACCTTTAGCCTTCCCACAAACAAACACCCAGAAGCCTAGCTGTCTCCTTGCCTGAATCCTCTCTCTCCCACCTTGCTAACTGCTCTGAGTCACAGCTTCCTCTGGGTTCTGCTCTACCTCTTCAGCAAACTCCTACCACCACAGGCTCCATGTGACTACATTTGGCCTATTAGGAGGCAAGGAAGATCTTCAAAGTAGGAAAGATCTTCAAATTCCCTTAGGCCTATTAAGCTACAGGGAGTATCTTAAAATTACTATTATTATTACAGGATATCATGATATTAATTGAATCAAGACCCAGAATATTTTGAAGCCTCCTAAATAAGATGCATAAGCACTCTTATGAATTGGCCTAACTATCCATGTGGGAGATATCAAGTGGATAGATCATGGACATTGATTTGCAGTTGAATGGATCAATCCTGAGAGTTTGTCCATTAGCAGCTTTGTTCCTTGGACAGACACTGCAAATAGACAGTGAGCTGGTTCCAGACAGAACTGGAAAACAACAATTTGGATTGCCTTTGGGTAACTGCAAAGTTCTTTCAATAATCCCAGACTTCTCCCTAAAAACAAAGAGCCATATTTTTCAAACCAATAGTCTTCCAATGCCATTGTATGTCTGAGAATCATGGAGTGTTATAGTCCATGAGGAGCTGAAATTGAGGGTCACTCAAAGGGGGTGGGCATGATGGACACAGTCAGGCTGCCACATCATGTGTCCCAAGCAAGGAATCACAAAGAGGAAGTGGTATAGAAGCTGTCAGTCAAGAAATGAATAATGGGGCAGCTAGGTGGCACAGTGAGTCAGGGGGAACCTGAGTTTAAATGTGGCCTCAGACACATGACACACTTACTAGCTGTATGACTTTGGGCAAGTCGCTTAACCCCAATTGCCTTACATTCCTCTCTCCAAAAAAAGAAAAAGAAAGAAATGAATAATGAAAAAAGAATGGTAATGCCTTCCCTATATTGATTATCTCTGGTTTGTCCCACCTGTGGCTTGTTTGCTGTAGTTCTTTGCCTGTTGTCTCTCCATTAGACAGTGAGCTCCCTGAGTGCAAGAACAGCATGTCTTTCACCCCTTTGTGTATTTTCAGCACTTAGCTAGTTCCTGGCACACACTAGGAGCCTAATAAATGTTTATTGACTGACTGAAGACGGGTTGGTCGCACGGTAAGTATGAAAGCTAACCGATGGACAGATTGTGTGCTCCACAGGGACTTTTGATATGTCAAGAGAATTCAAGGAAGCCCCCCAATATGTTGGTAGACTTCCTGTTGGGAATTCATGTGAAGATATGGGCAAGAATTACACAGAATGAGCAGTCAAGGATAGGGTTCCTCTACCTTACTAGAGGCAATAATGAGAACACAAATCTGTTTTCATCCTTGAAAATATAAATAAAAATCATTGCTGATGTTTATGTAGACGAGCTTTAAGGCCTGAAAAGCCCATCACATTTTATCTCATTTGATCCTCACAACAATCCTGTGAAAGAAATGTTATTATTAGTTCCATTTCATAGATGAGAAAACTGAGTATTGGTAAGGTTAAGTGAATTGCCCAGTCAAACAACTAGTAAGTTTCTGAGTCAGGATTTGAACCCAAGTCTTTTTTACTTCAAGCCCAGCAATTTATCCTTATGTAAAATAGAAATCAGCCCCCCCTGTGACTTTCTCATTTGCTCTGAGTTCTACACTCTGTCGTCAAATGGAATGAGTATAGTATCTCTTTTACATTATAATCCTTCAAATACTTAGACAGCTATCCTGTCTCTTCTGAGTTTTTTTCTTCTCTGGAATAAACATTTGCGTTTCCTTCACTTGTTCCTTATAGGACGCTGTTTCAAGTCCCCGCATTATCCTGGTTATCCTCCTGGGGACACACTTGAGGTTCTCAGTTCAGGGGCAGCCAGAACCAGTTCTAGCAGGAGCCAGAGAACAGGTTGTTAAATTTTCCGTGTGAGCATTTACACCTTGGAAAGGGGCAAATGCTTCAAATTGGGACTTGATGCATTGTTCTGTTTTTGTCTAGCCTTAAGAAAATGATGGGGGAATGTAACTAATGCAGATGAAATGTAAATGTGTGTCATGGGGACATGTTTTTGAGAGCAGCTGTTAAACATTTACCAGCACACGGCTGGAAATGTACCTCCTCAAATGTGATCCTCGGCCTCACACAGTATTCCCATGTGGTCTGCCCAGAGTAGAAAATAGCAGAGATACAGTAATCATGAATTGACATTTATAGAATACATAGATCTTCCTATGACCAAAAAAAGTGGCCAAGGTAACATTAACAACTACCGACCCATGTGTCTACTTTCTCATCCACGTAAAAATTTTATGTAGTTTCTAAAGTGTTTTACAAACCGACTGGAGCCTTACAACAACCTCATGAGGAAGGTGCTACAAAAACTGTTGTCTCCATTTTGTGTGGATGAAGACAATGAAGTTCATTGGTGTGACTTGCCCATAGTCACATGGCTATCGAATGGTGGAAGCAGGATTTGAATCTAGGGCTTTGGGACTACAGGTTCAGCACTTTACGCAGCTACTCACTGCCTTTGTTTTGGCTGCTTGGCTTATAACCTAATTTGTCTAGTCACTAGTGAGTTACCTGCAGCCTCGAGGTCGCATGTGGCCCTCTAGGTCCTCAAGTGCCACCCTCAGCCACATGTGACCTCGAGGCTGCAGGCTCCCCCCCATTACAGGTTGTTATTTTTTTTTATTTGCTCCATAATTCTGTTGATTCCTATTGAATTTCCAGCCCATTATATTCCTTCACTCTTGAACTGGTATCTAGACATACATAGCTTCTCCCCTTTTGTACTTGTATGATTAAATTTTTAAAAATCCAAATAGAAGTTTTTACATTTTAAACTTTTATTTTTAATTTTTGGAATAAAATAAGCATTTTCATTACATGGTACAATAAAAAAGATGATTGCATATGAAACTGTAAATCCACTATGTACAACTTGCTGTTCCTTTCAAATATACAAAAAAATTATCATGTAAATTTCTTTTTTTTTCTTCCCTCCCCCCACCCAGCCCTACAGACGGCTAGCATTAAATGCAAAAAGGTATATATGTAAGATTATTCCATACATACTTCTATTTATTAGTTCTTTCTCTGCTTGTAGATAGCATCTTTCTTTATATGTCCTTTATAGTTAATTTGGGTATTTATAACAGTCAAAATAGCTTATTTACTCAATGTTGTTCTTTTAAAAAATTTATTTTTTATTTTTTGCTTTTTGGAGGGGGGGAAGGCAGGGCAATTGGGGTTAAGTGACTTTCCCAAGGTCACATGGCTAGTAAGTGTTAAGTGTCTGAGGTTGGATTTGAACTCAGGTCCTCCTGACTCCAGGGCCAGTGCTCTAACTGTACCATCTAACTGCCCCCGAAATTGTTCTTAAAACAATATTGCTGTTACTATATGCAATATTCTCTTGGTTTTGCTCATTTTTCTCTTCATTATTTTGTGCAAGTCTTTCCATGTTTTTACATTTATTAATGTTAAATTCCACCTTGTTAGATTTGATCCATCATCCTAACCTATCAAGAACTTTTTGAATTCCAGTTCACTTGTTTAACATGTTAATTAATCCTTCCATCTTTGCATCATCTGCAGATTTACAACTGTGTCTTCTATGCCTGCATCCAAGCCATCAATAAAATTCTGAATCACACAAAATGCAAGGACAGCTCCCTGAAGTGTTTCACTGTCTAATTTCATGTCAGTCCATCAATCATTATTCTTTATGCCCATTATTCAACCAGTTCTGAATAAACTTGTCACCTACAACTCAAGCCTCAATCTTGTGCCTAAGGATACTTCCTTGAAAGACTTTATCAATTGCCTCCTGATTTCCAGGTATACATATAGAATTTTCCTCATCCTCATCCTACAGTCTTATCTATGGATAGTCTATCTACAATCTTATCAATTTGCCCCAGAAAGGCACTAAGGTTAGTTTGTCTGGGATGATCTTTTCTTGATGAAACCATTCTGGCTCCTGATGATCACTGCTTTCGTTTCTAAATGTTCATAAACCAGCCTTTTATAATTCTTTTTTTATTGTTGCCAGAAATCAGAATCATGCTCCCTGGCAAAAAGCTTAAAGAACCTACACTCTTCCCTTCTTTGGTAACCAAAAAACATTTGCCCTTCTCTAGTCTTATGGTTCATATTCTTCCAAATATCAATGACAGAATCTGATGGGAGAATCGAAGAAGCAGAGTTTGGTGAGTTTATGTGTTCCTTGTAGGAAGATTCTGTCTTTTGTTTCACAACAACGGGTTTTCTGCACTCCATTCTCCTGGGTCCCAAATTAATAACAGAATGGGGGGGGGAGGAGGAGTTGGGGAAGAGGGGCACAAGGCAAGCAATAATTTTACTCTTTATCTCTTACACACACACACACACACACACACGCACACATGCACACATGCACACATGCACATGCATGCACAAGCTTCAGAAAAGTCCTTCTGAGGCACCCAGGTGTAGAGAATTAGTCTTGGTGACCTACAGCAGGAACAAGGAAGAGGCCGTATTTGGAAATACCATTCAGAGGGAGCTGCAGCTTCAAAGAACTAGAAATAGATGGGGGAGGGGAGGTTTCTGTATGCCTTTGTGTATGTCTGTGTATGGTATCTGAATATGTGTGTTGTCTGTGTGTAACTGTGAGGCACTCTGTGTGTGTGTGTGCCTAGTTTCTTTCGATATGTATTTATCTGTAAGTCTATGTGTGTTTGTGTGTGTGTGTGTATCTGAGCATGTGTGTGTGTGTGTGTGTGTGTGTGTGTGTGTGTGTGTGTGTGTGTGTGTGTTTCACTAACAGTCCTTCGTGGGTAATTCAGGGAATGGTCAGTCCAGCCAAGGTGGTCTGAGCTGAGGCAGGGTAAGGGGGGAAGAAACCACCACTGGTCTACATTTATGAAAGGCTATGTTTGTGAGGTGGCTGCCTCGGACCCACGCCAGGCCTCCAGGTCAGCCAGTTAAGCATCTCCTGGCTGGGAAAAGAATGTGCAAATTGTTTGTAACTCAATCCTCCTTCTCCCTGCTCCCACTCCAACCCCCTCTCACAAATGGTCCTACTGTGGAGGAAAATCTCCTCCCCAGGGCTAATGCCTGCTTCAGTCTCCACTGCAAACCTGTCCAGAGGCAGCCCAGCCCAAACAGGGAAGGAGAACACCCCCGCAGCTCTTGCCTGCTGCCCAGCTCTAATTCAACAAGCAAGCTGAAAAATTCCCTGCTGGCTTGTTTTTTCAATTTCACTTTCACTTCCAAATCTCTCTCTCCTCTTCTCCTACCCAGCCATTCTTTGTAACAAGGATTTTAAAAGGAGAGAAAATAAGTTTCAATAAAAACAACCGCACTCTATGTCCATGTCTAACAGTACATCTAATATTCTATTTCCGTAGTTCTGCATCTTTACAAAGAGAGGAAGGAGCTGCCTTTTCTCAATTCTTTTCTGGGGCCTGGCTTAGTTATTACTGTTACAATGTTTCATTTTTTGTTCTACTTGCATTGTTCTATCTGTAACAATAACTACCCTGGTTCTGACTGTAACAGTAACTACCCTGGCTCCCACATCCTGAAGGCTTGGTATGCTCCCTTTCATTCCTCCCCCAGAGCTCTCTGGGAAGCTCTCCCTTAAGGAGGAGGTGGGGGTGTCTAATCTCTCTCCCATTGGCTCAAACCCCCACAGACTAGCTTTAGTCAATATTAGGGTCTCTTGCACCTCAGTTCCATTTAACCACTTAACGGCTAGGCTGAGCATTTACAAAGAAATATTAACTTCAAAGTGATATCCAACATAGAACCAACCCTTTCCCTGCACCTCACCACCCCCAACACCTGGAAGGCATAATCCCACTTTATACCACCTCACTCTCTGGGAAAGTAGAAGGGATTAAGTTCGCAATTTAACTCAGTTTCCAATTCAGTTTTGAGGTGTTGCAGTGAATGCAGCTCTCAGCCTGAAATCAGGAACATTTATCTTTGTGAGTTCAAATATGACCTCAGACACTTACTAGCTGTGTGACCCTGGGCAAGTCACTTAACTCTGTTTGCCTCAGTTCTTCACCTATAAAATGAGAGAAGGAGAAGGAAAGGGCAAACCACTGCAGAATTTTTGCCAAGAAAACCCCAAATGGGGTCATAAAGAGTTGGACATGACTGCAAGTTAAAGACTGAACAACAAAATACAACATAACACATAGTCCCATTGTTGTGGTCTAGGGATCTTGGAAACCCCAAAATGCGAGGGCAAAGTGCACAGGTCTGCCTAGAAAGAATTAAACCACTCAAGCCTTCTTTTTTTTTTCATTGACTTGTTTATTTACTTTTAGTTTACAAGATTCAGTTCCACAATCCCTTGAGTTTCAGATTTTCTCCCCTCCCTTCCCCCCCCCCCCCATGGCGGCGCGTAATCATGTATAGGATCTGCAAATACTTTCACACTGTACAATAGTCTGGTTGTATGGAGGGGTTGTAACCAATGGAGTGAACAATGGGAAAAAAAAAGAGAAACAAAACCAAACATGAAAAAGAATGATAGCATGTATTGCTTCAGTCTCCATTTAAACTCTAGTCTTTCTAGATCTTTCTCTGAGTGTAGATCTCTCCTTCCATCCTGAGGCTTGTAGAGTTGTCTTTTAGCTGTACGTTACTGAGAAGAGTCCAGTTTATCAAGGTTGGTCATCACACGTATGATGTGTCTGTCATTGTGTACAAATTTTTCCTGGTTCTGCTCTTCTCACTTAGCATCAATTTGTATAAGCCTCTCCAGGTAATTATGAAGTCCATCTCACTCAAGCCTTCTTTCAGTTCAAGCAGCAAGTTTTATTTGTGATACAAATAGAATCGGGCCATATTCCTAGTGAGTCTGTGCTATTTGTGATGCCAACATAAGCAGGCCAGATTTTAAGAATGGAAGTCACTTAATGGGGGCAAGACTGATGTTTTGTGCAGAAAGATTCTGGAAAGATCTGAATGGGATTAAGGAGTGGCAAGTACCCTGGGGCAGCCCATGTACAGACAATGGAGGGAGTTAAGTTTCTGAAGAGCCACAGTGGAAGGTTGGTTAAAAGGATTATTGACTAGCATGGGTTGGGTGCCTCAGATGAACACCAGAGATCTGGGTTCAGGAGCTTTGGGGGGTCAGGTACCAAAGACATGTTTTTTTTTCCTTTTAGGGGTCCAGGGCAAATCCCATCTCCCATCACCATCAAGTTCCCTAGTCCAAAGTCCCTCTGGGCTTGTATCCTGGTATGCTGGCTTCTCAGAACTTCCTTAATAGGCTGGAAGCAACATCTGGTCTTGAATCCTTCCTCCAAAGTCACCATGATTTGAGCTTCCTGAGCCAAGGACTCCACTGTCTCATCCTGGAACTGAAAATGACAAACAAAACAGAGGAAAATCCTACGGTCACAGGACCTAAAAGGGAGACCAACTGGTGTGTGTATGTGTGTGCCTGGTCTCACACCAATCCCTACCCTCTGCTTAATCCATACTGTGGATGAAGAGCTCAGCCATTCCAGTTGGGTAGTTTTAAAGACATAGCTAATGGAAAAAGGCTGTTCCCACCTACAGGTAGCACAGAATGTCTTCTCACAGAAGTAAATCCTAGCCATCTCCCACATGGGTGCCTCCATCTTAGGTGATTTAGATTGTACAACACTTGGTTACATATATTTTATGTATATATTTGTGTGTATACTGTTTCCTAAATCAGCTTGCTTTATTCTATATTAGTTCAAATAAATCTTCCCATGTTTTTTCTGAATTCTTTGTATTCACCATTTCTTAAGGCAAATTAATACTGTATTACATTCACATACCACAATTTTTTTTATTCCTACAGCAATCACCATATTCTTTTTAAAAAATATTTAAAGTGCACTCTACTATACAGGGGAGTATGACTGATGCTGGGAATACAATGACAAAAACCAACCCATCCATGCCCTCAAGGAATTTACTTTCTAGTGGAAGAAAGGGAGAGATGACTGGCTTCCTGCCAAAATGACTGCCTAAGCAGGAGGCAGACTGCCCAGCTCCCAGACACCTACTCCCTTCACACCACATGGAATAATAGTCAAGAAATCCAGCAAAAAATTATAGCCAATGACATCTTCCACCTCTGATTTGCACCAAACATCATCCAAAAGCCTCTGGGCAATAGAAAAAAGGGCCCTCAAGCAAAGTGAGCATTAATGCAACCAGAAAGAGGATGTGTGTCCCCCCACAAGTTTGTGCCCAGAGGCAGAAAGCGCAGAAGACACCCCTGAGAGAGCCCCAGGTGTGGACCTTAGAAGCCCAAAGGAATGGCCCAGGGAAGGGCTCACCATGATGCCCCATAGTACTCAGACTAGGACTGGGAAAGGCTCAGACACTTTGAGGTGCCTAATACTCTATCTTAAGGCCACAGAGAAGACCCTAAAGAGCCACTGATGAGGGATAGGTTTTGGGGGATTTCTAAATGAGAAATCCTTTCTAGGTTCAGGGTCTGAAAAGAATTACAGGCTCAACTGTCCTTTGGCAGATTAAAGTTTATTTCGCTTGTCAGCGGGCAGGAGAAAGGGGAATGAGGGCAGGTGATAGTGATACAGAATTTAAAGAGACAAAATTGTCAATCACAGATTCATTAGGCTAATGAGGTGTACAAAGGTGGAGTTAGGGAAGGACCCGGGAGTGGTTAATACTTAAAGGGACATGCATCCTTGACATCAACTGCGCATGTGTTTTACCCATAATACACTGGGACAAACAGCAGGGCGCTAGGGTTTAGAGGTGTAGTTTTAGCCCTGAGCCGTCATAATGTCAACCAGAGATCAGATTTG
>CM053582.1:155272641-155288996 GCA_028627135.1 Pseudochirops cupreus | reverse complement strand
TCCCCCCCCCCCCCCCATTCTTTTGACTTTGTTTTACTGCTTCTTGATGTTTCATGGAGTAATCAGTTACTACTTGCCCAATTCTAATTTTTAAGGAATTATTTTCTTCAGTGAGATTTTGTACCTCTTTTACCATTTGTCCAATTTTATTTTTTAAGGCATTACTTCCTTCAGTATTTTTTGTGCCTCTTTTATCAATCTGTTCATTCTTTTTTTCATAATTTTCTTGCACTGTGCTAATTGATTTTCCCAATTTTTCCTCTCCCATTCATCTTTCTTTAGTTCTTTCAGGAATTCTTATTGGATTTGTGTTCAATTTACATGTTTTTCCCTTTGAGGCTGTACTTATAGATGTTTTCATGTTATTGACGTCTTCTGAGTTTGTCTTGTCCTTTCCTATCACCATAGTAGCTTTTCATGGTCAGATTCTTTTTTGTTGTTGTTGCTTGCTAATTTTTCCAGCCTATTTCTTGTCTTTGAACTTTATATTAAAGTTGAACTCTCCTCACCTATGGGTGGGGAAGCACTGTTCCAAGCTTCAGGCATTTTCACATTATTATTTTCAGAGCTAGTTCTAGGGGTCTTTAAGTTTTGGGTGCTTCCAAGGTAGTATTATCCTAGGAGAATTGTGGTTGTTGCTTCCCTAGTCTGTTCTCTGGTCTTTACCAAGAAAAGGTCCCTGTTCCCTTACAACTGCAAGGGCTACCTCTCCTCTCTGCCCTGTGACTATGACCCACAACTGAGCAAGGCCAATGGAACCTACAAGCAGTGCTCAGTCTTGTACCCAATGTCAGCTCAGGCTCCCTTGTAATCTCTTCTTGAGCAATTGTTCAGCTCGCTTACTATTTCTGGGATGAGAGCTCCCAAAGTTGCTGCTGCTGCTACCATCATAGCCACTTCCAAGGCCGCTGGTGTTTCTGCCCCATGCACTCTTGACTGTCGCCCATCCTGATGTCATAGATCTCTCCAGCTGACCTCAGTTCTCTTGGGCTATAATAGTGTCTTATCCCAACCTTTTGCTGGCTCTGCTGCTCCAGAATTCAATTTGATACATTATTTTAAAGCTGTTCAGAGTAGAATGTTTGGGAGAATTCAGCTGGGTTGCTGCCTCTGTTCAGCCATCTTGACTCAACTCCACCTTTTGTCTGTTTTTGTGTCCTCAACACATCACTTAGCATGATGCCTGGCTCACAGTAGTTGTTTTGTAATTGTTTGATGAATGGCTGACCAAGTCTTTCCACTAAACTCAAGTGAAAGAAAAGTAATCATCCTAAGCCTATCCAACATTTTTTAGAAGGTGTCTATATGTCCTCATTTTGTGATGACTCCAGAAATGTGTCCAGACTTTTCTTGGCACAGTGGAAAAGGAAGCAGACTTGGAACTGCAGGGTCTAAGTTTGGCTTCTGGCCCTGATATCTGCTAGCTCTGTCACAGTGGGTCAATCACTTATCTTTTTCAGAGCTTTAGTTTCTTCTTCTATAAAAGAGAAATCATAATCTTTGCCCAGGAGTGCAAGGTGTATTTATTTCTCCCAGGGGTGTTGGAAAGCACTCTATAAACCATAAGGTGTTATACAAATGTCAAAGTTGGTGTGGAGTTTTGTGATCCAGATCTGTGATTTCATCCCTCCAGGAAAGTCTTTGTGGAAGAAGAAAGTCTCTCCATGAATGTCAACCTGAATGTGCTCTGTGACTTAGAATCTTACACAGTTGTCAGAGACACTGAGAGGTCAGATGTCTTGCCCCAAGTGCATAGTGAGTACGTGTCAGAGGCAGGTCTTTCTGACTTTAAGGTCACTTCTCTTTCCACAATGTCATGATGGCCTTTCAAACACATATAAATAAATACACAAAAAATTTTTTAGCTGTGTTCTTCCATATTCAGCCTAGAAACATATGTGCTACCCCTCCCCCCATGCCATAAATGCTTTTTAAGAATGTCTTAATGTAAATACACTGTAGGAGACTTTTTATTGTTGTATCGGAATAGGGAATTCCCAGAGAGGAAATTCCCTCTACCAATGCTTGTCAACACCTTCTAGTGTAATTTATAGTCTTAGAGCATTCCTGGGATGCTAAGATATTAAGTGACTTGCCCAGATTGGCAACAGTATATGTTAGGGGCAGAAATAGACCTAGGTCTTCTTGACTGCAATGTCACCTCCCAATCCACTCTACCATGGTTGCCTTACTTAGAAATATAAGTTATAGGGGCAGCTAGGTGGTGCAGTGAATGGAACACTGTCCCTAGAGTCACAAGGACCTGAGTTCAAATGCGGCCTCTGAGTTCAAATGCGGCCTCAGACAACTTGACACTTACTAATGACCTTGGGCAAATCACTTAATCCCAATTGCCCTGCCTTCCCCCCTCCAAAAAGACAAAAATAAATGTAAGTTATTATTTGTTATCATTATTACCACTATAACAGCTCTACTTGGAAGATTAGATGGAGAGATGGTATGCCATGATGAAAAGAACATTGGCATTATAGTGAGAGGGCCTGCCCTTGTTGCCTGTGTAGTCTTTACCATTTGTGGTCTCAAGTTTTTCATCTTTCAATGAAGGGATGGGAACTAATGCATTATGATCCTCTGACTGAGGCAGCCAGGTAGCACAGTGGATAGGTATTGGACATGTAGTCAGGAAGACCTGAGTTCAAATGTGTCCTCAGACTAGCTGTATGACCTTGGCTAAGTCACTTGACTTCTGCCTCAGTTTCCTTATCTGGAAAATTAGGATAATAATAGCACTTACCTTCCAAGAGTGTTGTGAGGATAAAAGGAGACATTTCTAAAGTACTTTGCAAATTTTTAAAGTGCTATATAAATGCTGTTACTATGATTATCATTCCTATGAGACACTCCAAGGTCTCTTCTGGCTCTAAATTTGTAATGCTAGAATTCTACATTCCAACCCAACTGCACCACTGACTGTCCCTTACCTCATCATATCTCTCATTTGCCTCTGCCCCCATCTCCCACCCCACATGCCTGGGGGCAGCATGTCCTTGTGTTCCCAGGGATCCTCACAGTATTTCTGGATCTTTCTCTTATTATACAAGGAGCTCTCAGATGAAAGAACAGTTGTCTTATCTATCTCTATGTGCCCAGCCTCAAGCCCCAGGGCCATACACATATTCAGTACTTCAGAAAATGTGAACTCTCCTTAATATGTATCCCCCTACACCAACCAAACAGAAAGAATCTCAGAACATCTCCAAATTCCTCGTTTGACACATAAGGAAGCTGAAGCCCAGAGAGCTTGTCACCCTGCCTAAAGCCCCATCAGGAGCCAGCTGAAGAACTCAGATTCTAATCTTGGTCTTCAGATTCCAGAGAGTGGGCTCTCCCTATCGTATTGTACTGTGACCTAGCCTCTGGATCCCCTTAGAAGGCTGAGGTCATGCAGAGAGAGCGTCCTCATATCCCTTCATTTTAGGGCAGCGGTTCTCAACCTGTGGGTCACAATCCCTTTGGGGGTCAAACAACCCTTTCACAGCAGTCATCTAAGACCATAGGAAAACACACATTTCTGATAGTCTTAGGAACTGAGACACCGCTCCTCTATCAGTCTCCAGGCAGGTCCACCCACATGCAGATACGCCCACATACGAGTATTAAAGGGTCATGGCATTAGGAAGGTTGAGAACCACTGTTCTAGGGGGTGTGCTAGAGCCAACTCATACCAGCTCCCAGAGGAGCTGATTGTTAAATTATCATTATGAATATTTATCTATACCTCAGAAATTGGCATGAAAGTGAAAGAGCAAATATTCATATGGCAATACAGATTTAACTTAAAAGTGTGTCGTGCCTACATTTCTTCCCCAAGAGACAGTTGTTAAACATTTATCAACCCATCCCATCCCTGCCTTGTTTTCAACTGCTCCTCAGCTCTCTACCTATACATCATTCTCCCTACCCACTAATGTCAGGTGATCACTGGATTATAGATTTTTGAGCTGAAAGGATCTTAGTGGTGATGGAATCTATCTTTCTCATTATACAGAAGCCCAGTAAGCTTAAATGACTAGCCTAAGACACATATATAGTAAGTGATAGAAGTGGGGTTTGAACACAGCCCCTCCCCCACTCTATAATCCAGTGCTATTTCCTTCATACCATGGAAATAAGACCCCTCTTTTCTCTAAAGTTAACCTTTCCATCTGTTCTGCCGGCTATTTTTAGATAGCCATCAATCCTATCTTCCCTAGAAAGTTTCTTGAACTAATAGAACTGTGTCCCATCCTACCCCAACTCTCTTTCCCTGCCCAGGGCTCTTTATCCAGGCCCAATTCCATCTTTAGCTGTTGCTGAAGGCAGTGTAAGAGACTGGGCTATTCTAGCGCATTTCTAGCACTAACATCCTAGGAGGGACTCTGACATTCACTCTGGGTTTGTTTTTTTTCTTCAATAGCAAAAGGGAGAATAATAATTCCTGCAAAGCATTATGGAAAAGGGGGCTTCAAAATCTTTTGGAGCAGTGGTTCTCAACCTTCCTAATGCCATGACCCTTTAATACTCGTATGTGGGCGTATCTGCATGTGGGCGGAACTGCCTGGAGACGGATAGAGGAGGGTGTCTCAGTTCCTAAGACCATCAGAAATATGTGTTTTCCGATGGTCTTAGGCGACCCCTGTGAAAGTGTCATTCAACCCCCAAAAGGGTCGCGAACCACAGGTTGAGAACCGCTGCTTTGGAGGCTGCAGAGATGGGAGTTACGTGGGGCAGCTGATGTGATGGCAAGAGCTCTGAGCAAAGATATTAGGATAATATGACTTAGAACTGGGAAGGACTCCACATATCCAAAACAGAACTCATCTTCTTCTCCTCCCTGCATTCCTCCTCCAAACCTCCTTATCTCTACTGAAAGCACCACCTAGATTCACAGCTGTGCTAGCACTCAACTCCTCACTTTTCCTCAGACCCACATATCCAGCCAGTTGCCAAATCTTCCTAGGTTTTCCTCCACAAAGTCTCTCCCATTTGTCATCTTCTCTCCAACCTAACCTTTTACAAGAGCCTCCTTTTGAGTCTCCCTGCCTTATCTCTCCCTTCTCTGAACCATCCTCCACACAGATGCCAAAAGTGATAGTCCTTAAGCATATGGTTCTGACCATGCTGCTCCTCTGCTCAGTTAACTGCAATGGTTCCCTATTACCTTTGAGATCAAATATAAACTCCTCTGATGATATTTCAAGAGCTTCACAACATGGCTCCAATTTACCTTTCCACGTAACAATAAATTCTTCCCTTTCACACATTCTCTGAGCTAGCCAGACTGACCTTGCTATTCCTCACACCTACCATTCTATCATTTTCCATCTCTTTGTCTTCACAAAGACTGTCCCATACTTGGAATATACTTCTATCCCCTTAAATTCCCCATTTCCTTCAAAGCTCATCACAACCTAAATGAGGTCTTTCCCAGTCTTCCCAGTGCTAGTTTCTTCCTCTCCCCAAATAACAGTAATTTACATAGTGCTTTAAGGTTTTCAAAGTGCTTTGCAAGTATTATTTCATTTGAACTCACATCTTCCTCACTCCAAGTCCAGTGCACTATCCACTGTACTACCAGCTGCCTTATTTTTATGTGTGTATATAAGCTCCTTGAGGACAGAGGCTTTAATTATGTCTTTGTCCAGAACAGTACACAGTAAATAAACCCTTAATAAATGCTTGTGGATTGATTGATGAATTAGAGACCCCTTTGTTGTATCGATGAGGAAACCCATGCCTCAAGTAGGTGAGTAACTTGTCCAAGATCTCTGACCCTGTTTCTGTCTAATTTTGTTAGGAGATACTTTTCATCTCTGGGTCTTGGTTTCTTCATCTAGAAAATGAAAGGATTGGACTAGATAACTTCTAAGGTCTCTTCCTACTCCGGGATTCTGATGCTATGACTCTTTCTCTGTTGGCTTCAGTTTCCTCTTCTGTAAAATAAAACTATTGGTAGCACTTACCGAATGAAGACTGTGAGAGTTATTGCATTAAATTACCCTGTGTTTGGCTACAACTACACACACTTACAAAGCTGGTTCTGGGTGATCCAGGTAGCCCCAGGGTGCTTTATAAGTATTTTACTTGTTGCAAATCAACCACTGTGGGTAGAAATTTGGTGCTAATGAGGCTTCGGGGCTTTTATTGGTACACATAAAATTGTGAGTAACCTGGGGAAGGGGTGTGGTTTCCACAGTGGACAGCCCTGTCTTGAGAATCCAAAGATCTAGGTTCTCATCCAGGCTTTAGCACTGGTGCATGACCCTTACCCACTGTGTAACTTTGGGTAAATCCATCCTTCTGCCTGGACCTACAATTTTTTCACTGTGAAATGAAAGGGTTGGATTAGAGATCACTAGGTATCTTTGAACTGACACAGTTTGTGATTTGTTAGCCTACCATTGAGTTCAAAGGGTTGGGGGTTGGGCAAAGATAAGCAAAAGGATGAAAGAGAGAGGGAAGTGAGGGAAGAGTAAGAAGGAAAGAGCTGAGGAAGAATAGGGAGAGAGACAGGAATAGGAAGCACAAAGGTAAAGGAAGCAGGGTCAGGGCACAGAAGGAGAGAGTAGGGAGGAGAAGAAAAGGGAAGGGACAAAGGGGAGCAACTGTTGGAGGGGATAAACTGAGGAGTTCAGGGGAGAGAAAATGAGCATATGGGGTATGTTGGGCACTCTGCAAAGTGATTTGCCAGTTGCATTCTGTCCTGTGAGAAAGACTGACAGAAAAGGAGACCTGGTTACATTTTTGGTGTAGGAAGATAGGAGCATTGGTGGAGAGATTGGTTGTGAGATGGGAAGAGAAAGGGTTAGAAGGGGAGGGAGAAAGGGAGAAGGGGAGGGGGAGTGAGAGAAGAAAGAAGAGGAAGAGGAAGAAAAGAAAGAGAAGAGGAGAGGAAGAGAGGGTGAGGAGGGAGAGATCTGACTTAGAACGTCACAGGCAAGTGGGGAGAACAGGTAGTCCAATATATCCTTTGATTCCGAGCAGCACCTTCATCCCGCATACACCTTTAAGAGAGGACTTCTCAAGTGAAATAATTTTCTTCTTGGCTCAGGCAAGATTTCATCTTGTTCTTGTTTCCCATAGCTCCTTAACTCTCGGGTGACCTATTGCCTAATCTAATCTGGATAATTTAGCCACTACTGTTTTATTACTTGCTTTGATAAATGTTTGCTCTTTATTCCTGACTGTCTTTTGTGTAATAAGTAAGAGACTAAGTAATCCTCCTGACTTGAAACTGGACTATTTCCTACCAGGGATGACGAGGAAGGTAGATAATATGTCAAACTCTTTCCTCTCCCCAGTAAAGCATCCTACTTCTAGTCTGCAAATATTTGATTATAGAGGAAGGATACAATTATTACCCAATACTTTTCTTGGAGATTGGGAGTTTGAAAGAGTGCGTGCCTAGCCTTGGTCCTTCTGCTCCCCACAAAGGTGAAAATCAGAGTCTTCTTGGCTTCAGAGTGGGCTAGATCCCAGATATCTAGATAAATCCCTTAAGTACAGGCCACCCAGGGTGCCTGTGGCCTCTTACAAGTGGGCCCAGAAGAACTGTGTTACCCAGTCTGTTGCCAGGTCCATATGTCACACAGGTGCATGACATTAATATCCTATGACACTGTTCTATATTAGGCACATCCAGTGCTTTGCAAACCTTAAACCGCTAAAAACATTTTAGCTGTTATTGTCCGACTGCCTCCACCTGATTTTCTATCCTGATTTTGTCTCCTTAAATTCCTAGAACATGGACTGTCAGAATGGGTCAGGTGCAGCGTCCTTATTCGTCAAAGCTGAAATCAACAGTCAGTTTCAGAGTTGGGACTCTGAGCAGGGGCCCCAGAGCTTCTGGGAGAGACCCAGCCCTGCTCTCCCCACCCTCCCAACACAGTCTCATCTATTGTCCTCTAACTACACAGCTCTGCCCCGGGTTTTGTGAGGCTTTTCTTTGCTAATAAATACTGGGAAATAGGCAGGGAGGGGTAACCTCGACAAAGTGGGAAAGTCACAAGTTTCAGGAAGTCTTTAGAGGTTGAAGTCTGTATTAGAAGGTGTATGGAACAGGACTTGATCTTTCTTAGCCCCTAGCCTACTTGTTTCAGTTTAATTTAGCTCAATTCACTTCACTGTGGGACAAAGGAAAAAGATTCTTGATTTCAGTAGTGAGAAGACCTTTGTTTCAATCCTGTGAAAAATGAACTCAGCCATTCCCCACCTGATACCTATTGTCTTAGTCTCTGGTTCTTTGCTATTATATATATATAAAAAAAAGAGCTGCCATAAATATTTTGTATATTTATGGATCATTTTCTTCATTCTTCATTCTTTGGGGGGTATTGTCCTCGTAGTATTGCTGGGTCAAAGCCTATGTACATACAGAGTTTAATAATATTTTTGCACAGTTTCAAATTGCTTTTCTGAATGACTGGATCAGTTCACTGTTCCACCATTTTGTGTGCCTGTTTTCCTACAGCCCCTCTAACATTGGTCATTTTCCTTTCTTGTCAATTTTGCCAATCTGAGGAGTGTCAGGTCCTCACCGGATGGTTTTGAAGAAAATATGTTACAAACTTAGAAATGTGAGCTCTTCC
Organism: Pseudochirops cupreus; assembly: GCA_028627135.1. Lineage (NCBI taxonomy): Eukaryota > Metazoa > Chordata > Mammalia > Diprotodontia > Pseudocheiridae > Pseudochirops > Pseudochirops cupreus. Next base: position 155,280,408 of record CM053582.1, on the reverse strand, counting down.
TATGGCCAATTCAAACCCAAGTTCACTGATTCCAAATACTTCCTGTTTTCTACTGTCATTCAGCACTGAAGCACGGTGCATTTGTATGATGGACCTCTTTTAAGTTCCCTCTTAATCAGGGTAATTGTTGATACTTCTTCAATCAGACTTTGTAAGATATGATTCCTAGTTTCCTTCTCATTCGAATTCTCTCCCACTAGATGAACCTCTTCCTCAACCAAGGATAATAGTTACTGTTACCGTTACTGCTTGACCTGACATCTTAAAAACATTTTACATAAATTGTCTTCTTGGCCTCAAAATAACCCTGCAAAGGAGGAAGGGCAAATATGCTGATTTTCCAGAGGAAGAAATTGATGGTCAGAGTGGTGCTCCAACTTGTTCAAGATCAGCCAGTGATAGGTAGCAGAGCCATGTTCTGCCCACCACCCCCTGGCAGACTGTCTTCTCCATTAAGCAGATAGTGATAGCGCTGGATGAGGGGGAACTACCTTGTCCCTGCTCTGCCCTGAGGAGCTACAATCTAATAATGATTTACTATTGTTGTTTTCATTATTTAGTTGTGTCTGACTTTAAGACTCTATTCGGGGTTTTCTTTACAGAGATAGTGGAGTGGTTTGCCATTTCCTTTATTTTACAGATGAGGAAACTGAGGCAAACAAGGTTAAGTGACTTGTCCAGGGTCACTCATCTAAGAAGTGCCTAAGGTAGAATTTGAACTCAGGTCCTCCTGACTCCAGGCCCAGCGCTCTATCTACACTCCACCTAGCTCTAGTAATGATAGTACTTCTTTACAATAACCCTAAGGGGAAGGTATTATTAACTGTGTTCTATGACTAAGGACTAAGGAAAGAGGCCCAGGGAGGGGAAGTCATTTGTCCAAAATCATAAGGCTAGTTGGCAACGGTAGAAGGAGGACTCCATATCCGGGTCAACAGACTTCAAATGCAATGATGCCTTGAGGCTGACGAAGAGAATCTGCACTGACCAGATCTAGACAAGTGAGGAACTTCCAGTCAGATTGGGAGTTTCCTTTGGAGGCAGCATAGCAGATAACAGAGTGCTGGTCCTGGAGTCCAGCAGCTCTACCGCTGCACGTTAGCTATGTGACCAGTGAGTCTTCCAGAGACTCAATTTCCTCATCTGTAATAATGAGGATATTCATACTTGGGCCCTCCCACATAAGGTAAGAAGGATGAAATGGAAGTTTCTCAGTAAGTCAAGATCTTACTCATCCCCACTAAGTCCTTGGTCCAGTGACTAGAATTAATGCATATGAAAACACCGAACTACCATACTTGTCCAAGATAAAGTTGTTTACTAGACCTGGTGGGACTAAGTCTGTGGGGGTGCTTCAGACTTTGTCAGACCTACCCCTGTTCTCTCCATGCCTCCCCATTCCTCAGGGTAAGATAGTTGAGGTCAGGGACATTTATTGTTATTTTTTCCTCTTCCAGTCTCTATCTCTCATCTCCCTTTCTTTTTCCCACTCTTTCTGGGGCTCCTTCCTGGCTTCCTTCAAGCTCTAGCTAAAATCTCACCTTCTACAGAAAGACTTTCTTGATCCCTCTTAATGCTTGTGCCTTTTCTTTGTTGATTATTTCCTATTTATCCTGTATATAGCCTGTTTCCTTATAGTTGTTTGCATGTTGTTCTCCTTTCCCTCCCATTAGATTGTGAGCTCCTTGAGGATAGGGACTGCCTTTCTTTTTCTTTCCACCACTTAGCACAGTGCTTGGTGCACGGGCCTATGTGCCAGGCTTATTACTGACTGACTGTGGGTCCCAGGTCCTAGTGTCTTAGGCACTTACACTATGCATTTACATCCTTATAAAACTGATGTTTGTGAAGCACTTTATGTACATTATCTCACAAGATCATGGTTCTAGAGCTGGAAAGGATCTCAGAAGCCAAATCCTTCATTTTATGGATGAGGAAACTGAGACCCAGGTAGCTTAAGTGACTTGCCCAAGGCTCCACAGGTAGTAAGCATCAGTTCATCTACATCTTTCCAGGTTTTTCTGAAACCAACCCCTTCATTATTTCTCATAGCATAATAGGATTTCATTACATTCATATGCTATAACTTGTTCAACCATTCCCCAATTGATTCCCCTCAATTTCCAATTCTTTGCCAACACAAAAAGAGCTGCTATAAATATATTTGTATATGTGAATCTTTTTCCTTTTTAATGATCTCTTTGGGATACAGACCTAGTAGTGGTATTGCTGGATTGAGAGTATCTCTCCCATCTTGACTCTGTGGTGAACCAGTTCGACTCTGCATTGTCCAAAACTGAACACATTCATTTTCCCCTAGAACCCTCCTCCTTTCCAAACTTCTTTTTAAATTTTTTTTTCTTTTTGGAGGGGGGAGGGCAGGGCAATTGGGGTTAAGTGACTTGCCCAAGGTCACAAGGCTAGTTTTGTATTGTGTCTGAGGTTAGATTTGAACTCAGGTCCTCCTGACTCCAGGGCCAGTGCTCTATTCGCTGCACCATATAAGCCCACCCCTTTTCCAAACTTCTGTAGCACCACCATCCTCCCCTGGGCTCCCAACCAATGGGTCATCCTTGACTCCTCACTATCTTTCACTCCCATCTTCAATCAGTTACCAAGTCCTTTCAATTTTACCTTCGTAACAGCTCTCTTATAAACCCTCCTCTCTTCTGCTACTGCCCCCATTCTAGTACCAGGCTCTGGTCACCTCATGCCCAGACAATTGCAATAGCTTCATGGTCGGTCTGCTCATTGCAAGTATCTCCTCATTCCAGCCCATCCTTCATTCAACTTCCATTGTAATGTTTCTAAAGCACAGCTCCAACCATATCACCTTCTCCTACTTCCTTACTCGACAGATTTCTATCACCTCCAGGATGAAATATAAAATCCTCTGTTCAGAGCTCTTTGTGACCTAAGCATTTACTATGTGCCAGGCACGTTATCTCATTTGGTCCTCACAATAGCCTGGGAGGAAGGTGCTATTGTTATACTCATTTTATAGTTGAGGAAACTGAAGCTGGCAGAGGTTGTGTGACTTTCCCAGGGTCACACAGCTAGAAAGGGAATGTCTGAGGCCTGGTTTGAATTCAGATCTTTCTGTCTCCAGGCCTAGTACTATATCCACTGAGGCACCTATTAAGGTCCCTATAAATCATCTTGTCCAACTCCCTTATTTTATATATGAATAAACCTAAGGCCAGAGAGGTTATGTGGATTGACTAAAGTAGGGATGGGTAACCTCCAGCTGAGGTCACATGTGGCCCTCTTGGTCCTTGGGTGTGACTGAGTACGAGTTTTACAGAACAAATCCTTTTATTAAGGGGATTTGTTCTGTGAAGTTTGGATTCAGTCAAAGGGCCACATGTGGCCTCAAGGACACAGGTTTCCCACCCCTGTTAAAGGTAGTATATGGCAGGACTAAAATTTGAACCCAGATCCTCTGACTCCCAACCTAATACTTCTACCAAAAGATAATGCTGTTCTGCCCACACTGCAGGTCTTCAGGCAAAGGTGAAATTGTGACTTTTGAGGTACATGACAGAAAATTTTTGGGGGGGGGAGTAAAGATGCATCGTTTCTTCCAACTGTGAGAGTCTGTGGATCCATAACCCAAAAGTTCCTTCCTGTGATCCTGCTTCTTGGTCTCCCTATCCTTTCAATGCTGTGTGTGGATAATTGGGGAGAAAGGCATGCAGGTGAGATGAGAAAGACTGGGAAAATGGGGAAGCCAAAAACAGGAAGTGATGGAGAGAGAAAGATAAGGAGAGAAGTTGTTAGGGAATCACGTGGATGGGGTGAGAGAAAGGAAGGGGGAGATGGAGATGGAGGAGAAAGAGAAAGGGAGATGGCAGACAGAGGCGAAAAGGAGAGGAACCGGAGCCCCAGAAAGAGTGGTAAAAAGAGAGGGAGATGAGAGATGGGGACTGGAAGAGGAAGTGATAAGATGGAAGATGGGCAGAGAGGGGAAATGGGAGAAGGGATATAGGAAGTGAGGAAGAGGGAATAAAAAAGGGTATGGGGGTGAAGATGTGAGTAGGGAAAGGGGAGACTGGGAGAGGAGAGATGGAGCCCCCGAAATGTTTAAGAGAGAAAGAATAAGAGGGAAACTTGAGAAAGGAAAACGTGGAAGTAAGAGACTGGGAGAGAAAAGGAAGCAGAGAGAGAAGAGGAGCGTCGATCACAAAGTTTCTCTTTCTAACTCAGTCCCAGACCCTTCCTACCCCTTTCCCACTTCGCTAGCTCCAACCTGGGAGGCCCCCTCGGTCCCCTAACCTCTCTTTTGGAATAAGTCCGCATGCGCGGCTTTCCCCCCTTCCACTCCCCACCCTTTTCGTCCCTTCTGAAGCCCCGCCCCTTGTCCTGATTGGATTGGAGGGCTGGGGCCCCGATAGCCAGAACCCTGCGGGGATCGTAAGCAGGAGGAGTTGGCGCTGCAGCCTCTGAGCTCCTGAGCCTCTGAGCTTCTGCCTCGGCGGGAGCACCTGGCTGGCCGAGAAGCCTTCCCCCCTACACAGCACACTGCCACCGCCACTACTACCACTGCCACCAACCAGGAGCGAGTCCTCGTCTGGCGACAGCCGCACCTTCGGTTCCTTCCTGCCCAGGATCCTCCCTCCGCCGACTGCCGGGCTTGCAAGCCTCAGGTAGGAGGCTTCTTCGGGTGCGTTGAGAAGTGTGTGGTTGTGTATGTGTGTGAGTCGACAGTGTATGTGTGTGTGTGTGTGTGTGTGTATGTGTGTGAGTGATGTTCATGCAGTGTCCACGCATAGCGTGAAGAGTGCATGTTCTGTGTATAGTTTCTGTGGGGATTTATGTGGTTTGTGGAGTGTACCTGTGTGTCTGTGGTGTCATTTTGCATGATTTATATGTATACAGGCAGAATGTGTGGTTTGTAGCGGGAGTGTATATATATGTATATGTAGATACAGGGGTGTGTCAGAAAGGGACTCTGTTTATACATACATACAGTGAGAGGCAGAGAGAGAGTGTGTGGTTTATATATAGTTTGTGGTCTGTAGCAGGAGCATATATATATTTGGGGGTGTGGCTGAGAGAAATAAGAGTGTGTGGTATCTGTGAGTGGTTTATATATAGTCTGTGTGGCCTATAATGGGAGTGTGTATATGGGGGTGTGTCTGAAAGAGAAAGAATGTGTGTGAGAGGCTGGTAAAGGAAGGGGTGTGTGGTGTTTAAGGGAAAATCAATTTAACAAGTATTCAAGCATTTATTAAACTACCTACTTTGTGTTGGTCAAAGGCAAAAAGGAAACAGTCTGCTTTTAAGCATATGGTGTGGATATCTCACTTATATTTTGTGTGTGGAGGAGAATAAGAGCTGTGGAAAATGGGTATGGTGAGACTGATTTGTGTGCATAATTGGGAAATTGTGTTGGATGAGATTAGGGTTTAAGTGAGATTGTGAGAGAGTGTGTTCAGTGTGTGAGACTCAGGGATGCTAGGTGTGTGTGAGACTGAAAATGGTTGGTGTGTGTGTGTGGTGTGAGTTGGTGTGTATGTGTGGTCTGTAAGTGTGAGACTGAGAGTAAGTGATGTATTTAGTGTGAGACTGTGAGTGTAGTGTGTGAAATTGGGAGAGCGTATGGTGGTGAGCTTGTGAAAGTATGTGGTGGTGTGTAACTCAGATTGTGAGAGATGGAGTGTGTGTCATTCCAAGACGGAAACCCCAAATCACGACTCCCTACCTCAGGAAGTGTCCCCCCTGTTAGGGGGCCTCTTTGAGGAGGAGGGCTTGGTGTGGGGGAGCGAGGCTGAAGGAAGGAATCTACTTGTTTTGTTATGAATGACGTGATCATGACCGTAATTTCCCCCCTCCCCCCTTCTCTGCCTCTGCAGAGACCCCAGGGAGCTCTGTGAGCTGAGCCTTGGTGGTGTTGTTCCTTTTCTGTTCCCCTCTTGTTTGATTTCCTTTCTCTGACCTCCTTTTGAGTTATGGAGGAAAAGTCCCACCTCCCTGCCCCCTCCTCCTTCCATCCACTGACGATTTACAGCTGGAAGGAGCCTCAGAGATGCTGGAGCCCAGCCCCCTCATTTTACAGAGCCGGTAAGAAACAGGGCCCATCGCACTGAAGTGACTTGTGTGGGCTTATGTTGCATTGTACACTGGAGTCCTGTGATCAGACCCCTGCCCTGAGGCTGTACAACTCTGGGAAAGTAAATTCCTGAGCTTCAGATGCTTGTTCTGTAAAGCAGGGGTAAAAATAGTGCTCCCACTATCCTGAGCTATACAGAGCTAAGAGGGGAGGGGAAGGAAACAAGCATGTATTAAGCACCTACTTACTACATCCCCGCGCTTTGCTAAGCACTTTTTACAAATACTTTCTCATTTCATCCTCACAATAACCCTGTGAAATATATTCTACTATGAACCTCATTGTACAATGAAAGATGCTGAGGCTGAGATAAATTAAGTGATAAGAAAGTAAGAGATAAGTAAGCTTCTGAGGCTGGATTTGAACTCGGGTCTTCCTGACTCCAGGCCAGGTGCTCTCTCCACCTAGCAGAGCCACCTGGCAACCTCCGGAAGAAAAACTTAAATTATTCATCTGTTGTATTTGTCCAAAGTTAAACAGCAAGGGGTGGGTTATTCTGCTCTGGGAGTGGGGGAGGGGATTAAAAACACATGGCTTTTTCTAGGATCCCATGCTTATACCCTCTCCTCCCTGGGCCAGTCATCCTCCTTTTTTCCTCCTCTTAACATTCCTTTAAATGTCCTTCAGTGCTTCTAAGGGCTTAATTTCCTTTGCCTACTTGCTTCCCAGTTCCCCATCTTTAGGGATTTGATCTCCAAAGGAAGGATAAAGCTGCTTTTCTTTCTCTCCCTTCTCTGGCCAGAAGTTAAGCCTCCATAAACCCCTAGTATTAGAGGGAAAGAGCTCTGAACTTGGAATCAGAAAGACATGGATTCAAATCTAACCTTCATCATTTAGTGGAATTAAGTCTCCAGGCAAAAAGTTTGTCCTCTCCCTGGCCTTGGTTCTTCTTCATTACTAAAATGGGGATGATACCAATAACCTGTAATAGCTACCCCCAGAGGGTAGTTGTGAGCATCCAATTCACAAATAGCTGGAGCAGGTAGGTGGTGCAGTGAATAGAGTGCTAACCCAGGAGTCAAGAGGACCTGAGTTCAAATCCATCTTGGACACTTGACACTTACTGGCTGTGTGACCTTGGGCAAGTCACTTAACCCCAGTTGCCCTGCCTTCCCCCGCCTCCAAAAAACAAAACAAAAACAAAAATAGCTAACATGAGGTCATTTATAAAGTACTGGATAACTGCTTTACTCTATTTCCATCTAATGACTGGTGTGGTTGTTTAGGGGGATGCTAGGAGAGAGTCTTCAATATGTCAGACTCTGCTACACTGGCCATCTGAGAAGACTGGATTTGGAGCCAGCGATCCTGGTTCAAATCCTAGCTCCATTGCCTACAACTCATTGGCCTTGTCTATGCCCCAGTAAAGGAAGGAATTAGACCAGATGGTTTTTCAGGTTTCTTCCAGCTTCTAACATTTTATGTGCAAAGATCACTTCCATCTCTGTAATTCTATGCTCTGAGGTCCCTTTCAGCTGTGACATTTTATGTTCTGAGCTTCATTTTGATCCTTACACTCTATGTTCTTGTATTTTAGCTCTATCGATCAGTTCTATGGTCCTTTCTTCCTCTAAGTCCTGTAATTTAGAAGCAATAAACTATCTCTGAGCAACTTGGAGACATCTCTTTTTTAAGCGGGGGGGGGGGGGGGGGGG
>CM053582.1:155253177-155272541 GCA_028627135.1 Pseudochirops cupreus | reverse complement strand
CAGTGAACTGAGTTTTGGAACTGGAGTTAGGAAAACCTGAGTTCAAATTCTGCCTCAGACACTTAGCTTTGTGATCTTAGATAAGCTGCTTACCCCTTTGTGCCTGTTTTCTCATCTGTAACAATCCTGCCTCACAGGATTGTTATGAGGATCAAATGAAACAACACACAAAATGCTTTGTAAACTTCAAATTGCTATACAAATACTGGCTATAATAATTAATCAATAATTTTCATTAACAGTGACTTAATTATTAATGTTAATTTTATTCTTAAATAAATTATGATACTATTATAATAAACAGTGATTTAATTATTAATAATTAAAACAATGTTAATTTGATTGTTGATATTAGTTATAATTACAGGAACTTAATCCATCTAGTCAACGTGTGCTAAAATGTGTGATACAGGAATATAAAGGAATGATATAGGCTGGAGGAAATTCAGAGGAGGGAAGGATCTGGGAAGGCTTCATGGAGGAGGGTGGCCTTGAAGAATGGCTAGGATCTGCTCTTACTCCTACTTCATATGGTGTTCTGCACCTAGAAGGGACATAGAAGAATATGAATATTCCATAGCTTTTAGCAGATGTTTACAAAGTGCCTGTTGTGTGCAAAGCCCTGTGCTCTGATCCTTGGGGTGAGAGGAATGAGATTACAAAGCACAGCTAACTAAATTCTTGCCATAATGTAGTTTATAATCTAGTAGTGTATTTATTTTGGCACTTCTAGGAATTGTGATTTCATCAAAGTGGACGGAGATCTCAACTTTTGTGAATTGCTTTAGCCAGAAAAAGGCATCCCCCGGTGTTGGCCAATCTTATGATAAACTTTCCCATGATATATTTCCCCATGATTTGTTATTCTGGTTGTCAGAGAAGGAGACACAGTCGATCATCTTCCTTCTAAGATTATCTCCCATTTTCTATATATAGAATAATTATAATTAGATATTATTTATATTATATAGTATATACCTAGCTTGTTTACATATTCTCTCCTCCGTTGGAATGTGACCTCCTTGAGGGCAGGGATTGTGTTTTTGCCTTTCTTGGTATCTGTGGTGCCTAGCACAGTGACTCCCATATATAAGTGCTTGTTGACAAACTGACTAAATTGCTAGGCCTGTACTTGAATATTTCCCAGGGTGCTGTAACTAGCCAGAGCTTTTCACCCGAGGGACAAAACTTTTGAGAACTTAGGGATCACCCCCATGGCACACTGAGGCATTGGACAAATACTTTAAGGAAAGGACAGAAAAATATGATAGAAATTGCTAAGGGCCTAAGAGAACTATGGAATGCTATGGAAAGAGTGATATTGATGGGGCCAGGGTAGGATACTGGGGAAGGCTTCACAGAAGAGGGAGCCTTTGATCTGGACCTTGAAGGATGAGGAGCATGCAGACAACAAGCAGCAGAGTTTGGGGGTAATAACTGACATGAGCAAAGACATAGGTGGGCTGTGTTTGGGGGAGGGGAACAGGAGAAGCAGCAGTGAGCTACCCAGATTGACTGAAATAGAGAGTCCATGGAAGTGGGAGGGGAAAAGTAGTGGGAGCTATGCCTGGAGAGGGAGACTGGAGCCCAATTTTAGAGGAGAGAGGATTAGGGCATTCCAGAAGGGCAATGCTCTGTGGGTCTGGGGAAAAGAACAGCTGTCTGTAGGCAGTTTGGGAAGGAACTCATCTTGGACTCATTTGGAGACATTCCTTTATGTCTAGGGTTCGGGTGTACTTAATTTTTAAGTACCATTTCAGAATAGTTTCCTTTGTAATCCTTTGTATTTCATGCAGTTAATAACATTATTCTGAGAAGAGGTCCACCCGATTGCCAAATGAGTCTGTGACATAGAAAATCTTAAGAATGGCAGCCAGTCTTTTTATTAGTAGTGAGCTCCTAATAGAGATGGGTAAGACTCTGGTTGCTTTCAGGGGGCTCACCTTTTTATATCAGGATAAGCAGATATACACAAACCAAGGACAAGGCAGAATTTTAATCAGTGCTGCTTCTTCTTTCCTCCCAAACTTCCCTCTTTGTGTCTGATCTGGAATGGGTGGAAATAGAACATGGAATGGATTGGGAATACAACAGAAACTGGATTCGAGTGCTGACTCTTGGTGTGACTGAGGGCACATCTAGATTCCACTCAGAGCTGGAAGGGCCCTTGGAGGCTGCTCATTCCAGCCTCCTAATTTTACAGATCTACAGGAAACCAAAGCTCTTAGAGGTTCTGTGATTTTCCCAAAGTCATACTGGGAGAGGCCAAGACAGAATTTGTACTCAAGTCTTCTGACTCCAATTCCATTGTTCTTTCCGCTAAACAAGTCATTTCCTTTCTTTGAATCTTGGATTCCTTATCTGGAAAACAAGGATAAAAAAAGCTTGGGCAGTACAACCTACCCCAACCCCCTACTGAGGACTAAGCTTTGTAAACTCTAAAATGCTATGAAAGTGGAGCTTGGCTGGAAGTGGAGGGGGTGGGGCAGGGGAGAAGAACAAAATTGGGGCTAATCTTTAATCTCTAAAATCTATTCCAGATCCAAATCCTCTGATCCTTTTTCTTTTGTGTGCTCATCTTCACTCCTCTCCTCCTCCGCCCATGCTGCCTTGCCCTACCAAGGGATGCCTCTTCATTCACTGACCTCCCGCCTCCTTCTGAACTACTGCTCTCCATCCTCCCCTCCTAACAAAACCTAATCACTATGGAGTTTATTTGTTAGAACACCTGTCCCTCTGTAATTTAGAAATGTACCTGGTAGACCTATCTGGCATGGAGTCAGAAAGACCTGAATTCAAATCTAGCCTCAGACACTTACTAACTGTGTGACCCTGGGCAAGTCACTTAACTCTGCCTCAATTTCCTCATCTGTAAAATGAGCTGGAGAAGGCAAACCATTCCAGTCTCTTTGCCAAGAAAACCCTAAAATGGGGTCATGAAGAGTTGGCACAACTAAATGACTGAATAGTAAGAATAACAAAACCTATTGTAACTAAGGTGTTCATTGATGCTGATTCTTTCAAATGCATCACTTTGATGGTATAAAGAAAGACCTGTCTGGGTGGGAAGCAGAGGCCTGAGGCCTTTTCTAGTCTCCTGGAACTTGGCCTGAGAGAATAGAATATCATCTTCTTGGGGCAAAATGTAGGCAATGAATACTATTTGTTGAATTCAATTGACTTAAAAGAGGTCTGCCCTTCAGTCCTATCCATGTATACACATATGTGTATATGCAGATGTGTGTGTTTGTGTACATATATATGTATACACACATACATGTATGTGGAGAGTCCTTTGTAAACTGAAAGCCCTTCTGCTTAAGACAGCGGCCAAGTTCTTTTGCTGACCTGGAAGTTTCAAAGAATCTAAGCATCTTTGAGATGGAAGTGGCCTTAGGACTTTGGTAGCTCTAAGGCATGGTAGGACAGAGGACTCAGAATGTCTGAATTGTAAGGGATTTTAGAGCATTAAATTCAGGGCTATAAAGGCTCTTAATAGCATCATAGCCTCAAAGACTGAGAGGCAGAAGGGAACTAGGAAACTATCTAAGTCCAGGCTAACCCTCCCCATTTTACGGATGAGGAGACTGAGGCCCTGAAATACTGTGTCTTGTCCAAAGTCACAAGCAGTATGCATTAGAGACAGTATTTGAACTTGAGTCCTTTGATTCAGAATCAGTGCTCTTTCTGTTGTGTCCTACTGCTCATAAAGATAATTAAGAGCATATATTTCTATTTCAAGTTGTTTTTTTTTAACAGCCTCATAATCACCCTGTGAGGGAGTATTGCATATTATCTCCGTTTTACAGATTAGGCAAACTGAGGCTAAAAGAGATGAAGTGGCATGTTCATGGTTACACAGCTGGGAAATGGTCAAGACTCAAATTCGGGTGACCCCTTGAAAGTCCTTTTCAGCTCTAAAACTACTCTAAAAGGTCCTATGACCCTTTGTCACTTTGCTGCTCAGGAAGCTTCAGTTTCTCCTTCCTTGTTGCCTCTAGAATAAATGACAGGCTCCAGTGGCCCAGCATGCAAAGTCCTTCTCCTGGCTCCAACCTATCTTTGTAGACTTATTTCCCTTTCCTACCCCTTACATACTTTATATTCCAAACTATATTCCTTACTGTTCCCTATGCATAACATTCTATCCCTCTCCATGGCTTCACATGTATTTTCTATGTCTGGGATACTCTTTTTCACCTCCTTCCTAGAATCCCTTCCTCATTCAGAGTTCAACTCAAGTACAGCCTCCAACATAAATAAGACTGTTACTGATAAGACCTTCCCTGACAAATCCTTTTACGTTTACCTTGTATATATTTTGTATCCTCTTCTCTGTGTGCATGTATCCCCACAGAAGGGTGTAAGTTCTTTGAGAGCAAAGACTTTCATTTTTTTTACTTTGTATCTCCAGATCCCCAGCACCTAGGAAAGTTCCTGGCACACAGTAGGCTCTTCATAAGTGCTCGTTGAATTAAATTTGATATGACTGAATTCTTTGTGGCTATTCAGCTTTTCCCTCAGAAAACCCTCCCACTCCTGGTCAGTAATTTAATTCACTTCAACAACGTGCATTTATCAAGCTCTTCTGCACTGAATCTGGTGCTCAGTGCTAGAAATACAAAGATTGATGCTTCACAGACCCTGCCCTCCCAGCTACAGTCATAGAATCCTAGGCTGTCATAGAGGGAAAGAGCTGCAGTCACAGGGCTCGGCCAAATCCCTATCTCATCCTCCCTCCAACTTTCACTACCCCTACTGATTTGATAGGTCTTGAGGTCAGGGCCCAGAGAGTGAAGGGCAGAGCAGGGACCCAAACCTTGATCCCCTGCCTCCCAGGCCAGTTCTTTCCACTGGGCTGTACCATGTAAAGTTCATTCTTGGTCTTTTTCAAAGGACTCTGTTGCTTCTTATGCCCTTCTGGGCCCAGGGCCTGATGCTGTGGTATGAACCATTTGCTGCCTAACATTCTTCCCCATGGATGCTTGTGTTTTTCTTTAGCCAAAAGAATGTATCTCTAATGGTAGAATTTCAGGCATTAGCAATAGACTGGGGCTGGTGTAGATTCTGGGGGAAGGAGGAGGGGGTATGATAGGGAGTACTGGTGCCTCTCAAATTGTATTATAAAAATGACTGTCTCATTCAAGCTTATTGGAATTTGGCCAAAGGTGATGTCTATTCAGTGAAAGAGAAGGGGAGGATGTTGGAGAAACAGCTTCTTTCCTGAATATTATAATAACACATTTATAAAAAGACAGTTCAGTTGAACATTTATTAAACATCACATAGTGTGGTTTTAGATTGAAATTGCAGCAGGCAGTACAAGCGTGATTATCTCCATTTTGTGGCAAGTGACTTTCTCATAGCTATATTTGATCATTTGTTTCATTGATGTCTGACTCTTTGTGACCCCATTTAGGTTTTCTTTGCAGAGAAAGTGGAGTGGTTTGCCATTTCCTTCTCCAGCTCATTTTATAGATGAGAAAACTGAGGCAACCAGGGTTAAGTGACTTGTCCAGTGAGTGTCATTTGTGTCTGAAATTGGATTCAGACTCGGGTCTTCCTGACACCAGGCCAGGCCCTCCATCCACCGCACCACTTAGCTGCCCTCCCATAGCTACACTGGAGAAGTATCTCAGAGCGTCACAGACACTCAAAATTGGAAGGTACCCCAGAGGTTATCTGCTCCAACTTGAACCTGCATAGGAATTCTCTCTGATATTCTTGCCAAGGAACCAGCCTACTTCTGATGAAAGCTTCCAGTGGTGGGGACCTCAACTTTTGTGTCTTGAATAAAGTTTGGGGCCTGATTGTAGAGGGCTATGAGTGCCAGGTTGTCAGGCCCATTTGACAACCAGTGATAAGAATGTAATAAAATGATAACAGCATCTCTCTCTTCTGTAATGCTTCATAGCAGTAAAATTCATAATATCTATGTTCTATTATATTTTTATTTATTTTGTAAATATTTCCCAATTGCATTTTTTTTTTTTGCTTTTTGGAGGGGGAAAGCAGGGCAGTTGGGGTTAAGTAACTTGCCCAAGGTCACACAGCTAGTAAGTGTTAATATCTGAGGCTGGATGTGAACTCAGGTCCTCCTGACACCGGGGCTGGTGCTCTATTCACTGCACCACCTAGCTGCCCCCTAATTGCATCTTAATTGAGCCCGGGCTCACCCTGAAGTGTTGTGGTACTGCATGCTTGCTGTGGGCATGCATATGTAAGTGGGTGACCATGGTTCCAACTGGCAAAAAGCAGCATGGAAGCAACCAGCTTGAGGTGGGACTGGGCAGAAGAGGCTTCTTGGAGGGGTAATTCCTGCAGACAGAAGGAGGAGATGGATGAGGGTTGGTGCTAAGGAGGGAAAGGCCAGCCTGTAGTGGAGAGAGCTCATGGGAGGAGGGAACTGGGCAGATTTGGGGCAGGAGCTGAGGGTCTGTGCCAGGGGTTAGCCCTCAGAGAACCTGTTTCACCCCTTTCTGTTTCTCCTGTCCTCCAGATCAGAGAGGATCTTGGTATAGATGATGATGATGGGGATGATGGGAATGATGGGAATGATGGGAAAAATGACATAACTGTTGAGAGGCAGCCTGACAGATTGGATACTGTTTCAGCTTTTGAATCAGGAAGACCTTGATTCAAGTGTCACCTCTGATGCATTACTAGTTCTGAGGCTCTGGTCAAGTCTATCCCTTAACTTCTCAATACCCTCAGGCATTTCTCTTAGGTTGCAAGTGGCTCAGTATCTGTCATTCTGCAGTGATAGAGGGAGTTCCTCCCTCAGTATTTCCCTACACTGATGAAATCACAGGTCTAGTCTATTCCCTTCCGTCCCCTCTGTCCTCCCCCCCCCCCCCCAAAAAAAAGAACTCAGGGCTTTCCTTGTAGCAGCCTTTGAAGTAGAGAGGGTGAGGATTATTGGCTCCATTTCATAAACATAGAAACAGGCTCAGAGAGTTAATGACTTGGCCAGTGTCACATGGCTAGGAGTTGTTAGCACCAGAATTTGGGAGATGCTCAGCTCCTTTTGATGTTTATCTAGCTCAGAGAACCCAAGACCTGAGCTAGAGCCTCCAGGCTAAAAGATATGTTCCTTCCAACTCATGTCTTTTTTCAGATCCTGGCACCCACACAGGATTAATGGTGTTTAGAAATCATTACTCCTGCATGGTTCTCAAGGCTCTGTGAAGTAGGTAGGGCAAGAATTAACATGAGAGCTCAACAGTGTATAAAGGAACGAATACTGACCAGCCTGGGAATCAGGAAACCTGGGTTCTAGTTCTGGTTCTTTGTCCCAATCTTGTCTTGTGGCCTTTGCTGATTCATTCTCTCTTTCTTGGCTTCACTTTGCTCAGAATGAAAGGGTTGAATGAGATGGCCTCTTCCAGGGATGATATTCTTGGATTCTGTAAGTTTGTGCCCAATTGACAGATAGGAAAAACAAGGCCCAGAGGAGTAAGGTGAATTGTCTAAGGTCACACAGTGAATTGGTGACATCAGCTGGGTCTAGAGCTTAGGTCAGGTGGTAGTGGTAGACTAGTGAAGTCTCTGACCCCTTTGCAGAATAATGTTTTTGCTTTGGAGGCGATCTGGGTTAAGTGACTTGCCCAGGGTCAGATCCTCCTGACTCCAGGGCCAATACTTTATTCAGTGTACCACTTAGCTGCCCCTAGAATGATATTTTTAGATATTTGAAAGAAATATTTCGATTAGAGGTCAGTTAAATCAGCAGATACTTATTTTTCATTATATTTTATTTAATAGTGTTTAATTTTTTCCAGTTACATGTAAAGATGATTTTCAACATTAATTTTTTAGAAAGATTTTTGTGTTCCAGATTTTTCTCCCTCCCTCCTCCTGCTCTTCTACCCTCCCTATCCCCAGCAAGCAATCTGATGTAGGTTATGCATGTGCAATCATGAAAAACATATTTCCACATTAGTCATTTTGTGAAAGAAAAACAGAACAAAAGGAAAAAAAACCACACACACACACACACACACAAATCCCCCCCAAAGTGAAACTAGTTATGCTTTGATCTGCGTTCAAATTCCATAGTTCTTCCTCTGGATAGGATAGCATTTTTGATCATGAATCTTTTAGAATTGTCTTGGATCATTGCGTTGCTGAGAACTAAGTCATTCATGGTTGATCATTGCACAGTGTCGCTGTTACTGTATACAACGTTCTGTTCTCCTGGTTCTGTTCACTGCATTCAGCATCAGTTTATGTAAGTCTTTCCAGGACTGAGATCCGTCTGCTCATCATTTTTTATAGCACAGTAGCAGCAGAAATGTATTAAGTACCTACTGAGTACCAGGCACAGTGTTAAATGTTAGTGGTATAAAGAAAGGCAGAAGATAGTCCCTGTACTTGAAGAGCTCACAGACTAATAGGGAAAACAGAAGGCAAATAGAGTGCAATAGAAAGAACACAGGATTTAGAGTCAGGGGGGGCCTGAGTTCAAATCCTGACTGTGCCACTTACTACCTTTGTGACTTTGGGCAAGTCACTTAATTCTTTTTTTTTGTTTTTGCTTTTTTGAGAGGGGGAGGTAGGGCAACTGGGGTTAAGTGACTTGCCCAAGGCCACATGGCTAGTTTTGTGTTAAGTGTCTGAGGCCGGATTTTACCTCAGGTCTTCCTTACTCCAGGGCCGGTGCTCTATCTACTGCGCCACCTTGTTTCTCAAGTCACTTCATTCTTGGCCTCAGTTTTTTCACTTGTATAATGTAGGGATTAGACTGGAGGATCTAAAATGGCCCTTTCATCTATCATTTTGTGACATTGTCCTCCCCCTAGACCCATTCATATATACAAATGTTCCTGTTCCCCCACACCTCCTTCTCCACGTTGACTCACTACATGGAGGAATTTAAAGTAGTCCTGTACACTTACTCAGGCATCCTTATACTCATGTACAAACATCCCCACAGGCCTACAGTACCACAACATACAACACATGCAAATATATGTTTGTGCACATACATACTGATGTTGGTATGCATGCATACACATGTGTATTCATGCATGCACACGTAGATGTGTTTGTGCAAAACATAAGTTTATAGAAACCAGGTACACACACACAACCATAAAAAATGTCTACCCCATCTAAGATGGATTCAGACCTTCACTTCCTCTCTAGAGCTAGACTTTGTCCTGGCAGTAGCCGGGCAGCTATGAATGGGCATGTTGTCTTGGTCAAGGTAATAGTATCAGTCTGTAGCCTTTTGTGAGCTAAGGAGTTTCAGTAGCTGCCCTGACCCTCCAGAAGAAGAAAGACAGACACCCACCCATCTTTGTTCACAGGCCCTGAGTATTTAAAGTAGAAAGGGGCCTTAGAGGTCATCTGGTCCAACCCCCTCATTTTATAGGTGGAGAAATCGACATTCAGAGAGGGAGAGATGACTTGCTTGAACTTCCACAGCAAATAAGTAAGCAATTTTTCAGGGTCTGATTTCTCTTAGCTTGACTCTGGTGTGTGGGGGGGGTCGGGGGGGGGGGCGGCAGAAGATTGTGAGGCCTTTTTGTCTGCAAAGACCTTGCTTTCTTAAATAGCCAGCCTCCTAGTTGGCGGGGATGATGTGGTGTTGAAAAAAGCCTTGTTCCGTCATGCTTCCTCCACTGGCCTGCCGCATTGCCAGAAGTTCCACTATTAGAGGGCTGATTTGTAATCTTGCTCTCTCGTATTTGCTCTCAGTAGACTTGAATACTTCCAATGACAGCATCCTCACTGGTTACTTACCACCTCAAGTAACTGGCTTAATTTTCAGACAACTCTAATTTTTTGGGAAGTTTCCTTCCTATTGAATTGAAATCTGCCTGGATGTAAGTTTCGTCCTCCCCTGCCCGGCCCGCCCCTCTTCTTCCTTCCCTCTGTAACTTCTCCCCGCCTTACCATCATTATTACTCTTCTTCTATAGTTATCCCTTCTACATCATGGGAGTGAGGGATGAGTTAGGGACGTAGCACCCCTGCAATCTGGAAAATCCATGTAAAAATTTTTAGCCTTCCCTTCTGACAGAGAAGAAGTCTGAGCTTTTTTCTTTTTCTTTTATGGGATATTTATAGTGTATCATTGTAAAATTTGGGTTAAGTATTTGGTCATAGGCTCTGTGTTGTCTACTGGCTTTCATGTGTCACCTGCAGCTTCCACAAAACTCCCTCGAAATTTCCATTTATTTTTTTTTAATTTTTATTTATTTATTTTTAGTTTTCAACATTCACTTCCATAAGATTTTGAGTTCTAAATTTTCTTCCCCTCCTTCTGTTCCCTCCTCCCAAGATGGTGTGTAATCTGATATAGGTTATACATGTTGAGTCATATTAAACATATTTCCGCATTAGTCTTGTTGTCAAGAAGAGTTAGAACCAAAGGGGGAAAACACAAGAAAGAAGAAACTGAAAAAAAATAGAGAGAGAGAGAGAAAAATAGTGTGCTTCAATCTGCATTTAGACTTCATAGTTCTCTCTCCGGATGTGGACAACATTTTCCATCATGAGTCTTTTGGAATTGTCTTAGATCCTCATATTCCTAACAATAGTTAAGTCTATCAAAGTTGGTCATTGCACAATTCCCATTTAATTTCTTATGTCGGCCACCCTCGATATATCAAAACCGCAGTGGGGAAAGTTGAGTTGTGGAAGGGATAGCTGTACTATGCTAACAACCTACTCACTGGTATCTCTGTCTCCAGGCTCTTGCCTTCTCAGTGCATCCTGTTTACATTGCCAGACTAAACGCATTAATGCACAGGGTGTGACCACATTAGAGGCAACTGGGTATAGTGCTGTTGGTGTCCACTCCGAAAGGTTTGAATCTGCCATTAACTGGCTTTGTGTTTATGGACATTCACTTCAGCTCTGTTTTCTCCTCCATAAAAATAGGGAGAGCAGTACTCACACTACCTAACAGGGTTGTTGTAAGGTAGGACTTTAGAAATTTTAAAGTGATAAATAAATCTGAGTCGTTATTGGGTAACCATCTTGCTCAAGAACCCTCCCTGGCTCCCCATAGCCTGTTGGAGAAATTCCAACACCTCAGTTTGGCACTTGAGGTCCTCTTCATTTTCATCTTAGCCTTCTTAGCCATTGCTGTCCAATTTCAGACTTCCCTACAACTCTTTCCTTTTTTCTTGCCTCTTCTTCCTTCTCCATTAGATATCCCAGAGGCTAAGTGGAATGACTTGCCCAGAGGCATGGGGCTGGAAATTGGAGCCTCATCCTGGAACTAAACCTGAATCTCCTATCCCCCAGAAACAGTTCTCTTTCCATTAGGCTGCTCTGTCTCTGCCAAGAGTCACATTAAAACTGGGAAAGATCAACAAGTCCTCAACACACTGAGTATGAGAAGTATTGCCAGCCAAGGAATAGATGCTTTAGCTGTAGAGGCAATCATTCTCTAAAGGAACAATGAGTGGACAGTGCAAGATAATATACAATCCAGCTGGGGTACTGGCATATATTAGCATTGATTAGCTGGGTGACCATGGGGAAGCCACTACCTTTAAGCTTCACTTTTCTTGTCTATAAAAATAGGGAAAATGATCTCTGTCTCCTTTCCTCTCTCCTTATCCACCCCCTCTCTCTTCTTCCTTCCCTCTTTCTTCTTCTATTCTCTCTCTTTTCGTCTCCCTCCCTCTCTCCCTCTCTCTCTCTTCTCCTCCCCTTCTCTTCCCTCCCTCCTTTCCCTGTCTCTCTCCCTCTGTCTCCCTCCCTCTCCTCTCCCCTTCCTCCTCTTTCTTCCTTTCTCCCATTCTCCATCTCTCCCTCCCTCCTTCTCTCCCTTCCCTTCCCTTCCTCCTCTTTCTTTTGATCTCCCTCCCTCCTTCTGTCTCTTGTTCCCTACCCCTTTTTCTTTCAATCTCTCTCTCTTCCCCTCTTTCCCTTTCTCCTCTCCCTCCTTCCCTTCCTCTCAATCTCTCTTCCTTCCCCTTCATCATACCCCTCCCCAGGTTTGTTCTGAGGAAAGCAATTTTTAAACCTTGCGACACTCCATGTGAGAGCTTATTATGATTAAACTCTAGGTGCTAGAGGAGAACCAAAATGAAGGGAAAGGCGTTGTGGGTTTGCATGTTTAAGGGAGCCCTGGGGGAGATGAAAACTGTTTAGGAGTTTTGGATTTAGACACGAACCTTAGCCCTGAGAGTGCAGCTATATGGGGGGGGGGGTCTTCACTTGGGGTCTTTGGCCCCCCAGTGAGTACATGGGTAGATGTTAAAGGATCCGTGAACTTGAATGACATTTTATTTTTATCACTAACCCCCACCTGAAATTGAGCATTTCCTTCAATTATTGAAGATCATGATTCTGAGAAGGGTTAGTAAGTAGTAGTAAGCTTTTCCAAGTTGCTAAAGGGGGCTATGGCACAAAACATTACAAAGCCCCATTAAAGTACATCCAGACCAGTGCACTTATTGAGGACTATCGGTAGCAAGAGGCTGCCAAGGGCCACCCGCTATGTTGGTTAGAGAATCAGGTCTTGAGTCCAAGACTCTGGACCCCAAGCTCAGGGCTCTTCCCACCATGTGGTGCTATGCCCATTGCTTCCTGTCCCAGCTCCCGCCCTCGTCCGGGGGCTCATCCATCACATACGGTTTCCTTCCCCATATTGGGTTTCTGTGTTTTGGAGGTGAGAGAAACAAAAGCCTCAGCAGACTGCAGTAAAGTCCATATAGGGTTTCTAAACAGTGCTCTTAGTAATGCTAATCTTGTTCTCAGCTCACTCCTATAGTCCAGAGAGAAGTAAGAGTGACGAGAAGACTCCTCAGGGATCTCTAGTCTCCTGAAACACAGACAGGCAGAACTCAGCCACCTCCTGGGGTTCCAGTCTTGCAGATACCACTCCCACAGAGCTCACAGAAATTATAGAAACAGCCCTGGGCACCAAGACTAGAGATTCATGGATTATCAGAGTAAGAAAGAAGGGAATTCAGTTCCTCATTTTATTGATACTCAAATACTGAAATGGATTTTGTTTTGTTTTCTTTTGTTTTGTTTTGCTTTTTGGAGTGTGGAAGGGAGGGCAATTGGGGTTAAGTGACTTGCCCAAGGTCATATGGCTACTAAGTGTTAGGTATGTGAGACCAGATTTGAGTTCAGGTCCTCTTGACTCCAGGGCTGGTGTTCTATTCACTGTGCCATCTAGCTGCCCCTGAAATGGATTTGGTTTTGATTTGGAAGTTTCCTGTAGCAAAACCCATCCTTGCCAGCCTATCCCAAGTGACTTTTGTCCAAGTCCTCCTGTGAAATTGACCTAAGGAGTCCATCCACCATGCTGGATGCCTCCCTTAACTTCTGACATTGAGAGGGTACCAGCAGAACCCTCTGGCTGTCTACCTGCCATCCCTTTCTTTCATTATGTGATCAGCCCATCTTTTCATCCTATTATTCAATTCCTCAATAATTCCCATGAGATTGGGAATCTTTTTTTTCTCGTATTTTGGTACTTCTTTGGCTGTCAGTATAAAAGATTATGAAGGAAACTAATCATTTATAGAGGAAGTTGGTAGCTCAGTGGATAGAGCACTGGGCCTGGAGTCAGGAAGACTCGAGTTAAAATCCAGCTTCAGATACTTGCTAGCTGTGTGACTATGACTATGGGCAAAGCACTTAACCTCTGTTTGCCTCAGTTTTCTCAACTGTAAGATGGGGATAACAACAGCATCTGTCTCCCTGGGTTGTCGTGAGGATCAAATGAGATAATATTTATAAAAAATGCTTAGCAAAGTGCATGGCACATAGTAGGCACTGTTTTATAAACACTCCCTTCCCTTGCTCTGTTATAATGATATAAAAATTTAACTGTTTGCCCATATAAGCTCAGGGACCCGCTGAAATCTGTCCTTGGATCCTTTGGGGGATCCAAGGGGGATCCCCTGGTCAAGAACCCTTGTGTTAAGATATAAATTACTTTCAGAGCAGGAGTTTTGTCACATCTGTCTTCATATCCCTATGGCAGAACCCAAGGTCTAACATATAATAGGTTCTTAAATGTGAGGACCAGGTTGGCCATGATTGCTTAGGTAGGGCCAGAGCTGGCACATCAACCTACTTTTCCTGCTTCTTAGTCTAGTGACCTCTCATGAACCTTGTGACCTCCCTATAGGCTGTATTGGAAATCTTGAAGCTTTAGTTCCTTGTTACCTGCCCTGAATAACGTCCCAATGATACTCACTCTCTCGTTTCTTTTTTTGTCTCTGTCTTTCCCTTCTTTGTATCTTCTTTCTCTCTTTTCCCCTGCCTCTTTCCCTCCTCTATCTCCTTTTCCATTTCTCTGTCTCTCCTGTTTTTCTCCTCTCTTCTGTCTTTCTTTATCCCTTCTCTCTCCCTTCCCTTCCCCCTTCTCTCTGTCTCTCTTCCTGTTTCTCTCTGTCTTTCTTCATCCCTCCTTTCTTAACTTTATCTCTCGATTTCTGTCTCTCTCCCTGATCTGATAGCAGCATCGATCTCACAAAGTTGTTGTGATGACATCATCATCATAATAACCATTTACGGTACATGGTACGCACTGTGTGCCCGGCACTGTGCTAACCTCTCTCCAATTCTTATCTCATCATAAAACTCTTTTCATGTCTTTAAGCATTATAGAATTGCTCACTATCAAATGAAACAATATGGATAAAGTGCCTTTTAAACCTGAAAATCTTAAAAGCCATCATTGTTATTAGTGACCTGATCGGGAGATGAATTTAGGGGCAATGGCTCAGTTCTCTATGAAGGGGGAGGAAAAACCCCCATTACTGGGCTGGGAAGGAACTCCCTAGGGCAGAGATAGCTATGTTTTTTCCTTTTGACACAAAGGGATGATAGAGTGGTACCAAGTGACTTTGCTCTGAAGGACTTGAAAGCAGAGATTCCATTGAGGGTGTGTGTGTGTGTGTGTGTGTGTGTGTGTGTGTATGTGTTTGTGTGTACACATACACATATACATAGGGGGTATATATCTGTGTGTATATGATAGAAAACTGCAATCCACACAGTTTACATACATACATACATACATACATACATACATACATACATACAAAGTATCTTATTGCCAGTATATCCCAACTTTTATGTGTTCTCTCCAGGGACACAAGGGAACAGACTCTAGAGCATTGGATGCTCTACATCCTCTCCACATCTTGGAATTCCTGATTCTCTGGAAGGCTGAATTCATAAACTACCCTTTACACCAGGGGTTCTTTGCCTTTTGGGGGTCTCATGGACCCCTTCAGCAGTCTGGTGAAATCTAGGGACACCTTCTCTCAATAATGTCTTTAAATGCATGAAATAAAATGCTTGAGACTATAAAGGAAACTAACTATATTGAAATAAAGGTATTTTTTCCCTTCCAAGTTCATAGGGCCCCTGCAATATATCCACAGACCCCTCAGGCATCTGTGGGCCCCAAGTTAAGCATCTCTTTCCCATGTCTCTCCCTCCAGTTTTTAGTGTTTCTACCCTCCTCAAAATGACTTTGTTTTTTCTTTATATATATTTTTTGTATTTACTAAATGTTGTACATATTTTCTCTCAGTAGAATGTAAATTATTTGAGCTGAAGGGCTATATTTTTGGTTTTGCGTCTCCAGTGCCTTTCATTGTGCCTTCCTGGCACATGATAGGCACTTTAATAAATGCTGGGTGAGTTGAAAGAAACTGAAGTCAGAAGAGCTAGGTGAGGAACTGGCTCCAGCTCTTACTAAGGGTGTGTGGATGGGGGGCTTTTCACTTCTCTTTCTTCGTGTGTAAAGAGTGATATTTTCCTTCTTTGCGTCTCAGAACTATTCAGAGGAAAATGCTTTGTAAGACTTAGAGAATTATGGAATCATGGGTTGTTGGTATACATTTAAATCATCTTCCAAATTTTGAAGATGCAATGCTACTATATGAAAAACAGACCAGCTCTGGTCAGTTTTGAATGAAATCCCCTAAACCCCACAGGAAGCAAAAGAAAGAAACTTTTTCTTCAGGGGATGATGATTCATTGGGTCTAGAACAGGTTTACCTGCTTCTCTGTCCCAGGGAATCCAACTGGTTTCTAAGTTGATATGTCCCATCTCCAATTCCCCATGGCTTTGTGGGGATGGGTTATCCAACTCACTCCCCTTCTTTGGGGGCCTAAGCTAGCAAGTCTTGGGTTTGTGTATTTTCTAATGATTGTATTTAGTGATTAGGGATACTTAGTAACTCATTGCTAAATAAGTGACTAATTAAGTTAACCTAGTTGCCCCATGAGTGGAAGACTGACTTGTGTTCTGAGATGATTGAATGACTAAGTAAGGAGGCAAACCTCCTTAGGGATGCTAGATGATTGTTCTTTTGTTCTTTGTTCTAAATACTGTGACCACTTTGGTGAAAACTCTGTGACCATTTTAATGATAAGCTGTTGTGAACACTATATTGTGATCTTCTGTGATAAGATGTAATGTTGTGAATACTGTATCTTGATTTGTTGTGAATGTTTTCCTTTGGTTTGTTCTTGAATAAATAGAGTGTTCACTATACTGTGTAATCAGAACCTTAAAAGCTGTTCACAATAGCGTTCTTTTGGGAAGCTGCTTGTGCATGGCATTACATATGTCCCATCTCCAATTCCCTATGGCTTTGTGGGGATGGGTTATCCCACTCACTACCCTGCTCTGGGAGCCTAAGCTAGCAAATCTTGGCCTCTCTCTACTCCCTAGGAATGGGAGCTCATTTTAGTAAGACAGCCTGCAGTGATGCCAGCTGACCCAAACATCAAGCTTCAATTCTTGGTCCTTATGGAATTCTTCTGAGTGCCTGTGGCACACACTAGCAGTATGGCCCTGGATGAATCACTCTGTCTCTCTGTGCCATGTGGGAGCTAAATAACTATGTATGTATATAACACAGCCAGAGTAGATTGAAGATAATCTGAAAAGAGAAAGCACTAGCAACTTGGGCATTTGGGAAAGGCCTCCTACAGAAGATGGAATTTAAGCTATGTCTTAAAAGAAGCCAGGGTAAGCGAGGAGGTAGAAGTTAGGGGGCAAAGCATTTCTGGCCTTAGAGACAGCTTGTGTAAAGGCACAGAGACATCATATTTGAGGGACTACAAGTAGGCCAGTGTAGCTACATCACAGGGTGTGGAGGGGAGCAAAGTAAAAAAAGATAGGAAAAGTTAGAAATGGGCCAAGTTATGAAGAATTTAAATGTGTGTGTGTGTGTATGTGTTCTTATGTATGTATGTATATATATATAGATAGATAGATAGATAGATAGATAGATAGATATAGATATAGATATAGATATAATACATGTATATATTTTGTTTTAATCAGCCAAGAATGCTTGGAAGTCCTCTATTTCATTAAAGATCCATTTTCCCCCTTGTAGCATCACACTCAGTTTTGCTGGTTAAGTTATTCTTGGCTGTACACTCAGATCTTTTGCCTCATGGAATATTATATCCAAGCTCTCTATTCCTTTATAGTGGTGGCTACTAAGTCATGTGTGATCCTGACTGCGGTTTTTCAGTATTTGAATTCTTTCTTTTTGGCATCTTGCAGTATTTTTCTTTGGCCTGGAATTTCTGGATTTGGGCCATGATGTCCTTGGGAGTTTTCATTTTGGGGTTTCTTTCAAGAGGTGACTAGTGGATTATTTCTATTCCTATTTTGTCCTCTTATTCTTTTTGTTCATGTGATAACTATAATTTATTATTGCAATAAAAAGTATAGCAAAGCTTCCCTAGCCAATGTACCTTTGGAAGCATTATAAATAAGTAGCCTTAAACAGCAGAGAAATACATGTTGTACGTAGAATCAAGCCTTATTGTAAAGGATTCACATTGAAAAATTCACATAAATGTTAAAATTGGTTTTGCATGTAATTGAGGAAAAATAAAATACTAGTTTTAAAAAGGAAAAGAAAAATTCACATAACCTTATAGATACAAAATTAGGTTTTTGCCATCACAGAACTCTTTAAACCATAAATTAAATTAAATAGGTGACCTTGTCTGAAAATTCCATCCCAGGCCCAAGAACCTAAGAAGCACATTACAGCCACACAGTTGTTCGTTAAACAAAAGCCCAAATACGTAGATGATTTCATGGGGAAAATCAGTTCCTGCCTACAAGCAGATTTGCCAAATTTTGTCTCTTCTGTCATTACTTAAACCCACCATTGTCTTTCTTACCACATTGTCTTTCTTGAAAACACAATTTTCTTCCAAATTCACATACCAATTACATCTAAAAGAAACCAAACCAGTCCAATTCCTAATATACTTTGTATGACTAATCAGTCATTATTTCATGGAGAGTTCAGATGAGGCCCATAATGTTGTTTGGTAAGAAGCAAGTTCTTTATCCTCACAATACAATTAGAAATTAGGTCTTTTTCAGTGCATGCAGCATATCAAAATATATTGCAACATATTGTCACAGAAAGCAGGCGTCCCACAAATCTTGTTGCTTTAGAGCAGAGACATTGTTCACAAAGTAGACACTTGGTCTACAAGTGATCAATGGCATTCAAATTCACATGAGTTTTCCACACTAAATCTTTGTGTAAAATGCTGAAATAGGAGGAAAAAAAATACCCACCCAGATTCAAAGCTTCCATGTGGCTTTTTTTAATTGAAAAATTGACAACAGATTTTGCTCTTATGATTTTCTGTGGTTGAAAAGCATGAGGTTTCTGACAAACCTCCAAAGCAAATGTTATCCTGGCCCAGCCCCTTCTTTAGGAACATTTACTGAAAATCTCTTTTATGCCTTCTAAGTTTCTTCACATTTCCCTCCAACCCTTTTATAATCTCTTATTGATGAAATTTGAACATGTCAGGGATCTTCAATGTTGAAACCATCTGTGTTAAAATCATCTTTAGGTCATGTAGGAAGATGTTATGGACAACAAATTGCAGGTAAACTTCAAAATAGCAGCTCCTCCAATTTCTCATACTGAATCACAAGAGCAAGAATCTCTTGTTATCATCCTGATTGGGATTCCTTGTTGGGAATGGCTCAGTGTTTTCAGGCCAGACATTCTGATCAGCTGCAGTGGGGAGGAGAGGACTGAGATAGAAAGGGGCAGCACAATGACAGCCACCTCACTGCAGGCTTGATCTGGAGGCTGTCACTTCCAGATTTTTCTTTTTTTTTTTTAACTTTATTTTAGTTTGCATCATTCATTTCCACAAGATTTTGAGTTACATATTTTCTCCCCCCTTTACTCCACCCACCGCCCCAAAACAGCCATCCCAGTGTGTCCCCCCTCCCCCAGTCTATTCTCTCCTATGTCACTTTTTGGTAGGGCAGGATGGATCTCCCAACTGCAGTGCCTGTGTATCTCAAGTTCCAGTTGGATGTAGTCAATAATAATAATAATAATAATTGCATATATATAT
>CM053582.1:155223313-155252677 GCA_028627135.1 Pseudochirops cupreus | reverse complement strand
TTTTCCCCCTGAACTAGGTAAATGATATTTGATTGATTAAAGTAAGATTGTTAACCCACTTTGAGTTGCTTTCCTTTAGAAAAGCAGATCTAAGAACCTGTGCTAGTAGCCGCCCTAGGTATGCTAGGGTGCTTGCTGATACACAGACACAGGGAGGACTGAAGGAGACCAGTGCAGAGGAGCAGCATTCACGGGTAGGGAGGCCCTGGGCCATGTACCAAGAAAGAAGGAAGTTCAGAAGAAAGAAGCAGCAGCTGGTGTGCCTCAGACTCCCAGGAAAGGAGTCTCAGTTCTAGCTTCTAGCCCAGGTTGTAAAGGAATAACCAGAGAAGGAATCCAAGACCCAAGGCAAGCTTACAGTTCCATCACTTTGAACCCACAGAGCTTTCTAGATAGCTGATAGGAGAGGAATCTAGCAGAAGTCTACTCTTGCACGGACCCAAACCCAAGTCAGGCATTAGCAGAGTTCAGATGGGGGTAGGTGGGGAGTAAGAAGCAATCGGTTGGGATCCTGGAATAATACAGTGCTCAATACTCCCAAAAAGCAGCAACAGGATCAATCCAACCCTTCCCTCCAAACGTACAGCAGAGACTAGCCCTAACATCAAGTCCAAAGTCAAGAAGTAGTCTGGGAGAATGAGGAAACAAAAGAGAATCCTACCATAAAGAACTATTATGGTGGCAAGGAAGCTCAAGACACAAACCCAAAAGAAGAAAATAACTTCAAAATGTGTATAAGCAAAACCTCAAAGAAAAACACAGCTTGGGCACAAACTTATCCAGAATTCCTGGAACACAAAAAGCAAGTTTAAAAATGTTCGTGAATGGAATCGGAGTGTTTGAAGAAAAAAAATGGAAAAGAAATGATAAGCTATGGAAGAAAGAATGAAAAACGAAATAAACAGCACAGTGCAAGAGTAACAAATCCCTACCCAAGCAACAGCCTTGAAAATCAGATCGTACCAAATAGAAGTCAATGACTCCTTGAGAGAACAAGAAATACTATAACAAAGTCAGAGGGCTGGGAAAAACCTTTTTTTTAAAGATGTAAAGTATCTTATAGCAAAAACAAATGACCTGGAAAACATATAGAAGAGAGAAAAATTAAGAACTTTAGACTGACAAAACATCACGAGCCCCACCCCGCAAAAAGAACCTAGGCATCATCATTCAAGAAATCTTAAAAGAAAACTGCCAAGATCTCTTAGAGCCAGAGAGAAAAGTAGAAAAAGAATCCATTGTTACCTTCTAAAATAAACACCAAAATGAAAACTCCCAGAAACATCATAGCTCAAATCCAGAGTTTCCAGGTCAAAGAAAAAATACTGCAAGCGGTCAGAAAGAAAAAATTTGAATACCAAGAGGCAACAGTCAGTATCACACAT
Organism: Pseudochirops cupreus; assembly: GCA_028627135.1. Classification (NCBI taxonomy): domain Eukaryota; kingdom Metazoa; phylum Chordata; class Mammalia; order Diprotodontia; family Pseudocheiridae; genus Pseudochirops; species Pseudochirops cupreus. The sequence continues at coordinate 155,251,292 of CM053582.1, read as the reverse complement.
GATTTAGCAGCTGCCATTATAAAGAGGCAGAGAATTTGAAATATAATATTCTAGAAGGTAAAAGATATGGGTGTAATTACAGTCAAGAATAACTCACCCAGAAGACCTGAGTTCAAATCTAGCCTCAGACACTTACTAGCTGTGTGAGCCTGGGCAAGTAATTTCACCCTGTTTGCCTCCGTTTCCTCATCTGTCAAATGAGCTGGAGAAGAAAATGGCAAACCACTCCAGAATCTTTGCCAAGAAAACCCCAAATGAGGTCATGAAGAGTCAGACGGGAGTGAAAAATGACTAAATAAGTATTCTCGATGAAACAACTCAAGCTATATCAAAACTTTGAAGTTCAAACACAGGATGAACAATGACAAAGGACTAAACAAGAACAAAGCACTTACATTCAAATATGGGAAGATGATCTCTATGGCCCCTTTGCACCATGTCATCATCAGCGGCCATAGAGGGTATCCAATTAGACAAGGCCTGGGAGTAGCTGTTTATGTCTTGATGTTCATAGGAAAAGAATGTAAAGAGAACTATACAGGGAGATAAAGGAAAGGAAGGTTGGGAAATTAATCTGACATAAACAGCGTATACAAGTAAGCATTTATACAAACAAGGAGGAGGGAGAGGACAGCTGATACTTCAAACTTATTCTCATCTGAACTAGACAAGAGGACACACACACGGAGTTGGGTACAGAAATACATTCCACTCAACAGGGAAATAGAAGAGAAAGGAGACAAGGGCAGAGGAAGGGGATGGAGAGGGGAAATTAGAGGGAGGACAGATTAAGGGAAAGATTGATCCTAAATAAAACAAACATTAAGAATGTACAAAAATATTTTTTTAGCTCTTTTTGAAGTGGAAAAGAATAGGAATCTGGAAAAGTACACATGAATTAGGGAACCAATGAACAAGTTAAGGTATATAAATGTGATGGAATACTACTATGTTGAACTTTTATCAGCATAATGACCAACCATCATTCTAGAAGATTAAAGATGGGACATGAGGGATTCAGAACGCGGAATGAGACAATGTGGAAATTTGTTTTGATTAACTGTATGTATTTATGATGGGTTTTATCTCTTTGCTCCCAATTGTATGTATGGACGGAAGGGTGGGGCAAGGTTGAGGAAAGAGGGTGAGAAGGCAGATTTTTTGGCAGATTAAGACAAAATAAAATATTTTTTTAAAAAGAAAGTATAAATACTAGAAAGAAAAGAAAAAGAAAGAAAGAAAGAAAAAAATACTAGAGTTGGAGTCAATACACCTGGCTTTTATCCCTGGCTCTGCCAGTAGAACTTTGTGACCTTGGGAAAGTCATATGCCTTCTAAAGAAGTAAGTTTTTCTATCTAGAAAAGGAAGAGGTTGGATTAAATTGTCTCTGAGATCTCGCAGGTCTGATATTTTGAGATTCCTTGAGTTCATCCTATTTCTCCCACAGTCAATGTCACAAAGCCCCAAACACAGAGGGCCAATTTTCATAAGTGCTTGTTGAAATGAATTGCTAACAGGCTTCCAGACAAAAATGTTCTTGAAGGTGAACTAAATTTAATTTTTTTTGAAAGTGCATTTGCAAGGAAGGGCAAAGGGAGGGCTAGCAGCAGCTTGCAACAAACTAGCATTGATACAGTTCATTTCCCACTTATCCAGGGCAGGAACCTGGTGGCAGACAGGTGGGGAGGCCTGGAAGTGGGTAGGCATTCTGTCCATCAGTTCATGATCCCAGGAAGGGGAGGACAGAGAGCAGTCACCTGGTTATAGATGTGGCTGTAGAGAGTTGACCCAGTTCTAGGAGGAGAATCAGTTGGAATCTCAGCCCTGAGGCAGCCTGGTTGACTTCTCCAGTCAAAGAGAGAAAAGACATTAATCTGGCATGGAGAAGGGGTGCAAGCCTTGAAAACTGGTATTACTAGGCTCTCGGCATCAAGTTCCCAGAATACTCGGCTTCAACTCTACCACAGAGATGTTTGGAGAAACAACCAAAAGGCATCAGGTCAGATCTGGAGGGAACCATACAGTCCAGAATATCAGGTATCAGAGCTGAAAGGAGCTTTAAGGGGGAGGGAACAAGCCTATTATTAGTACCTACTATGTGCCAGGCACTACACTAAGCTCTTTACAAATATCCTTTCTCTAGAAATGACTGCAGTATAAACAAAAGGTATCAATGAAAGATTTCGTTTTTCTTTAATCTTAGGCTAGTAAATGGAATCTCAAAATACCAGACCGGCGAGATCTCAGAGACAATTTAATCCAACCTCTTCCTTTTCTAGACAGAAAAACTTACTTCCTTAGAAGGCACATGACTTTCCCAAGGTCACAAAGTTCTACTGGCAGAGCCAGGGATAAAAGCCAAATATCTTGATTCCAACTCTAGTATTTTTTCTTTCTTTCTTTCTTTTTCTTTTCTTTCTGATATTTATATTTTCTTTTTAAAAAAAAACATTTCATTTTGTCTTAATCTGCCAAAAAATCTGCCTTCTCACCCTCTCTCCTCAGAACTCTTTTTGTATAGAGATTACATAAACATTTTAAAATTAACAATCATACTAATGTATGCTAATATGGCACTTGGTAGCAGTTAATCATTAGCAGCTAGCTTTAAGTATGATAGCTAAAAGTTCAATGTAGAATGTTAGAGATGGAAGGAATAAGAAGAATGAATGTAAATTTCAGGGTTGGAAATTACCCTAAAACATGTAATGTCAGAGCTGGAAGGGGCACTGAAGCATAGAATGCTAGACTACTAAAGATTGTAGGTATTCCAGAGATCATTCCTTCTAATCCATGGCTCTCCCTCCTGTCAGTCATAATTGACTACTGATTAATTAAGCATTACTTTTCTTTTTTCTTTTTGGAGGGGGGAGGTCAGGGCAATTGGGGTTAAGCAACTTGCCCAAGGTCTTACATGGCTAGTAAGTGTTAAGTGTTTGAGACTGGATTTGAACTCAGGCCCTCCTGACTCCAGGTCCAGTGCTCTATTCACTATGTCACCTGGTCGCCCCTAAGCATTACTTTTCTAGACCTACCTTCCATCCTCCTGGCTCTCTAGCATAGTTAAAAGATGAAAAACATCTTTCATACTGAAGGCTCAGATCTGGTCCAAACACCTCCTGACTTTACAGATGAGGAGACTGAATCCTATGTAATAAATTGCTCTGTACCCTAAGACACAAAGGAGAGGCTAGGAGGCAATACATGGCATGGTTCAAAAAGCTTCAGGGTGGAAGATTACATTTTAGTTTGCTTTCTAACCCCTGTTACCTATGTGAATTTGGAAGTCCCTTTCCTTCTCTGGACTTCATTTTCCCTATCTATAAAACTACAAGTTTGCTAGATCAAGGACATCTGAGTTTTTTCAAGGATGGGCCACCCAGAGAGGAAGGGGACTACTAGGGCAGAATGTTCTATAGACTTTTACATTCAAATGCTGTACTGAGAGTTTTTGTCTCACCTTCTTTTCCTAATTACAAGGAATTGCTCAACTTGGAGGGCAGGTGAAGGGATCCTTTCTACAGAAATGACCACAATGTAAACAAAGGCATCAACAAAAGACTGTTGTTGTTTTAAAGTTTAGACCTCAGGATGGTTTCAGAAAAACCTGGGAAGACTTCTATGAACTGATACAAACTGAAGTGAACAGAACCAGGAAAACATTTTTCATAGTAACAGCAATATCGAAATAATGATCAACTGTGAAAAACATAGCTACTCTGACACTACAATGATCCAAGACAACAAAGGACTAGTAATGAAAAATTTAATTCCACCTCCAGAAAGAGAACTGATGGACTCTGACTGTAGATTAAAGCATTTTTTTCCTACTCTCCTCCTCCGCCTCCTCTCTTCCTCCTTCTCGCTTTTTATTACAACGTGGCAACTACAAAAATATGTTTTGCATGACTTCACATGTGTAACTGATATCATATCACTTGCCTTCTCAATAGGGAGGGTGGAGGGACATGAGCAAGCGAGAGAATTTGGAAATTTTTTAAAGATCTTTTCTTTAATTTCTTTTCTTTTTTTTTCTTTAAAAAAATAAAGTACCAAACCTGCTAATATAGAACTTGACAGCTGTTGAATGTTAGCAGTTAGATAGTGGTTAGGTCCTACTTGCTTAAAGTATTATAGCTAAAAGCTTGAATTTTTATTAACTTCAAAGTTCTTAAAAAGTACTTTTCTCACAATGCCATGCCCCTCTTCATGAGGCAGTCTAGCTATTGTTATTCTTCCTTATAGAAGAGGAAATTGAGGCTCTGAGAGATAAGTGACTCATCCAAGATCACACAGCTAATAAGTACTGGAGCTTAGATTTGAAGACAGATTTTATGGCTCCCATCTCAGCATTCTTCCAAATAAAATATGCTGCCTTTTAGGAAAAAAAAATTTTTCCTAAAAATCTCAAGAAATTCCCACCTCAGGATCAAGATGCACCATATTCAGCCTAAAGACTATACGTTACTATATGGATACCCAGGGAATAGATGATCTCTAAGCTCCTGTTCAGTGCTAATATTCTATGTTCTATCTTCTCTCCTAATTGTCCCTTCTAGTTTTCACAGTCTGTCAGAAGATCCCTTTCTAGATCTGGCATGCTTTGGTCTGTGTTATAAGGTTCCTCTCAATTCTAATTATCTGTAAATTTCTCCAAATTATTCCTGTCTACTTCCTTGAAGACCTATTGTGAGTATCAAATGAGATAATGGATGTAAAGGGTCTTTGGAAAATTAAATACTTAATTTAACAATGTAAGAGAGTGTGAAGGGTTAAGAACTGAGCGATTAATCACCAGGGTTGAAGAAGGAGACATATTGTTGTTGGTTGTCTTTTGTTCTCAAAGAGGACCATGACATCAGGGACGTGATGCCATGATATGCAAGTGAATTGGATTAAGTGAGGCAGGGTTGTGCAAAGTTACCAGTCTCACTTTCTCCTCTGGAGCCATCTGGCTACAGAGGCAAGATATAGATCAGGAGGACTGGAGATGGACCTGGATTCAGTGGGAGACCTTGGTCTTTTTAAGCTAAAGTTTTTTTTTTTTGCTTTTTTTTGGAGGGGGGAAGGTAGGGCAATTTGGGTTAGGTGACTTGCCCAAGGTAACACGGCCAGTTTGTGTGTGTGTGTGTGTGTGTGTGTGTGTGTGTGTGTCAAGTGTCTGAGCCCAGATTTGAACTCAGGTCCTTCTGACTCCAGGGCTGGTGCTCTATTCACTGAGCCACCTAGCCACCCCAAGCTAAAGTCTTTAACAGGTCTTAGTTTGACTGAGGCAATGCCCAATCAGTGATTAAGGCTAGGTAAAAAATGAGGCTGAGAATGGCTTCTTTCACCTAGCAAAAAAAAAAAATCAACCTAGAAGGGGAAGATCTTCAGGATTTCTGGCCAAAACAGAAACAACTGCTATTTATATTCACTCTGAACCAATCAGGGCCCAAGCAATGACCAAGTGGGGCTTGACCTATTGGTGGCCAATGAATGAGAGTGAGAGTGATTTGGGTTTAAGTTATGGTCCTTAAGAAAGAAATCTAACTTTATAATCTAGACTGTTAGAACACGGAACATTAGGGCTACAAAGGATCTTAGAATATAGACTGCTAGACTTTAGAACACAGTTTGTCAGGAATTTAAGTTATATTAGAAATCATATGAACTTTTGGGGTCAGAGCCAAGATGCAAAGTACAGAAGCACTTATTTGGGTTCTCCCAACATTCCCCTCCAAACAACTTTAAACTGCCCTAATAATGGTAAAGTTCTCAGAAGATACCTGTATCATTTTCCCATATAGAAAGGTACACATAATAAAAGGCCAAGGAAAGAAAGGAAAAAAGGAAGGAAGGAAGGAAGGGAAGGAGGGAAGGAAGTAGGGAGGAAGGAAGGAAGGAAGGAAGGAAGGAAGGAAGGAAGGAAGGAAGGAAGAGAGAGAGAGAAAGAAAGAAATTTAGTCAAGAAATCTGGGGGGGCAGTTTCAATGATCCAAATTTACATTCATGGGCTAGTGGTGAGAGAGGTATGTGCTCAAGGTAGCTGGTTGAACTAGAAGAACACACAGTATCTAATCTAACCTATGCTTAAATAAAAGCTAAACATAGTGTACAGCTCAGTGGGAACAACAGACTAGAGAGTCAGGTGATCTCTTAGGCTCTAGTCTTGGCCCTGACCCTTTGGGCCTCATTTGCCTCTAAAGTAAAATGAAAGGGTTGGACTAATCTATTTCTAAACTCCTTTCTAATTCTTCTATCTATCTTCTATTTTAAGTTATATAATTTTATGGTCATTTCTAACTGATTTTGTGTTCTGAAGATCCCACCAATTCTGTCATTCTGTTTCTATGTTCTAAGTTCTTATCTTACACTGATGTTCAATGTTCTGTGTTCTAATATTCTAAGGTTCCCTCCAGCTCTCATATCCTATGATTCTAGGGGATCTAAAATGTCAACTAGCTTTGAAGCCAAAAATGAGAAAGGGTCATTGTGCAGAGACAATAAGGGAAACTTATAGCCCTCTATCATCCTAAGAAGACAGATCTTCATCATGGAAATGGTCATCTACTCCTCCCCCATAATTCCTCTCTCACTACAGACACTACTGTGTCTTTAACAGTCCTCCTCCTAAAGCACTCTGCTCTCACAAAGCCTCCTTTCACATCAGCGCCTCCACTCACTTGAGAAGACACAGGCGGCAGCCTGTGGTGCTGAGGAAAATCATGGCCCAGGGTCAGTCATGTGGCATAGAGAGATTTACCAAAGAGCTAATACTGCCAGAAGTTTTCAGATGACAGAAGTTTAGAGGAGTAGTTGCCAGAATGTCTGACTTGCAATCAAGAGGACCTGGGTTCTGTTCCTACTCTGATATTTAACTATGTTAAGTTATATGGTTTAAGAATAACCCATGGTAAGTCACTAAACCTATTTGAGGCTCAGGCAATAAAGGGTATAAGTTACCAATAGTTGTGTCTGCATCAGGAGGAAATTTCCACACTCCTGTCCAACAAAGATGACAGTTCCTGGATGTGCTGACGCCATTAAGTCAACAGAAATTAAAATGCTTGATTTGGGCATGATAAGGAAATGAAGTATTATATAATAAAATTAAATTTAAAAAACAGATAAAATTATTTCATGACGTGTTTTGAAATCCTGGAGAAAAAGGTATCAAGAAGATAAAATGCACTATAATGATGACTCACTACTACTAGCCTCTTAAACACATGCCTAGATATGGGAGAGGGTAGCAAAAGACAGAAAGAATAACAGTGGATATTTTATAGTCTGAGTTAGAACAGTCCTGAAAAACCATCCAGTTCAACCTGAACCTGAACAAAAGCCCCCTCACCCACATCCTTAACTAATGGTCATTCAGCCTTCACTTAAAGACCTCCAGTGACTGAGAACTTACCACTTACTCTGACATGGCATATTCCATTCCTAGACAGTTCTAATTCTTAGACATTTATTTCCTCTGCAGACTGATCTGAAATTGACTTTCTTATGGCTTCCGTCCACAAAGAATGTCTTTCCTTCCAATACTCTGGTGGTAGCTGGCTGCTGTCTTTTGTGCTAGAAGAGGACTGAAATGATATGACTATATTGGTGTCAAGGTACAGTGTGTCTGACTGTGGCTGATGAGACCAATATGAGCTTGGAGGGGTCTACCAAAAGTCAAGCACAAATAGTTCGTATAAAAAGTGAAGACTCTGGTGAGGTATATAGCAAAGTATCATTTTACTTTTCATTGGTGAAAAGACTGAGACCCAAAGAAAGAATTTGCCCAAAGTCACCCTTGTCAGTAAGTGGCCAACCCAGGACTTGAACTGAGGTTTCTTTATTGATTCCAGATCTTTCCGCTATACCACCATGCTGATGTCAGACAGATAGAAGACATGAAACATTTTAGTGGGAAGGAAAATGAGGAATTCTTGAATAGATTCTCAAATTCACATTCCATCTTTATTCCTGCACCAGCCAAGGGTATGAGATTCAATCCTGGGAAAACAATCCCTTTCCTAATGGAGTCTCTTGAACTCTTCCTTGAACCTGTCCAAAATAGCAACTGTCTCCTATCATATTGGTCAGAATAAATACTGAATATCTTCCTCAAATCTGGCTTAAAAAAAGTTCATGGGCTGTAATCAGAATAAGTTTTTAGAGATATAGTGTGATGAAATGAAAAGAACGCTGGATTTGGAATCAGAAAACCTGGGCCAAGGGGGCAGAGCCCAAATGGTGGGGTAAAAGCAGGGACTTCCTTGAGCTTTCCCCCAAACTCCTCCAAATACTTGTAAAAAAATGACCCTAAACAAATTCTAGAGCAGCAGGGCCCACAAAATGACAGAGTAAAACAAATTTCTAGCCCTAGAAAACCTAGAATATCGACAGGAGAGGTCTGTTGTACCACTCTGAGAGAGGAACACAGTCCAGTGTGGGCCTTGCTGGCACAGAGAGCCAGAATAGGCCTCAGGGCACTAAATCACAGGCAGCTGTGGCGGTTTCCAGACTTCTCAACCCACAAATGCCAAAGACAACTAAGAAGGTCAATAGGAAAGGTCTGTCGGACCTGGGTGAGAGAGGAGCATAGAACTCTCTGCCCACAGACAGTGCAGGGACTGAGTGGCTGATCAGAAAGGGATTGCAGGGATCTCTTTGCTGGCACAGAGGCAATATGATTCTCTTGCTTTGCCTGTCCTTAGATCTGGATCACAGTCTTCAATGGCAGTCCTGGGACAAGGAGAAACACCGGAGTGGAAGTTGTAGTGGCAGCAGAAAGGGAATCCTCCTCACAGTTCCAAGGCTGAAAAGAGTACTTGTGGTCACTCATAAACCAAAGCACGGGCCAGGATAAGAATAAATACTTCTCCTTTCATCATACCACCTTAGAAAAATTGAAAATTTACAGATGCCTAGAAATATCTCTGAAAAAAGCTGCACAAAACGCCTGAAGCTTAGGAAAGTACACCCTCCACCCTGGAAGCAAAGGCCTGCCTTAATAAAGAGTTAAAAAGTAAAGTAATTGGGAAAATAAGTAAATAGTGGGGGAAAAAAAACCACAGATTATAGACTCTTACTGTAGTGACAAAGAAGATAAAAATATACAACCCAAAGAAGACAACAAAGTCAAAGTTCCTACATCCAATGCCCCCAAGAAAAATATGACTTGGTCACAGGCCATGGAAGAGCTAAAAAAAAGATTTTGAAAATCAAGTAAGAGAAGTAGAGGAAAAATTGGGAAGAGAAATGAGAGTGATGCAAGACAATCATGAAAGAGTCAACAGCTTGCTAAAGAAGACCCCAAAAAATGCTAAAGAAAATAATACCTTAAAAATTAGACTAACCCAAATGGCAAAAGAGGTCCCAAAAGTCAATGAAGAGACGAATGCCTTAAAAAGCAGAATTGGCCAAATGAAAAAGAAGATCCAAAAGCTTGCTGAAGAAAATAATTCCTTACAAATTAGAATGGAGCAAATGGAAGCTACTATGAGAAATCAAGAAACTATAAAACAGAGCCAAAAAAATGAAAAGATAGAAGACAATGTGAAATATTTCACTGGAAAATCCACTGACCTGGAAAATAGATCCAGGAGAGATCATTTAAAAATTGTTGGACTACCTGAAAGCCATGAGCAAAAAAAGAGCCTAGACATCATCTTTCAAGAAATTATCAAGGAAAACTACCCCAATATTCCAGAACCAGAGGGTAAAATAGAAATTGAAAGAATCCACCAATCACCTCCTGAAAGAGATCCCAAAAGGAAAACTCCTAGGAATATTATAGTCAAATTCCAGAGTTCCCAGGTCAAGGAGAAAATATTGCAAGCAGCCAGAAAGAAACAATTCAAATATTGTGAAAACACAATCAGGATAACATAAGATTTAGCAGCTTCTATATTAAGGGACCAGAGGACTTGGAATATGATATTTCAGAGGTAAAGGAGCTAGGATTAAAACCAAGAATCACCTAGCCAGCAAAACTGAATATAATCCCTTGGGGAGGCGATGGGGGAAATGGACATTCAATGAAACAGAGGACTTTCATGTATTCTTGCTGAAAAGACCAGAGCTGAATAGAAAATCTGACTTTCAAACACAAGACTCAAGAGAAGCATGAAAGGTAAACCAGAAAAATAAATCATAAGGGACTTATTAAATGTTTACATTTCTACATGGAAAGATGATATTTGTAACTCATGAGATCTTTCTCAGTATTAGGGTAGTTAGAGGGAATATATATGTGGACAGAAGGCACAGGGTGAGTTGAATATGAAGGGATGATATCTAAAAAATAAAATTAAGGGATGAGAGAGGAATGTACTGGGAGAAGAATGGGAGAGAGAGAATGGGGTAAATTATTTTACATAAGAGGCAAGAAAAAGCTTTTACAGTGGAAGGGAAGATAGGGGAGGTGGCAGGGAATGAGTGAACCTTACTCTCATCGGATTTGGCTTAAGGAGTGAATAACATACACATTCAATTGGGTATCTTACCCTACAGGAAAGTAGGGGGGAAGGAGATAAGAGGGGAAGATGATAAAAGTGAGGGCAGATTAGGAGAGAGGGTAATCAAAAGTAAACACTTTTGAGGAGGTACAGGGACAAAGGAGAAAATAAAATAAATGGGGGGCAAGATAGTCTTTCACAACGTGATTATTATAGAAGTATTTTACATGACTACACATGTATAACCAATATCGAGTTACTTGCCTTCTCAATAAAGGTGGGTGGGGAGGGAGGAAGGGAGAGAATTTGGAATTCAAAATTTTAAAAAAGAATGTTAAAAATTGTTTTTACATGCAACTGGGAAATAAGACATATAGGCAATGGGGTATAGAAATCTATCTTGCCCTACAGGAAAATAGAAGAGAAAGGGATAACAGAAAGGGGCGGGGGTAGAAGGGAAGGCAGATTGGGTGAAGGGATAATCAGAATGCACACTGTCTTGGGTGGGGGGAGGGAAGAGATATAAAGAAAATCTGGAACTCAAAATCTTACGGAAGTGAATATTGAAAACTAAAAATTAATTAATTAATAAAGAGAAAAAAAAAGAAAACCTGGGTCCAAATCCCAGTTCCTAAATGTCTAACTTCTTTGAACATTAGTGTCCTATTGTGCAAAAGTGAGAAAATTCTGGTTCTTTCAATCCCTCTGATTGTGACAAAGAAAGTATTTTGTAAATCTTAAAAGTAATACAGAATTATGAATTGTTACTGTTGCAGCTGTTATATAGTAATTTTTTTTCTCCCAAAGAGCATTTTAGAGGATATTCAATATAGGAACACTACAATAATAATTAGACAAATTTTAGAGCTCCTTCAGATTTACAAAGCACTGTTCTCACAACCCAAAACTCTATTCTGCTGGCTTTCATGGAGGCAATTGAGTTTTCAAAGGCTATTTCATTGGTTGAAGTACATGCTCTGGATTCATCTACTTGTAAGAAAAATTTCAATTAGGGTCCCAGCAAAAAGTTATATCGACTTTTCACACCTCATCAAGTCTAGGGAGGCTAGTCACTGGTAGGCTAACCATCTGGTGATGAATTCATTGACCCTGGCTGCCCAAGAAAATAAGAAAATTGAAAAATGGTCCTCAGTCCTATGTAGTTGGGTCTCATTCTGCAACTATAGTGATAGTGCCAATGGGAGTGGCAGTAAAAGGGACAGCAGGCACTAAGAACAACTTGGCTTGTTAGACTATGGTTCATACCCTAACCAGGAGATCTTTGATAACCAATATATTGATAAAAAAAACCACAATCCTAGCAGTCTTTATATTCTTGCTTTAATACAGAGGAAGTTGTAACTAGATGGCTCACAGAATCCCTTTGGAAAGGTGAAAAAAGAAATTGGTAGAATAGTTTTGTCTTCTCTCCAAAGACAGCGAGAGACATCATTCCATCATCTGGTATTACAGTGCTTATAATAAGCATCTACAAAAAGGATTGTCATGAAAATAATTGCACCTTATGTAACCAATATGTGTCATAGAAGAGGTAGAGAAATTCTCTAAAATACTTTGTAAGATCCTCAAATCAACATATTCTTTGATACTCAATGACTTCGTGTAAAAGTAGTCCAGGACCATAAAAAATTTTGTTTGTTAATGTTGTAATATCTTATTCCAAAGGTCAAAAACTCATAAACAAAACAGAAACCTCATGCCTATACATCCTTAATACTCATCTTAAGAAAAGAATTGAGAAATGTTGAACATAACAAACACAGAATAACATCATAAAAATGATTATTATTATTTTTACCTTACTGAAAATGATTTGTTAGTGTAAGAATTAGTCCTGAATCAGCTGTCTGTAACAGTGATACCTCTGGTTTGTTAGAACAAAGACAAAACATTAGTACAAAGCCAGAAGAATAAAAAGGAGAAATTGAAACAACTGTAACCTGATCTGTTTAAATAAATTTTTGATGTTGGAAAATGGAATATGAATAGGATATCAATACCAATTTCAATCATTTCAAATAGAACTTTCATTTACTGAAATCAATTGTCATAGCAAGAAGACCAAAGGAGCCTTTTAAAATGCCTTAGTCAGCAAAAACTTGCCAAGTGGAAAGCTAAGACAGACAAGGAAGGCCACTACAGATTTGGAATATAATACTCATCTGTTACATCCTAGAGAGAATAATGGTTGGAGATTATGAGCAGTATCATTTCACAAAACAGAGAGAAATTGGAGAGGTTTTGCTTGAACCACTTTAAAGAAAGGTTAGCAAGAAACCTAAATAAAAGCTATTCTGAAGACACTGAAGAATGAAGCTGGAAGGAAAAGGGTGGTGGAAAGACAGAAAAGATTCGTAGATTTTTAAATAAATGTTTTTCACTTTCAAGGACAGTAGAGGCTCCACACTTGGAATCTAACTTTATTGCACAGGATGTGCTTAGAGAGGAGGTAGAAATGGCACAGAAGAGAGAAAGAAGGGTGAATATAGCAAGACTAGATCACGTATATAGAGAGGGAGAGCAGAGTCAAAATGAAGAGCAATATTGCTAAGCTTCCCTCCACAAAACTTCTCCAAACAAATCTAGCAATTGTACCAGACCAAATCCTAATGGGGAAATCCAGAAAAAAATTATAGTGAGTCATACCTCCATCTCAGTTCAGCACAGCAAGACAAAGAAAGGTATCTGCAAACACGAGGGATGGTCAGGCCAAAAGCACATTGCACAGTGTACCCCAATACCCTAGAAAGTACCAGACCCATACTAAAGCACCACCAGAGCTATACCAAAGAGAAAGAATTCAAGTACAAAGGAGCCTTGGTCAAGATCAAACCTAATTTGACAGCCACCATGATAAAAGAGAGGAAAGCATGGAACACAACATTCTAGAAGGCAAAAAATATCAGCTCATAATCAATAACTTTCCCAACCAAACTGAATATAGTGATCCAAGGGGGAAAAATGAACCTTTAATGAAATAGAGAACTTCCAAACATTCCTGATTAGAAGACCAGAGCTGTCTCAAAACTTTGAAGTTCAAACACAGGAGAAAAGAAAAATATTTAAAGAATAAGAATGAACTAAAGGACTAAAAGTAAATATGAAAATGAAAAATAAAAACATTTTTAATGAAAATAAAGGACTAAACAAAGTACTTAAATTCAAATATGAGGAGATGATGATACATATATCCTCTCTGAACCATAGGGTTCAAAGGACAAGTCATTTGTCTTTGCTTCTCAGTTGTCTCACCTATAAAACAAGAATTACACTTGCATGACCTATCTTCCAAGGGTATTGTGTGGACTCTCAAATATTCGAATAGACTTGTGATCTCATCAATGTAGATGTTTCCCACACAAATATGCAGATCTTAATATATCTAAGTCTGCTTATTATATCTTGTTTAATCTCATGCCAAAAGTTCTGGGGTCCTTCCTTGCCTTCTCCTAGCATCATGAAGATAATAGCAGAACGCAGAGCTATCCATTTTTCTTCCTTCCCTCTTGTCATATAACATATTTTACTTCACCTCTCTACAATTCTTTTTGTGATGGGTTTCAGCCTGCTCATGGCTGCCATGCCCTTCTTAACTGCAATATTTATTTTCAGTTAGTGTGAGACTAAGGGTCTTCTAAGTTATACTGTTATAAAACAGCACTTGTAATAACATAGGTATAATGGGCCTTAGTTTCAGGATCCATTAAACAGGAACATCTGGAGGAGTTCACCAATTATAACAGAGATTATTAATCTAGAGTCCATGAACTTGGTTTGTTTTTTTTAAAATATATTTTGATAATTTTATTTCAATATAATTGGTTTCCTTTGTAATCTCATGTATTTTATTTTGTGTATTTAAAAATATTCTTCTGAGAAAGGGTCCATAGGCTTTACTGGACTGACTGCCAAACCACAGGGTCCAGGACATAAAAAAGTTAAGAGCTCTTGCTTCAGAGGAAATCTGTCTTCAACTTGGATTCTTCACTACAGTTGCTGGATGTCTGTGACCAGCATGGATCTTCCTGCTTTATGCCTGACATTAAGTTAAATTACTGAACAGCCATCTTGGTTACTTCTTTCAAAGAATCTATTTTAATTTTTGACATGTGCATGGGAGATGGCTTGTTAGAGAAGAATCTTTAAGACAGAGTTTTGTTCTCTTGAAGCAAATGCTTTTTTATAGTGAGTAAACAGTAAGCATGGGGGAATCTTCTATTGTTTTTATCTTTCAGTTTTGGGATGTGATCTACTATGGAATGTGTCTTGTGAAGGTCTGTGTGTTCCCTTATAATATCATCATAAAAGTTGATCTTGATATATGTATAAAGTATTCTCATAAAAATTTTATGTAGATGCGAAGGTAGGTATATAAATCAATAGTTATTAGTGTTCTTTTGGTTGCCTTATTAAAAAATTTTATTTTCTCAATTATTTCATGCCTTTGGTATCTTTCCCTCCTTTTAAGAATCTTGAGAATCTAGCTCTGTGTGCCTTTAACAATGCTGTCACTTCTAGGACTTAGCACTAACCTTCTTTACGTAAACTTGAAGAAAAAATTTTAAATTATATTTGGTCTCAATAAGCAAAAAGACACTTTCTCATCCTACAATCCCAGTCACCCATCTCCATATTGAGAATGCAGGAAAAGTAAAATCTATCACAAACACATATGGTCAATCAAAAACAAATTTCTGCATTAGCCGTGTCCGAAAACAATACATCTCATTCTGCACCAAGTCCTTCACCTTTCTATCTAGAGGTGGCTGGAAAGTTTCATCAGCCCTCTGGAATCACAGTTGGTCATTATACTAATAAGAATTCCTAGTCCATTCAGAGTTGTTTTTCTTTACCGTACTTTTGCCTTTTATAAAATGTTTTCCTGGTTCTCTTCACTTCACTCTGTGCAGTTCATACAAATCTTCCTGGGTTTCTCTGAACTCCTCTCCATCATTTCTTAAATCACACAGTATTCCATTGCCTTCATATACTATAACTTGTTCAAGCACTCCCCAATTTATGGGCACCCCTCAGACTCTCATTCTTGGTCACCTCAAAAAAGAACTGCATGCTTAGGAT
The DNA here is from genome assembly GCA_028627135.1 of Pseudochirops cupreus. Classification (NCBI taxonomy): domain Eukaryota; kingdom Metazoa; phylum Chordata; class Mammalia; order Diprotodontia; family Pseudocheiridae; genus Pseudochirops; species Pseudochirops cupreus. The sequence continues at coordinate 155,235,758 of CM053582.1, read as the reverse complement.
CAGTCCCTTCCATGATCTACCCTACTTTTAATTCCCCTTTCCTTTATATTTCCCTGTTGAGTGAAATGTATTTCTGTACCTAACTCTGCATGTGTGTATGTGTGTGTGTGTGTGTGTGTGTGTGTGTGTGTATACATATACTTTCTCCCTTTGATCAATTCAGATGTTCTCCTTACCCCCTCCTCCTTCTTTGTATAACTGCCTACTTATACAAGGTGAAACTAGGTGGCACAGTGGATGGAGTACTAGGCCTAGAGTCAGGAAGATTCATCTGGCTGCAGACCCTTAGAAGCTGTATGATCCTGGGAAAGCCATTGAACCCTGTTTGTCTCAGTTTCCTCACCTGTAAAATGAACTGGAAAGGGAAATGGCAAACCACTTAGGTATTTTTGCCCAAGACAACCCCAATTTGGGTCAAAAACAGTCAGATATGACTGAAATGACTGAACAACAACCACTTACACTCCCTGATTATGTTAGATAATTTCCCTTAACCTTCCTTTCCCTTTCCCTCTAGACCAGTGGTTCTCAACCTTCCTAATGCCGCAACCCTTTAGTACAGTTCCTCATGTTGTGGTGACCCCCAACCATAAAAATCACTTTTGTTGCTACTTTGTAACTGTAATTTTGCTACTGTTATGAATCGTAATGTAAATATCTGATATGCAGGATGTATTTAAATTGAACATAACCCACAGGTTGAGAACCATTGCTCTAGACTATTCCTCTTTGCCTCTCTTTCCATTCTTCTCTTAAGGACATCAAGACATAACAGAGTCACTCCTGGGCCTTGTCTGTGAGGGAGTCGGAGCATCCTGATGATGCTCTCATCTAACCATAAGAGCCAGGGCTTTTGACTCCAAATCCAGTGTTCTTGCTATTAATCGCTAATCTCAAATCATTGAACAAGCAGAGTCCTGACCTCAGCAAGGTAGAGCAGGGATGGAGTTCAGCAGGGGCCTCCACCCACTCACTGCCTGCTACAGTTCCCCACTCCACCCAACCATGGTTCTTCTGCTAACCTTAGGCCGTCTCCACTGGACATCTTGACGCTGGGTACCTGAGTAATACAGGGATTCATCATTGGCTGGGAACGTAGGGTCCTCAAAGAGTACCTTCCTCTTCAAACAATCCTTCTTCAGAGTCCAATACTTTTGGTTCTCATAGGGTTTCACAGAAGAACACATTGTTTAAGTCAGCCTTGAAGGAAGAGAAGAGAAGAAAAAAAGACTTTGAGATAAGACCAAAACAAAAATAGGTACATTTCTAAAAAGTGTTATTAAAAAGGATCTCATTGTACCATCCTACTTCAACATTTCCTCTCTAGCCTAACACTAGCCTCTAATTATGGGTTACTCCAAGAGCTACAAATTTACCCCATGCGGAGCCCAGTTTTCCAATCACAATGGTAGCATGGTAGAGTAGAAAGAGCCCAGGATCTGGAATCAAAAGATGTAGGTGTTTGAGGACCATCTACCACTTACCTTTATGACCATGGGCAAGTTGTTTTGCTTCCCTGTTCCTCAATTTCCCTCTTAGTAAAATGAGAAAGTGGGACTATATGACCTCTCAGATCCCCTGAAGCTCTAACATTCTGTGATCCAGCCTCTCCCATCTTTTCTCCCATGACTCCCCAACATACAGTCCTCACCACTCCGATCAAGCCTGACTTCCCCTGCAACACTACACTGATGTGTCCTGATCACTCCCACATCCAGTCTTGGCTCCTACTAGGATTTCTCTCTCTTTCATAATATTGACTATACTGTACCATTCATGCAGCATTTAATCTTATCTTTTCTTACACAGTTGTTATTGCTTCCTCTACTAACAGCAATCCCAACACCTCCATCCCTTAGATGACGGATGACTTCATAGGATCAAAAGACTTAGAACTGGCAGAGACCTTAGAAGTCATGTGCTCCAACTTCCTTCTTTTAGAGAAGGTCTGGTGCAGCTCCTTCCATTGACAGTGGAGGAACTGTAGGACATCTGCAGAGGTAAAAGGAATGGCCTGAGGCAGAGGCAGCATGTTCTCTAACTCCAAACACAGAACTCTGTCTTGTATCAATCTGCTCACCATTATATGAAAACTGAAGCTCAGAAAGCTAAGGTTGCTTGCCCATGGTCACACAGGTAATAGTTAACAGAACTGGGACTAGAACCCAGGTCAAAGGATCATTGAACTTTACAGCTAGAAAGGACCTTAAATATGCCTTCCTCCTCAGATGTCCTGACACAATACTGTGTCTGTCCCTCTCTTATCAAATCCTCTCTGGTATTACAATTATTTGGACAGACTTTGTTTCTCCTACTAGACCTTGAACTCTCAAAATGCAAAAAGTCTTTTATTTATCTTCTCTCTCCTCTCCCTCTTCCCATACAGCAGAAGGATACCTATTCATAAGAAGTGCTGAGTAAATGAATCAACAGGACAGAACCTATTGTTACCATGAGCTCTGAGGAAGGTGAGATTCCTTTGGGCTCAAATGCATATGGAAGGCTCTATGGAGGAAGACCTTGAACTGAGCCTTGAAGGTCAGGAAAGGTTTGAATAACAACTGTAGAAAAGTTCATTCTAAGTGAAGTGGCAATACCAAAACTTCTTCAATAAATGGAATGTGGGATCTAGATCTGGAAAGAACCTTAGAAGCCAGAGAGTCCAACATCTCCAGGCAACTGAGGCCCAGGGAGCTTGAGTGACTTACCCTAGGTCACACAGGTAGTACCTGTTAGAGGGGGAATCTTAAGTCAGTTCTGATTATTCCACGGTCAGTGAGATTCTCTCCATTGTACCACACTTCCTTCCTAAACAATCTCAGAAGGATAGAGATTTCCTAAGAAGGAAGTACTACTATGGACAACAGGGATGGACTAATCTTTCCCATCATTTTTTTTAATCCTTTATTAATTTTTTTTAAGTTTATTTTTAATTTATAGAATAAAACAAGTATTTCCATAACATAGTATAAGAAAAAATATGATTGCACATGAAACTGCAAATCAATTATCTACAACTTGCTGCTCCTTTTAAATATATAATAAAGTTACCATGTAAATTTCTTCTTTTTGGTTTTGAGTTCAACCAATTCCCCTTTCAGAATTCATTAAGCCCAGGGAGATGGTATAGTTGAGGCACCTGAGTCCAGTATTCAGGGCTAAGTGGAAGACCAATAAGGAAAAAGATTTCCTGACCTCAAGAGGCTTTATAGTCTATGGGAGGATATTTATGCCAGGGACACACACAATACCTACTCAGTATCCCAAATGAAGAAAAATCTTGTGGGTAAAACATGGTGTTTCAACTAAGAGTGGCAATTAAAAAGGTTGCAAGACAGTTTCTGGGTAATAATCATTTTATTAATAAGGCCAGCAAGTTATTAATAAAGGGATGGTCATTTGATCATCTCTGTTAGAACAAAGACAATCATAGCAGAGGCTTGGAATTTATATCCCCTTCTAAGCAATGAAGGGCTTCTAGGATCTGTCTCCACCCAAGTTTGTGTAGAATACAATGGGTTTCCCCACCTTAGAATAAATTCCTAGTAAGGTTGGGTGGGGACTGATCAAAATAGAAGAGTTAATGTAATCTCATTATCAGCAATGTCCTTCAAAAAAAACCTGAAGGATATGAACAAGCAGTTTTCAGAGGAAAAAATTAAAGTTATCTATAGTCATATGAAAAAAACGCTCTAAATCATTATTGATCAGAGAAATGCCAATCAAACCAACTCTTAGGTACCATAGCACACCTATCAGATTGGCTCACATGACAAGACAGGAAAATTATAAATGCTGGAGAAGATGTGGGAAAATTGAAACTCTAATTGCTGGTGGAGTTGTGAACTGATCCAACCATTTTGGAGAGCAATTTGGAACTATGCCCAAAGGACTATAAAAATATGCATACCCTTTGACTCTACAATACCACTTCTAGGGCTGCATCCCAAAGAGATCATAAAAATGGGGAAAGGATACACATGTACAAAAATATTTATGCCAGCTCTGTTTTGTGGTGGCCAAAAAGTAGAAACTGAGGGGATGTCCATCAACTGGTGAATGGCTGAACAAGTTGTGGTATATGAATGTAATGCAACACTATTATGCTACATGAAATGATGAGCAGGTGGACTTTAGGAAAAACCTAGAAAGAATTATATGAACTGATACTGAGTAAAGTGAGCAGAACCAGTAAAGTGTACATATTAACAGCCACATAGTACAATGACTGACTTTGATAGTTTTAACTCTTCTAAGTAATGCAAGGACCTAAAATAACTCCAAAAGACTCATGATGGAAAATGCCATCCACATCCAGACAAGGAAATATGGAGTCTGAATGCAGAGCAAAGCAGACTATTTTCTTTTTTTGTTTTTTTTTCTTTCTCATGGTTCCTTCCATACTTTCTAATTCTTCTATACAACATGACTAATGTGAAAATACGTTTAATAAGAATGTATATGGAGAGCCTGTATCAGATTGCATGCTGTCTTAGGGAGGGGAGAGGGAAGAGAGGCAGAGAAAATTTAAAATTTATGAAAATGAATGTTGAAAATTAAAAATAAATAAGTTAATTTGTTTTTTAAAAAAAAGAACTTAAAGTCAGGACTTTGGAAGAATGGGGAGGGGGGAAGGGCTCTGAATCTCCCAAAGATACAAGTTAGTAATAGTCATTTCTCTCATCACCTCTCATTCAAACATTATATATTCTGAGAATGTCAGAGCTAAAAGGAGCCTTATAACAGAGGTAGAAGAAAAATTTCTTAGTGACAGTCAAGTCAGTAAGTCTTTGTTAAGTGTGTTTCATGTGCTGGGTGAGGCTGGCTACTTTGCGCAGCTTTGCTTCACTTATATCCAATTCATTTGCAAGTCAAGACATCACCTTCCTGATGTCATCTGTCCTAGAATAAAGGACAAAAACCAACAACAACAATCATGTGCCATAGGGAGCTAGCAAAGTGCTAAGGCATGGTCCTTAAGATCTCCCTCCAGACTAACCACACATTAATGGTGTAATACTACTACTATTACTACTACTACTACTAATAATAATAATAATAATGATAGCATTTATACAGTGCATTAAGGTTTGCAAGGTGCTTTACAAATATTATCTCATTTGATCCTCACAACAACCCAAGGAGGTAGGTGCTATTATTATATCCATTTTACAGGAGAGAAAATTGAGGCAAACAGAGGTTAACTGACTTGCCCAGGGTCACACAGCTAGTAAGTGTCTGAAGCTGGATTTGAATTCAGATCATCCTGACTCCAGGCTCAGCATTTTATCCACTACACCACCAACTGCCTCTATATGTAATTGGTTTCCTTTGTAATCTTATATATTGACTGCCAAAGGGGTCCAGAACACACACAAAAAAATGATCGAGATCCTCTGATTTGATGGAACTTATTTGGGGGTCACATAGCAGTAAGTGTCTGATGTGAACTTTGGTCTTCCTAACTACAGGAACTGATCAAGTCAGTTCCAAACTCTCAAAACTATACCATATCCAGCCTTCTTCTGGCTACATTATCTTGCTCACACTCACATTCTGAGGCGTTTTCCACCAATGCCCCACTTGAATCTCTACTTTCCAGAGGCCACCTTCCCCCACCCCATTCTTGCAACCACAACATTTGCCTGTTTCCCTAGAGACCCTTAGAGATGAACTTTCTCTCTTTATAGATGAAGGCTAGAGAAGGGAAACAGCTTAGCTCTGCTGTCAGCCCTCTCTCCACACCAAGCCAGGGAAATCACTCTGTACCTAGATTGTATTTACTTATTGGTGCTTCTGTTATTTCCCCCAACCAAACCTACTGTATGCTCCTAAAAGGCAAAAACTGTTTCCCATCTGTCTTTGCAAACCCAGCACCTAACACAACACTTCATACAGAGCAGGAATAAATGTTTCTTGAATTGGACTGAAATGTCCAATGCCACACAGCTGAGTCAACTCAGACCTGATTCCTCATCTAATTGTTGTTGTGTGTGTATACTGGGGTGTTCTGCAAAATTTGGATCCAAACAGTCACTCTTAAGGATTTAGAAGGCCACATGTTCCCCATCCCTGGTGTATACATACCCATATACACATACATACATATTGGACAGAGTGCCCAACCAGGAGTCAGGAGGGCTCCTTTTCCTGAGTTCAACTTTGATCTCAGACACTTACTAGCTGTGTGACCCTCAGCAAGTCACTTAACCTGTTTGCTTCAGTTTCCTCATCTGTAAAATGAGCTGAAAAAGGAAATGGTGAGCTACCCCAGTATCTCTGTCAAGAAAACTCCAACTGGGATCATGAAGAATCAGACACAACTGAAAAAGACTGAACAACAAAATGTGTAACACACACACACACACACACACACACACACACAGAGGGATACACTGGTAAAGGTTTAACAACCAGCTTTTTTGAAAGAAAAATTGTCCACATGACACTTTTAAGTTTAATCTTTATTTTTAACATTTTCTCCATCATTTTCTCAAGTTCAGACAATCAACAAAACAATAAAGTAAGCCCTAGTCTATAGCATTTGCTGACTTCAAGATGCAAATGCTCACATTGAAAATTAACAATAGGCTCACCAATTTGAGATGACTCTAGCACACCCCTCCCTATAGGAGTGTGTGTGTGTGTGTGTGTGTGTGTGTGTGTGTGTGTGTGTGTGTGTGTGTGTGTGTGTGTATGACAGATAAGGGAGTGCTGAAATATAATGTAAAGAGCTTTAGTCTGGGAGTGAGGAGGTAGGGCTTCAAATCCCCATTCTGACGCTTACTAGCTGTATAACCACTGATATGAAAGGAAGCATGGTGTGCTGTAGGGTTCTCAAGTTGGATGGGGGCTTAGTTTTTTTTAAATTTATTTTTAATAATAATTTTTAAATTATTTTAATAATTATTTTTATGTAATTGATTTCCTTTGAAATGCTGTGAATTTTGAGTCATTTAGGGAGCCTGAGATTCTGAGAAGGGGGCCATAGGCTCCACCAGACTGTCAAAGATTCCTATGACACAACAAAGTTAAATACTCCAGAGGGGGTAATGGACTTAGATTCAAACCTAACCTCCAACACTAAATGGTTATTTGACCTTGGACAAGTCATTTTACATCTGTGAGACTTTCCTCATCTATAAAATGAGGATATTAGATCTTAAAAGCCTCTCAAATCCCTTTTAGCTCTGAATCTACGATCCTTTGATAAGGTCTCTTCATTTGTTCGAGCCTCAATCTCCATGCTTATATAATGCAGACAATAATAATTACACTTCTAATCAGAAGATAAAAATCTATTATAAGCCTGGTGCAGAGCCAGGAAGTTTAGAATGCCAAATAGAATGTATGGAAAGGACTTTAAAATCCAGAATGTTGGAACTGGAGAAAAATTTAGAACACAGAGCACAAGAGCTAGAAGAGACCTTAGAATAGGGAATAGCATGAATGGAAGGGGCCTTTGAAAACAGAACTTGTTGGGGTGGCTAGGTGGTGCAGTGAATAGAGCACCTCCTGGAGTCAGGAGGACCTGAGTTCAGATCAGGCCTCAGACACTTCACACTTACCAGTTGTGTGACCTTGGGCAAGTCACTTAACCCCAATTGCCCAGCCTTCCCCCCTCCACAAAGACAAAAACAAAAAACAAAACTTGTCTCTCCATTTTATGATAAACTGGAAATGGCACATTGGAATGTGAGTAATTCTTCTACCAGAGTCTTATGCTGACTCACAGTTGGGAATTCTTTCCACTGCACCTGCTGTGATCATGTCTGTAAACAGACTATACCTTGGCTGAACAAAGGTAAGAAATGATGAATGTCAAGTTCGCTCAGGAGACTGAGAGCTGGAATCTGGCCAGACACTCTGGAAGTACCTGATCCAGCCCATCTCACTAACCTATCTGAAATTCAGTCAGCAAGGGGAAAGTTCAGTCATTCCCAGGTGAAGTCTGCCCTTTCAGAGGTGCCCACCTGGGCAGGGCCCCACTGCTCTTCCCCAGGCCCTCCTCCTACAGAACAAACACTGAGTCATAGATATTTAGGACCCAGGAGGTCCTTAAAGTGAGACTCACAGTGTTTCATCCATCCCATCATTGATTCACCAAATATTTACTAAATCCCACTGGTAGAGAATTCTCAAACAAGAGCTCAGTATTAAGAAACATTCAAGGGCTAGATAAGCCCCGACCTCAAAATGCTGGGTTGTTGTTGTTTTTTCCCTACAGTAAGGGTAAGCTGTCATCAAGTAGGTGGTAGGCAGCTAAAGGCAGCCTGATGAAGTGGATACTGCATTGAAGTTGGAGTCAATCGGATGTGTCAAATTCTCCCCCTGAAACCTATTAGCTATGTGACATTAGAGACTCATTTTCTAAATCTGCAGAATGAGAACAACAGGATTGTTGGGAGGATCAGATGAGATAACATATGAAAACCATTGTGCAAATTTGAAAGAATCTTATCAAGAGGGAGGAAGAACTGGACCCATGATTTCAGTGGTATAGGGAATTCCTTGAAGAGGAAACTTCCCTTTCTAAAGCAGGGTACGACCATCCTTAAAACTTACATCTTAAAGAGGTGCCTAGAATACTAAGATATTAAGTGACTTGCTCAGAACCACAGAATATATGAGAAAGAGAATTTGTATCCAAGTTATCTTGGCTAACGGGTCAGCTACTAATAATGAATTTGGCTTCAAAGGAACTGGGTGAATCACTTTGGGTAAGTAACTTGGGTCTCTTCTTCCTTCTCTGTAATATGAGAAAGTGGGACCAAATGATAGCTAAGATCCTGTGCAGCTCCAAGTTCTATAATCCTGGGTTTAACCACTCAGCACAGTGCCTAGCATATAGTAGGTAGGTGTTTCATAAATACTTCTCGTTGGCTTGACTTGGTAGTTGTGTCTCTGAATTCAACAGTTCTACAAACGTACTTGAATAGGACATTGTGATGGACCGGGGGAGATTCAACATTTGAATAAGACATAGTCTTTCCTATTATGAAGCTCATAGTCTGGAATGGAGATGGGACAGAAACATAACGATGGCAGGAAAGCACAGTCCAGAGTCAAAGGTAAAGCACTGTTCAATTTGGCCGGAACAGTACATTACAACATCAGAGATGAGAGGGAACTTATACTTGATGTGTATAAAGTAGGTTGGGCAGCTAGGTGGACAGAGCACCAGGCCTGGAGTCAAGAAGACCTGACTTCAAATCAGATACTTAATAGCTGTGCAACTTTGGGCAAGTCATTTAACCCTGTTTACCTCAGTTTCCTTATCTGTAAAATCAGCTGGAGAAGGAAATGGTAAACCACTCCAGTATCTTTGTCAAGAAAACCTTAAATGGGATCATGAAAAGTCAGACAGGACTGAACAACAAAAAAGTATACTGTCTGCATGATCTCATTTGATCTTCTCAACAACCCTGTGGAGTATTGTAGGTGCTTTTATTATCCCATTTTACAGATGCAGGAACTGAGGCTCAAAGAAATGAAGTGTCTTGCCCTGGGTCACAGAGCCAGAGTCTGTGGTGACATTCAAACCCTAGTTTTCCTGACTCCAAAGTCCAGCAATTTGTCCACTAGACCATCTCATCCATGTCACCATATGTTGTAATGGAAAAAGCAAGGAATCAGTAGTCAGAGGCCCTAGATTTTGTTTCTCCACCACCACTACTAACTAGTAGTGCATTGAGCAAGGCATTCAAGCTGATGAGACATGGGCTTTCTAACTGAAGTCTACAAAAGAGATGTCAAAGGGTCTGTGATGTCTTAATTTCTATGTAAATGTCTTCTTTTGTAAAGTTATGTACTTTGTTTTATGCATTTAAAAGGAGTCTTCTGAGAAGTGTCCATAGGTCTCACAGGACTGCCAAAAGTATCCATGTTGCAAAAAAAGGTTAAGAACCCCTGACCTAAATGATCTCTAAAGTCTCTTCCAATTCTAGATACTATGGTTCTATGATGTTTCTCTTAAAAAGGAAACTGAGTCAGAGAGAAGCAAGGCGACAAATGCCCAGATAAGCATGGGTTGGGTTATTCCTAAGGTGGACAAACAATGCTTGTCTGAAAAGAGGTGACAGAAAGAACAAATATTGACCCCATGATGGAAAACTCTTTGAAGAGACAGAAGACCAGGAAGAAGAACAGCCAGCAAGTGAAGAGTCCTATTGCATTGGAGGAATGAAGGTGGAGGGTGGGGCTTAACAACCGGTAACTCAGTGCCACTGCCTGCCCAAGGGCATCTGGATTAGTCTCACCAACAGTACCCTATCAGCCTTGTCCTTCCCTTCCTCCACCTCCCTGAAATCCCCAGGCAGGCAGTAAAAGTCAGACAGCCCTGGCATGGCCACTTTCCAAGACTACAAATAAGCTTACTACAGAAAGGGAGGAAAACCCTTCTTGTGAATTCCCCAGTCCACTGGACACCTACACATCAGTGTTTCGCAGGTTCTGTGAAATCTTTGTTTTCCTTCCAGTCCTACCCAACTGATAATGGATGACCACCTACAATCTTAGGTACAAGTGAGAGAGAGAAAATCAAAGAAATCTCTGTGTTGGAAGAGAGAACACTAGAGGGTGGATGGAGGCAGAGGAGGACAGGTGTTCACACCTGCAAAGCAGATGTAGGAGAAGGGCAAAGGTTGGTAATGAGAATAAACAAACTTTCCCTACTAGACTCCACGATTCACTGGACTCCTCCTGGCAAGCCATCCTTAGGAATAAAGGGATCCAGGGCAGATTGGCCATGGAGAGGGGATGGTGAGCATTTTGATTTCTTTAAATCCCAGCTCTATTTCTCCACCAGCTCTGTAGTGCCTTTGAATCTACAAACCCCCCGGTGCTTCCTGCTCACTGCCAGATGAGTAGGCAGGCTGCTTTCATTCAGCCACTTTTCAAAGGAGGAAACTGTAGCCCAGTAAGGGGAAGGCACATGCCAAAAGTCACAGGATATGTTATTTAGGGCAGATCCAGGCCTCTGACCTCAAGACTCTCAGTCCAGTGCTTTTTCCTATACCACAACTGCCTAGAGACCACTATGTGAGCTCCAGATGAACATAAGGGGACTCTTTGTTCCCAAGGAAGTCTGCCGAGTACCTGAGGAGGTCATGAGAGAGAGGGGAACCTGGAAAAATTGACTCAAAATTTCCCCCCTCCCAAATTTTCTTGCAGAAAAAAAGTCAATAATAAAAAGTAAAGCCATTAACCCTTCAAAAAGACAACCACAGGCTTCAGTGCCTTGGCCCCTAGAATGGCAGCACTTGAAGGAACCTCAAAGCACAGAGTGTTTGAGTGGGGAACATGGAATGTTGGAGCACTGAAAGTTAGAACAATTAAAGACTCTAAGTATTTGACCTAATGCAGGAATCTTCTCTCTAGAATTTCTGAAAGAGGGTCAACCATATCTGGATGCCACAAGTGACAGCAAACTCACTGTCTAATGAGTACAAGCCACAAACCAACCTGAAGATTTGCCTCTTAGAATCTCTAGCTCCCTTCAAAGCTCAGGTCAAATATCAAAGTCTACAGGAAAACTTCCATATGTCCAGGCACTTGATTTTACATTGTACTGATTTTGTATTTATGTGTGTATACACAAGTTTCCTCAGACAAGAGGTAAGCTCCCTGAGGGCAGGGATTTTTCCTTTTTCTTTTCATAGCCTCAGAGTCTAGCACAGGGCCTGGCATATATTAAGCATTTAACAGTTGTTGAATGACTGAAATCTTCATAGAATCAGAACAGATCATGTGGTAACAGAAATAGCACAGAGGGGCCACATGCTTCCAGGCAACTGTTTTCCTGGACAGCACACTGGGACTAATCTTCTCCAGCGACATGTGGCCAACTGCAAAGAGATTACAAGGCCTAGATTTCATATCAGACTTGCCCATGTGACCCCAACAATCAGCAACCTTCTTCCAGAATATCTTTTCAAATCAAATTAACAAACATTTACTGGGTACCTATCCCCTTGTAAAGAACTTTACCCAAGTCGTCAACATGTATTTTGGGAGATATAAATGCCAACAATTAATTAAATAACAAATTTACATAATAGATTAAGCAGAGAAGAAACCACAGAATCTCATATTCAGAGTTGGAAAAGAGCCTAGAGCTCATTTAATCCAACCTGTGCCTAACCAGGAATTCCCCCATCCAAGAGCCCTGACAAGTGGTTATGTAACCCCTTCCTCCCCAGACTAGATGACTTCTAGTGATAGGGGAATCCCTTCTGCCTGAAATAGCCCATTCTACTATAACAAATTTTTTCCTTATATAGATTGAAAAATCTCCCTCTTAGGGGGGCGGAGCCAAGATGGCGGCGTAGCAGCAGCAACATATCGCAGCTCTCACATAACCACCCCAAAATACCCATAAAACAGGACTCTAAACCAATCCTAGAACTCCAAAACGCACACAAAGATACTTCCCACTAAAGTCAGC
>CM053582.1:155199351-155222813 GCA_028627135.1 Pseudochirops cupreus | reverse complement strand
ACCTCACATCAGGGCGTATATATAGCCTTCTCCTGGCTTGGAGAATGTCACAGCCCTCTAGACCCACTGCCCAATCACAAAGCTACCAAGGCACAGGCATTCCTGGAAAACAAGCCTGGCGCCACAGGCTCCACGTGATCACATTCAGCCTATTAGGGAACAGAGTATACTTTCAAATATCCAAGGGTCCTCAGGGTCATGTAGCCACTTTAGCAAAGGGCCTAGGGGCAGGGAAGATCTTCAGATTCCCATAACAGTCTGTGACGCAGAACTGGGTAGTGGGTGACAAAACTTCCAGTTGGTACCTGTCCTTATTGCATTGCTCTAGTATGAGTCTATTAGGGCTGTGGTATGGATTTGGTTCAAATATGACCTCAGACACTCTATGCCAGTCATTTAACCTCTTTTTACCTCAGTTTCTTCAACTGTTAAGTGGGGACAATAACAGCATATATCTCATTGTGAAGATCAAACAATATTTGTCAAGTACTTAGCACAGTACCTGACACATACTAGATGCTATTTAAATGCTCATTCTCTTCCACCCTTCCCCAGCCAAGCCCAGCATGAGCTATTGCTCAGAGTGGTTTTTTAGTAGGCAGTATTTTAAAGAATCAATAAATGAGTAGAAAGTGGGTAATACGATCATACTGACCTCACATTGAGTGGTGTCTCCTGGAGTTTGGGGAGTCATGTACACTCACTCATCTCATTCTCCCCACCCTTATGACTAAGGGAAATTGACTATCGATAGATAAGGAATTAGTTCAGGGTGGAGTCAGGGTTCATTTTTCAACTGAAGTTAACACTCATTTTGTGGCCAGGATTAAGATCCAGTCTGTGGTCAGGACTTGGACACAGTCTATTGCTGCAGAACAGACCTACACTGACTGGTCAACACAGGGATGGAATGCTCAGATTTGGCATTATTAATACTGAGTTCCAGACATTGTGCCAATGAGTCGTCAATGAATATTGGTCAAGATGAACTTACTATGTGCCAAGCACTTGGGATATAAAGACAGGCAAAAAACAGTTCCTGCTTTCAAGGAGTTCATGGTCTGATGGTGGAGACAGAATGTACACAGTTATTTACAAACAAGTCATTGTACAGGATGAACTGGAAATAAGCCGTAGAGGGAAGGCAGTAGCATTATGGGCAATTGTAGAAGGTAGGATTTTGGCTGGGGTAGCATTATGGGCAATTGTAGAAGGTAGGATTTTGGCTGGGACTTGAAGCCTAGGAAACCAGAAGGCAGAGATTTGACAAGGAAGTGCATTCCACTTGTGAGGGGTAGCCAGTGAAACTACCCAGAGTTAAGAGGTATGGAATCTTTTGTGTGAGGAACAGCAAGGAGTTCAATCCTGTGGAACAGGAAATGAGAGAAGGGGAAGTGAAAGCTCTAGAATATCTTTATATTTTAGCAGCTGTGGGCACGACATGAAATCTTCCCTTGGTCCTTCAGGGAAAAGTTAATTCACAGAGGCTTATGGAAAAACAAAACAAAACCTTAAGTCACAGAAAGCCAAGCTTTTGTACGGAGTTTGGAGATGCCCTTGTTCATCGGCAGCCAAAGGCAGTGACTTATAGACCTTAACGTTCTCAGTGTGGGAGGAGAGCTGCCAGTCACCAAGCTTGGCATTCTGATCTCAGAGATGGCTTCAGACACGAGGGCTAGATTTATAGATCATAAAACTAACCACCTGTCAGGGACATTCCAAAGGAGCAAGCTTTTGGCTGCTTTCCAGTGAATTTCTCTAGATCTGATTAGCGGGTTGGACTATATGGATGATGTCTAAGGTTCCCAGTTCTAAATCTATGTTTCTGTGGTCACCCACAGACATTGCTAATCTTCTCTTCCTGGGTTTTAGGTCCATAATTCATCCAGCCCCATATTCTAGAGATTGACTTAGGCGGAAATTTTGCTTGTGACCCACCAGTGTTTGGTAGAGGTGTGATTTATTATCACAAAGAGATCAATTGCCTTCTAGAGTTGAAAGGTAGACATTCCTGCTGATAGGCCTGCCAAGGATACTGTCTTTCCTTCTCTGAGCCTTCCTGCAGGCTATGGATAAAATCAGGGAGAGTTGAGCCTCTGGCCTGACAGTCATTAAACTGGCCCTGATATTCTGACTGATAGAGCTCATAGAGTTGTTGAAGGGAGAGCTAGAGAGCTGGGGGAGACCTTTTTGTATTTAGCAGCAGATGGAGGGAGGATGTCTGAGGAGAAGGATACATATGGTTCATAATCTTGTGTGTAGTAGACACTTGATATGTGCATTGAATTAGACTGAAGTGATTTTCTCTATATTTTGCGCACCTTGGGTGAATCCTTTTTTGCCAGGCCATAGAGGGAGCTGCCCGAGGTCTTAAGCGCAAAAAGTATACCAAGATGCTGACTAGAGATGACTGTCGTTTGTTACAAGGTCAATAAGAGTTGTGCCCTTGATTGGAGGTTTTGTACTCTTCCCCTGTCTCTCAGATGGGCTTATGTCAGAAGCCGTAGGACCTTGACTCTCCTGTGATTTTTTTATGAAGGAAGAAAAATTGTGAGAGTCCTGTGGAAAGAGTGCTGGGATTTAAGGCTGAGAACTAGGATTTGAGTCCTGCCTCTTAGTATATATGATATTGGTGCAGTCCTGTAATGTCCCTGGGCCTCAGCTTCCTCATTTGTAAAATGAGAGTGTTCACCTGGATGATCTCTATGGTTTATGGTCTCTATGATCCCATGATCTTTGTCAGATCCTAGACTCCTTGGTGCCACTGGCCAGTCAAGCTACCTTAAGTTAGTCAGAGGCAGTGACCAGACCTTTACCCTCTGAGTCAGTTGTTAATAGCAGTTATGGAATTTAGAGGGGATTTCACAAAAAGAATTGGACAGCCTCGTAATGCACAAAGCATTGGGCCCAGTAATATGGCACTCACTGAAGGGAGGGGCAAAGCCTATAGCATGGCTCCCTTGGGTAAGAGCATAGGAAGACAAGGGAAGTCTACAACCAGAGTGGTCCCAGGCCACCTCCAAGGCAGCTGCTGTGGTATCATGGCAGGAGAAGAAAGGGATGGTTACCATGGTTCTTTAGGGGTCCCCTTAGGAATCAGCATAGATAACTCCATTGGTCCCTCATCGGTCTTCCTAAAGTGGGATGACTTAGTTAAAATTCCCTTCATACCAGGGCAACTCTTTGAGGCAGCTGAAGGGGTACTAGGTATTGGCAGGCCAGGCCAGGCTGAGTCAAGACTGGTTGTACCAGTGTGGGGTGTGACAAAAATTTCCAGAAATGGACAGGAAAGGGGTTTTTTAAAGGCTTTAAGCAAAACAAATCTCCCTGCCTACATTTCTTCTCACAGCAGTGGAAACAGTCATTGGTTTTCTCCCAGTATGTTTGTGCTTCTATCCTTCCTCACTCCCAGTGCTACAATAAAGTAACAAAGATTATATTTATGGCTTCTCAGGAGAGGAGGGGTGAGAAGGATAGTGCTGGGTAGTTCTGGGTTTTGTTTTTCTCTCCTTTTTGTGTTAAATAAACCATTTTTTAAAAGTCTGACTAAGAAGAAAATAACACCATCACCCATTCCTCTTATATGATGTTTGGGGAACAAAAGCTGACCATTGTATCCTCGTAAGGATCCCTCAGGCATAACCTCCCTGGAAGCCTCTCATAGCCCTCTGAGCTTCCTTTCTTTGCATAACCAGAAAGTCTGGTTTGGAGACCCTCACATTAAAACCAATATGAATGGAAAAATCATTGGCAGCCTCCTAATTCCCAGCCCAAGACCCCTCCTCCTGCTCTCAGTGCTGGCCCCAAAGAAATCTGGGAAAGTTTTTAAGTTAATTGTTAACAGATTGCATTTCTGTAGTGCTTTAAGGTTTACAAAACCTTTCCTTTATGTTCTTACTATTAGTTAGAGAGAGCATGTATTATTAGCTCCATTTTCTAGATGGAGATACTGAGGCTTAAAGAGACAAAGCGGTTTGCTGAAGTTTTCATGGCTAATAAGTGTTGGGGAGCCTCTTGCCTCTGTGCCAAACTGCTCTCTTCTGACTGAGGACTGACCAGAATATGGCAGAATTTTCCCTGATACTAGAAAGCACCAACCCAGGACTTCTTAACAAGGAGCCCATGGAAATAATTCGTTTATTTCTTTTTATATGACTGAGTCTCGCCTATATCACCTAGGCTGGAAGTGACACAGCTATTCAGAGCCCAATCCCACCGCTGATCTGCACTGAGGCCTGACCAGCTCCATTTCCAGTCTGGCCGTGTTTGACCCTTCCTAGGCAGTGTAGTAGCAACAAGCAACAAGGAACAAACATTTATTAAGTACCTGCCAGACACTGTACTAAGCTCTTTATAAATATCTTATTTGATCTTCGCCTTAGAGATAGGCCCATTTTATAGTTGAAGAAATGGAGGCAAACAGGTTAAGTGACTTGCCCAGCCAGGATCATGTAGCTGATAAATGTCTGAGGCTGGATTTAAGCTCAGATCTTCTAGACTTCAGGACCACTACACTAGCCATACTGTGACACCTTATGTATATACCTTTTACTTGGAGTGTGCCTACTGAAGCTCAGAATTCTAGAAGTCAAATGATCCACTAGCCTCAGCTTCCCCAGTAGTAGGAATTACAGACATGAGCCACAGTAACTAAACTTGTTAGCTATATTTCAATATAATTGGTTGTCTTTGTAATCCTAAATGTCTTATTTGATACACTTTTTTTGGTCTTTTTGGAGGGGGAAAGGCAGGACAATTGGGGTTAAGTAACTTGCCCAAGGTCACATGGCTAGTAAGTGTTAAATGTCTGAAGTTAAATTTGAACTCAGGTCCTCCTGACTCCAGGGCCAGTGCTTTATTCACTGCGCCACCTAGCGCCCCAATACATTTTTAAAAATTCTAAGAAGAGGGGTCTGTAAACTTCACCAGGCTGCTAAAAGTGTTTATGACCGCAAAAAAAGATTAAGGACTCCTGCACTGACCTCTTTTAAAAATACTTCTATCTTGTGTTTACTTCCATCTCCCCTAACAAAGAATAACAAAAGAGAAAAAGCATGATTTATCCTAAGAAACCAAAATATTCTAATTCCTTCCTCTTCCAGAGAACATGCAGCCTACCTGGGAATAATGTAGACATATATGCCTAATATAAGGGAAAACATACCCAACGAGTAAAGGAGGAATCTAGTCAAAGGAAATGGAAAAGGCAGTGATCACTTAGGGTGGGGACAGAAAAGTTTCCTGGAGGTGGCAGCCTCCGAGCTGGGCCTGGAAGGAAGAGGATCCTAGCTCTAAAGCTGGAAGGACTTTAGAAGCTATAAAGTCTAACTCACTCATTTTACAGTTCAATAAACTTTGGTCTAGGGAGATTAAATAACTTGCCTGAGATAGGATGGGTCAGAGGTGAGAGCTGAACCCTGATCCTCTTCTGCCCACATTACTCCCAGCACAGTCAAGGAAGGAGTGTGTTCTAGGCACAGAGGATGACCCATGGGAGAAATGGGAGATGACCCATCAAGGTTGCAGGATTGTGGTCCCTTTTGGGAATAATGAGTAACTAGTTCAGTTTGGCTGGAGCTTAGATTATAGGAAGGGTAGTAAATACCCTGGGATAAGGCTTACTGCTGTTCCATATGTGTCTCATAAAATAGAATATAAATTCTTTAGAGAGCTGCAAACATGATGCTAGGGGATGGGTGGGGTAGGGGAGGATCTGAAGGATCCTAGAGCAATTCAACTGGTCTGTTTGGGGATTGGCGAGGACCAGGTGGGTTCTAGGAAATAAAGCTTGGGCTAATTTCCATAGCCTTATGGGGAGTTGGGCCAGTAATGTTGGGATATTCCTTTTTGCTTAATTCCATTAATATAGGGCATTTCAGCCACAAGTTTCCTTAACTTCCTCTCCAGATGACTATCCAACCACCCAGTGCTTTCAAAGACTCTTCCCTCCTAATAAACATTGATTTCTACTTAGACCTGGCTGCTATCGGAAGCAGATATGAAAAAGGCAAGGGAATCCTATGTTAGAAGAGATTTTTTTCTTGGTTTGCTTATGCTTTTCTCTGTGTGTTTCTGCTTCTATAATGTGTTACATTATCCTGGCACAGAGAGGTTGGAGAGTATAAAACAGAATTTAGAGTATCATTAAATGCAATACAATGTGGTAGAAAGAAGACCAGCCTGGGGTCTAAGTAATAACTTTGGAATGATGCACTGTGACCTTTGGCAAATCCCTGTCTCTGGGTCTCAGAAATTCCTGTTTGTAAAATGACAAGGGATTGGAGTCTGGGATCTCAAAGGTCCTTTGCACCATGCCATTCTGTGTGTGTTTTTCGTTTTGTTTTGTTTTTGAACCAAAATCTTTTGGGACCATGAACAAGAGAGGTCATTGTTTGGGGAAGTAAAATTCAAGGAGTCCTCCAGCTTATGAGAAAGACAGATATCCTTCAGGAAAATGGTTGTCTGTATCTCTACCTTGAGAGAAGTTCTGACATTCTATGTTTTAAGGTCCCTTCCGATTCTAACAACCTGTGTTTTAAGGTCCCTTCCAGTTAGGACATTCCATATTTTAAGGTCTCATCCAGCCCAAACATTCTGTGTTCTAAGTTCCTTTCCATTTCTAACATTCTGGCTTCTCTGTTTCTTTCCAATTACAATATCCTGCCTTCTAAAATCTCTCCTAGTTCTCACATTCTATGTTTTAAGTTCCTATCCACCTCCCATTCCATGTTCTAAGTTTCTTCCCACTTACATCCCATGTTCTAAGGTCTCTTCCAGCATCTCAGGTTCTTTCCAAGTCTATCTAACATTCTGATTCTGAAATAGCTCTGAGCTCATGACCACTTGTTGGACAATTGGGAGCACTGTACACATCCTTGTCAAAGGTTTTAAGCACCTGAGAGTTTGGGGCTCTTGGAGGAGCTTTTTTATCTCCTTAACCAAGGCTGGGTATGTGTGGGGTGATGGAAGCCAGTGCCCTCAGTTCCTTTCTAGGTAAAGCTGGACCTGTTGCTGGCTGTCAGACGCCCAGCAGCAAAGCAGAGATAGAACAAAGCAGGACCTTTAGGCTCTGGTCCAGTAAACACTCAAATGTTGCAAAGATCTCAAGCAGGCCTGCTAGAAATTGGTCTTGGGACCCAGAAATCAGAACACAAGGATGGAATGGAAAGAACTCTAGATGTGTAGGAAGAAGATCTGGGCTCTAGGAGGACTTCTGAAACCTGGGACCTGCATTTTTTTTTTTGAGATCAAATCACTTTCCCCTGTGAACCTCAGTTTCCTTCTTGGAACAAGTGGCTAATAAAATTTACACTGTTCCCTGTATAGAGGGGGGAGCGGTCTTGAGGACAATGCTTTGCAAAACTTAAAACTGGGAAGAAATGTTAATTATCTTGCTCTGCAATACTGTTTTCTCCTCGAGTGCACACTGACACTCTCATAGGCCTCCTATGAACTCTGGGCATTATCTTCACATGCTCCTCCAAGCATCTCTAGCTTTCTCCATGGTGCATCCCTTGGCAAGTTCCATTCATCTCTCCCATCCCTGTTGAGGGAGGGTGGGATAGGGAAAGCCATGATGTTGTTCTCCAAGCTGGCCCAAACTCCTTGCTCCTCCAGGCCACAGCCTTCCCCTGTGGGACCTCTGTCCCTGGGGTATGGAGAATCTGATGCTTTGGATTCTTAAATGTGCTCTTTCTCACAAATACACAGACACATGCACACATTGCATATGCACACACACATATATACACTGTATAAGCCATACACGGGGAAATATTGTCATAAAAACCTGCTATTTCTTGCTGTTGCCACTGGGAAAAAAACCAGTGAAGTAAACTGTGGTGTTATTGATGTAACCCAGGTACTGTGGTTGGGTAAGCAGTTAGTACAGAAGTAATGAGCAGAAACTCTGCCCTAGACCTGATCAGGGGAGAGGGAAGGAAAGCCCCATAGTTTGAAGGTTCTTTCTCCCTTTCTGGTTAGATCAGAGATAGCCAGGGAGTGTGGGGAGGCCTCCATCTAGTGTGAATCTCTACTCCCCACGCTGCCCCCTTGCACTCCCCTCATCTCGGGCTCCAGAGCTTGCTGATGTCTTGAAATTTGCCCTTGAGAGCTTTATTTAGGAACTAGGGTATAGAAGAAATTTTTCTGTTCAATTTAGTTAAACATTTATTTAGTACCTATTGTGCGTGAGGTACTGAGGAAACAGAGGGGGGAAAAAACCAATCCTTGTCCTTAAGAATGTTAATTTTAATGGGAAAAATCAGTGATTTGCCATTTTTTTCTTTGCTTCAGAATATAATTGGACAGTCAATTTTCCTTTGTGATTCAGACCAGTTTTTTGAGTTAACTTTAGTTTGGTTAGATACTTAACTACTAATATCCTTAGCATCCTGGTCTGGTGCCTCCCATCTTGCCTAGAGCATATTATGGTATGAGAAATAATCCCTTTGGAACCTTACTCTATTCTAATCAGTATCAGTCAATTTGATATGATTCCACCGCGGTAGTGATTATAAGTTCTATATATTAGGCCCCAGAGCTGTGAGTCACAGGTTGTAAGATGACTTACTTAATCATAGGAAGCTAACTAGAGGACCTCCACCCTTGTTTTTCCTGGTCCTGGTGACCAAGCCCAGTGTGTCCAGGGTGAGTCAGTTACAAGGAAAGTCCTCCAACTTATTTTTGTACTCTGGACCTTTCTCTCTTGTCCAAGAGCAAATGACCATCTTATGACCACTTAAGTCTGTGGAGATGCTTGAAACCTGTGACTGCCCTGCTAATATGTCATTTTTGGCCCTCAAGAGCAAGGTCTGTCAACCAATGAGATTTATTTTGCCATGCCTCTTTTGCATATTTGGGCATCAAACCCTGTAAAAAAACAAGGTACTGGAAGAAGGGGCATCTCAGATCATGAAGAATTAGAGGGTACCACTTTAACAAAGTGCCATTGGCTCAGAGCTCTGCCTCAGTCTCTTTTCTCATAGGTTGAACAGTTTTAATCCCCACAATGGAAACTCATCCATGTTCATTAAAAAAAACACACACACAAAAACTTCTAAGAAGACCTAGACTGTTTACCTTAAAATTCCACGAGGCTAGATGGGCTGTCTGAGATCCTTACAGACTGTAGATCTATAAGACATGATTTGCTTGTGCAACCCCAAGTAACCAAATCCAAATGCTTAATGTTTTGTTTTGTTTTTTTAAAACCCTACACTTTTGGGGAGAATTTCTTTTCATGTTTGTCTGCTTGTCCTGGTGAGAGGTGAGTTCAGAACTCCATTTGAATTATCCGTTGGAAAAATTTTAATTGTTGTACATTTTGTAGAGGCCTAGAAGAAAATTTTGACTGGACCCTTTTCTTGGCTTGTCCTGTGCCTGATCCTTGGAAAAAATTTCAGCTGTTTTATGTGTTGCAGAGAATTTTTAAGTACCACAATTTGCTTTCTTACCTGATGGTGAGGGTGTGACGTCTAGTCAACTCCCAGTCTGCAGTCCCTTTGGGGAGAGTCCCGTGTGTTGTGGGAGCTCTGTAGCACTAAGTTATCTTTCTGAGGAAGGAGGCTTGATTTTCTTTTTACTTATTTTCTTTATTGGCTTTGAATGCTTTGTTAAGTCAGGTAGGATTGTAGAATCATAGTATTTCAGCCTAGAAGGGATTTGTTAGAAGTCATCTCATCTAACTCCTTCATTGTACAGAAAACCAAGCACTTGAGAGATCTAGTGACTTGTCCAAAGTCATAATAATAAGCCATAGAGCCGGGAGCTGCAGCGCTCCAGCTTTCCAGATTTCCTTTTTGTATTGTCCAATATAGGGTCCTTGATGCCAGGGATTCTCTTGCTTGCTTAACTTTGTAATCTCTGCCCTTAGCACAGTGACTGGTATGTTGTAAGTGCTTAATTCATTACCTGTCTGTCTCTCTTTCTTTATCTATCTCATCCTATTCCTGCTTGGTTGAGGGTGGGCATGGGGTGGGGAGGTCAAGAAGACTTCCCAGAGAAGTTGGCATTTGAACTGGGCATTAAAAGACAGCATGAATTCATTGTGTAGGTAGGAGTGAGGATACCCTAGGCTTAGGGAACAGCATGATCAGAGACACAAGGCATATACAGGGCCATGTAGATTGGCTTCTGTGAGGCTGGAGGAGGTATGATGAACGTGTACTTTTGAAAAGATGCAAAGTGTTCTATTTGTAAATAAAGAGAAGAATGAACCTTTTCCGGAAGCTGAAGGTCAGCCAGAGCCAAGTGACCCAGTAGAGAGGATGGGCCAGGTAAATGACTCATGGCCATCTGGGGCCCTTAGGAAACAACTTCTTTTCAAATTCTTGGAAGCTACTTCCTTTTGCCTGCAGAAACTAAACATTCAAGTTGGATCAGATGCAGACCAGGGTCACCTCAAGGTCAGAAGGCTTGTCTCCTCTTGGCCTAAAGATGGTGCTTTCCAAAGAATGGGTTTGGGAGGTAGCTGTGGTACTGGGGAAAAGAATACTTTGCCCTGGGGTCAGGCTGCCTGGCTTGAAGCCCTGACTCTGAGCAGTTATCAGCTAGTGACCCTTCCTTTCTTTGGTCCCCAATTTTCTTGTCTGCAACATAGGAATAATTCTATCCTGCCAAATCACAGAGTTGTTGGCATTGAATGAGAAAATAGATGTGACCGCGCTTTGCACAAATCTATGCATTTAGGCAGGCCATTTCCCAGCAGTGGATGGAGGCTATAGAGGGCAGATCTTAACTTCACAGCAGGGAACACTTCTTAATAATCAGAGCTGCCTAAAAGCAGACTGGGCTGCCCCACGGGTTAGTGGTTGCCCATCATTGAAGGTCTTAAAGCAGAGACCAACATTTATTGGGCAAGGTGTAGAGAGGATAAGTTCATGAACCCCAACTTAAGAAGCCCTAAACTAGATGGTCTATCTCTAACCTTTTAGACCTGAGAGTCTCTGATTCTATAAATTTCAATATAAATGTGAGATATTAATTTTATCATATTTTCCTGAAAATAGGGTTTGCTGGGGCAGCTATAACAAAATAAGAGGCAGTGCACAGATATGAGGAAGGACATTGAGAGAAGGGATGGAGGACCCCATAGCCTTTTTCAGTTATGGCTGGCCCTGTGTACTTTGTTTGTACAGAGACTGTATAGAGAGCTTTCTTCTTCTAGGTGTTCTTGAGAGAGAGAAGAAGGTAGGGCTCCCAGCCCTGAGACCATTATGGTATTTAAGGGCTGACAAAAGAAAGCATGAGTGACAATAACCATAGCACCCCTTTCTCTAGGCCCTTCATATCTTACAAAGCCCTTTCTTACAACTGAGATGGGAAATGACATGCTTGGGGCTACATAGCTAGGATAACTTGAAGCCAGGATGCAGATATTCTGTCCTTCTGACTCTTGTCCAATGTAACTATGTGATGTCAGTCATGATTTATGTTAAGCAAATTCTCCCAGAGTCTTCTCCCAATTTAGTGCAGTGATCAGTCTTCCTGAAGCCCTGAAAGGTATTTGTGAACCAAGAGGGAAAGTAGATTTCAGCTCAATGTTAGGAAGATCCTACCAACTGGAGCTGTCCAGTGATAGAACCAGTTGCTGACAAAGTAGTGAATTCCCCATCACTGAGTGTATCCAAACAGAAATGGATAGTCATTTGTCATCGATGCTGTAGAGGAGATTCCTGTTCCAAGGGGGATTGGACTGAATACCCCTTGAGGTTCCTTGTAGCTCCAAGTTTCTAGGATTCTGTGAAATTATGCTCTATTTATTTCTGCTGTTTGGTGTACATTTAGGGACCAGATTTGTGATTCCATGGGTATTGAGAATTCCTAGGTGAGGAAACTCCCTTTACCAATACAAATAGACAATTTCTTTGCAACTAAAAAAACTTAGAGATTTGCCCAGAGTGCCACATTTTAGAGGAATCAGATTTAATTCCATAATCATTTGTAAAATGCCTGCTGTGTGTCCAACTCTGTAGTTGTTGGAGTAGATACAAAGATGAAAAATAACATAGCACCAACCCTCAAGGACCATCAGTTAATTATAGTTAGGCACGATATCCTCCACACACTGCAGTCTTTCCATTGCAGATGCACATCTGAGGTTCAGGAGGAAAGGTTGAGGCTAGATATAGAGACTGGAGAGTCATCTACATAGAGATTATAATTGAGCTGTGGGAATTGTTGAGATGGCCGAAAGAGAGGCTACAGGAAGACAGAAGAGAATTGGACTCAACACGGAGTTTTGGGGAATACTCAAAGCAGTCATGAGGACAAAGACAGTGAAAGAAACTGAGAAGGAGTGGTTTAGGCAGGTAGGTGGACATCTGGGAGAGAACAGTGTTTGGGACCTAGTATACCCCTTCTCTACCATCTCCATACCATGCCACCATGTATATAAACCTCATCCCATCCCCTTTTCCAGTTCTAGTTTTGAGCACAGTAATCAAACCAACACTATTATTCTGTTTTGGGGGCTTTTTTGTTTTTTGGAGGCGGGGAACGTGAGGCAATTGGAATTAAGTGACTTGTCCAAGGTCACACGGCTAGTAAGTATTATGTGTCTGAGGCTGGATTTGAATTCAGGTCCTCCTGACTCCAAGGCCAGTGCTGTATTCACTTTGCCACCTAGCCGCCCCTAACACTACTATTCTTAGAAATGGACACATCAGTCATTTGCCCTATGACTCCAATCATCATTCTCTCTGATTTTCCTACTCCAATCACTCCTCCCTGGCCTCCATCCCCTAGATAGATCATCTTCCCCTATTAGAGTGTAAGCTTCTTCAAAAAACCGACTGTCTTGCTTTTATTTGTATTTCCAGAGCTTGACACAATGCTTGACACATAGTAAGTGCTTAATAATAATTTATTCATTCATCCATCCATCTATCTGTTCATTAATTCTATCATTCATGCCAAGGGAGAAGAGAGTTTTCAGAAGAAGAGTGCTGAACACAGCAGAAAGGCCAAGGAGGATGATTGAGACAAGGCTGATGAATTTGGCAGTTAAGAGGTCACTGGTGACCTAATAGAGGGGTGGGATTGGAAGCCAGATTGCTAGAATTTGAATGGTGAGAGAGTGGTGCAGACATGGTAGGAGCACATGACTTTCTTGAATTCTAAATATATTTTGAGTTGACCTTTAAAGGATTGGCAGGAATTCAACAGGTGGAGGGTGACAGTGCTCAGTGGGGAGGGGACTAGTTATTCTAGGCATGAACCAAAGCCCTGGTAACTTTGGGATGGTTCATATGGTCACTCTCTGTTAACCAGAATAGCACATTTCCCAGTTCTGCTGAATCAAGGGGGGCTTACTTTAAAAAAAATATTCACTTTTAGTTTTCAATGTTTTAAACATTCACTTACATAGGATTTTGAGTTCTAAATTTTCTCCCCCTCCTTCCCCTCTTCCCTCCCCAAGATGGCATGCAGTCTGATATAGGCTCTACATATACATTCATATTAAATATATTTTCACATTAGTTATGTTGTAAAGAAGAATTAGAACCAATGGAAGGAATCTTGAGAAAGAAACAAATAACCACAAAAAAAAAGAGAGGGAGAGATCAAATACTATACTTTGATCTGCACTCAGACTCCAAAGTTCTTTCTCTGGATATGGGTAGCATTTTCCATCATGAGTCTTTTGGTGTTGTCTTAGATCCTTGCATTGCTGAGAAGAGCTAAGCCTATCAAAGTTAGTCATTGCATAATGTTGCTGTTACTGTGTACAATGTTCTGGTTCTGCTTACTTCACTCAGCATTAGTTCATGTAAGTCTTTCCAGGTTTTTCTGAAATCCACCTGCTCATCATTTCTTATGGAACAATAGTATTCCACTACATTCGTATACCACAACTTGTTCAGCCATTTCCCAACTGATGGGGATCCCCTCAATTTCCAATTCTTTGCCCCCACTAAAAGAACTGCTATAAATATTTTGGTAGAAGTGGGTCCTTTTCCTATTTTTACGATCTCTTTGGGAAACTGACCTAGAAGTGGTATTGCTAGGTCAAAGGGTATATATGCACAGTCTTATAGTCCTTTGGGCATAGCTCCAAATTGCTCTCCAGAATCGTTGGATCAGTTCACAACTCTACCAGCAACGTTCCAATTTTCCCATAACTTCTGCAACATTTACAATTTTCCTGTTTGGTCATATTAGCCAATCTGAAAGGTGCAATGTGGTACCTCAGAGTTGTTTTCATTTGCATTTCTTTAATCAATAGAAATTCTGAACATTTTTTCATATGACTATGGAAAATTTCTTCATCTGACAACTGAAGGGCTTTCTTTTGTAATTATTCAATCATACCTTTATCTGTTACCTACTCTGTGCCAAGCTCTTTATCAGAGTTGAAAGAGCTCTGGATTTAGAATCTAAATTCTGGCTTAGTTCCTTACTGTGTGACCTTGAACAAATCACTCACCCCCTCTGTGCTTAATTTCTTTCATCTGTAAAGTGAAATTTGGACTAGATGACTTCTGAGTTCCTTTCTATATCCAGTTGGGTGAATCATTAGAGGGAGGGAGGCTGGAGATAAATGAAATTTATGGTTTTTTCTTGAATTAGTCTGTTGTTTTGGTGCAGATTTTATTGAATTTTTTTCCGTTTATCTGGTTTTCTCTTAATCTCCCCCCTCTCCAACCTCATCCCATTCCTGCCCAGGCTTACAATTTGCCTAAGAACAACCCAGCAAATCCTTTATTTAAGCCCTTTCACACATGCTCATTTGTGTCATGGTCAGGGGCATGCAGCATGTCAGTGGCAGAGCAGCTACTAGAACCTAGGTCTTTTGGCCCCCTAGTGCAGAGTTTTCTCAGCCCCATTAGACATTCCTTTCCTAGAAGCTGACTCAGACCCCAGGAGTATCTGAGCAGTGGAAGGAGAGCCCTAGGTTAGGTTACTCCATAAAACTGTTCCCACGGCCACAGTGAGATTCAATAGGGGTGAAATGGAAGCATTTGTCAGGGTTGGCTTGAGCTGACCTGGGTGTGGCCAGCTGTATGCAGATAGAGGAGCTGAGGAGAGACTTCCCTCCATGCTCTGGCTCTGATTCTTTTAGCAGAAAGAGTGACTCATTCAATTCGACATCCATTCAGCTGGCCTGGGCCTCTCTTTGTGCTGCTCAGCTTCACTTACAAGGAGCCTACTGTAAATAGTCACCAGGCCAGAGAGTGCATGTGGGTCCCTTGCTCCCCATTTTAGGTCTGCCTCTCTCTAAGCCTCTTTCTCCTGTGCTGCCATGGACACTACAAAGGAGCCAGGCCTTTTCCCTCCTTTGTCCACTCTCAAGTTCTCTTGGTTTCCTGCTTGCCATCTTTGCCCCTCCCTCTCCTTTCAGTTTGGGGAAATTCAGAAGCTATTCCCCATAACTACCTTCTTCCTCCCCTTTCCTTTTATTCTTCCCTTTTTTCTTCCTTCCTTTCTTTACTCCCTCATGACTCTTATCTCTTTTGAGCAGAATAAACCTGATCCAGAGCCTCTGTGTTTCTCTGTCTTTCCCTTTCTCTATTTCTTTCATTTCTCCCCCTCTACCTTAGTGCCCAGAAGGCACAGTACCAATTTGTGGGATTAAATTAATGCTGGTTATTATCTGTTTGTGTGTGTGTGTGTGTGTGTGTGTGTGTGTGTGTGTGTGTGTGTGTGTGTGTGTATGTTTGTGTTTCTTGGTAGGCAGGACCATAGGATATACAGGTGGAAGGAGCCTAGAGGTACTCTGTTCTTGTCCTCTCAGTTAGAATGGGGAGACTGAGACCAATAGGGGCCGAGTGACATATCTGAAGTCTCATAGGCAGTGCATAGTATAGCAAAAAGTTAGAATGTAGGTCTTTTGACTACAGATCAGGTTTTTCCCACTGTAACACACAGCCTCCTTCATATACTGGACTGCTTCCTTTCCATGGTTATGCAGAGAACACTAGAATTGGAATAAGAAGACATGGGTTATATCTCTGGAGCACCTGGGATAGAGCAAGTAGAGCACTGGCCCTGGAGTCAGGAAGACCTGAGTCAAAATCCAGCCTCAGACACTCCCTAGCTGTGTGATCCTGGGCAAGTCACTTAACCACTATTTGCCTCAGTTTCCTCAACAGTAAAATTGGGAAAACAACAGTATCTACCTTCCTGGGTTGTTATGAGGATCAGATTAGATAATATTAGGACACTTATCACAGTGCCTGATACATAGTAGGTGCCACATAAATGCTTACTCTTTCTCACTCTCCTTTTCTCCTCCCTCCATCCCAGCCCTCCAGTATGACATGCCTCTCTGGCTGGTGCAGAGAGATATGTAGAACAAAGCAGAGTCTGGGATACCACAAATAGCTGGGAAAGTTTGGCATTTACCAAATACTTAGCAAGTCAGGCTCTGGTGGCTAGAAATATACATCAGGAGCTTGTGGTCTTTCATAGCTAACAGATGACAAATCCCTGTACTACAAATATAGATCCCCAAATATTCTTGAGAGGTCAGTAAATAAACTGGACTGTAACCGGATCATTCTATATCCCATAACAACTTGTAGACAATTGTCCAGACATAACGTTGGTCCTTAAATACTGTTTTTAATTTAGCTTATTTTTTTCAACTAATAAGCATTTATATTTTCTCTCCTACCTCTCCCCGAATGGAGGGAAAGCCCTTGGGACAAATATGCATAGACAAACAAAACAGATTCCTGCATTGGACAGGTCCAGTTAGTCAATTAAGACATTAGCAGTAATTAAGTGATTACTATGTGCCAGGCCATTAGGGGGCACGGTGGATAGAGTTCTGGGCTTGTAATCAGGAAGACTCATCTTTGTGAATTCAAATCTGGCCTCAGGCACCTACTAGCTGGGTAACCCTGGACAAGTCACTTAACCCTGTTTGCCTCAGTTTCCTCATCTGTAAAATGGCTTGGAGAAGGAAATGGCAAACCTCTCCAGTATCTTTGTCAAGAAAACCCCAAATGGGGTCACAAAGAGTCAGATGTGACTGAAATTACTCAAGAACAACAAATATGCCAGGCATGGTGCTAAGTCCTAGGGATACAAAGAAAGGCAAAAAACAGTCCTTGGTCACAAGGAGTTTTCAGTCTTGTGGGGAATCAACATGCAAAAACATCCCTCTGTGCAAACAAGTTACATATAAGGTGATTAACTGGAGATACTCTACTAAGTGAAGGCACTAGCATTAAGGGGGCTTGTGAAAGGGTTCTTGTACAAGGCAAGACTTTAGTTGGGTCTTGAAAGAAGGCATGGAAGCCAAGAGATGGAGTTGAAGAAGGAGAGCATTCTGGGCGTGGAAGACAGCAAGTGAAAATGCCTGGAGTTTTTAGAGTCAGAGTACTTGGAAAGGGGGTAAGGTATATGAAGGCTGGAAAGATTGGAATGGGCCAATTTATGTAGGGTTTTAAAACCCAAACAAGATTTTCTGTTTGATCCTGGAGGTAGTAGGGAGCCACTGGAGTTTATTGAATAAAGGAGTAATGACATGGTCAAACTTACCTTTCAGCAAGCCCAATTTGACAGCTGAGTGGATGATAGATTGGAGAGGGAAAACTTGAGGCAAGCAGACCCACGAGCAGGCTACTGCAATAATCCAGGCATCAGGGTGGTGGCAGTGTTAGAGGAAAGGAGAGGGCATGTTGGGAAGGTAGAAAGAACAGGCCTTGGTGACTAAATGGCTATGTGGTTTTAGAGAGAGTAAGGAGTGGAGGATGACACTTGGGTTTTGAGCCCAGGCGACTGGATGAATGTTGGTACCCTTAACAGTAAGTGGGAGTTAAGAAGAGGGGAAAGTTTGGGAGGAAAGATGAGTTTAGTTTTGGTTGTATTGAGTTTAAGATGTCTAGTTTGAGATGTCTAGTAGGCAGTTGCAGATGCAAGACTGGAGGTCAGGAGACTAGATAGGGCTTTCATTCTGTCCTGAGTCCGTCCCCTCTGTCAGGATCAGGATAACAGGCTTCATCATGGGACTTCTAGAATTGTGACTAGTTGTCATGTTGACCAGAGTTCCTAAGTCATTCAAAGCTGCCAGTCGGATGAAAAGGTCCCATGATCCTTTGGGTGCAACAGCAAAGAAGATAGTAAAGCCTCTTCTTTAGTGGCATTTCCACTAATAAAATTATATCAGTTTCTAATGTTGAGCCATTTGACAATGCCAAGGTCTTAGATATTTTTAGATATTTTTCTCCTGGGTCTTCAGTGGCTGAGGCTAAAGCATCAACAGGAGCAATTGCCAGACTACATTTCACAGGGGCTGCCACCCAGGCTGATGGCACCAGGTAGTAAACTAGAAGCATCGCTGTTCATTCCCAAGGTTCTTGGGTTCCAAGAGCCCAAATGGGCTGTTTCCATCAGGGTCTGTAGCGAAAAGTAGTTGAAGATGATTTGAATCAGAACAGACAAGATAAATATAGAGTACATAGAAAGTAGCCTTGGAGAGGAAGGCCAGGAAAGGCCTCCTGAAGTAGGTGACACTTGAATTAATTCTTTTTTTTTTAATGTTTTGAAATTTTTGAAAAAAGAATTGTTGAATTTTTATTCTCTTTTAGGGCATTGGTTTTTTTTCTTTCTTTTTTTTAGTTTTCAACATTTTATTTTATAAGATTTTGAGTTTCAAATTTTTTTTCTTCCTCTTCTCACCCTTCCCCAACACAGCAAACAATCTGCTATAGGTTATATGTGCATAGTTAGGTCAAACATATTTCCACATTAGTTATGTTGTGAAAGAAGAATGAGAACAAAAGGGAAAAACCATAAGAAAGAAAAAAAGAGAAAAAAATAGCATGCATCGATCTGCATTCAAATTCCATAGTTCTTTCTCTGAATGTGGATAGTGTTTTCCATCATGAGTCTTTTGGAATTGTCTTAGATCATTGCATTGCTGAGAAGAGGTAGGTCTATCAAAGCTGGTTATTGCACAATGTTGCTGTTACTATGTGCAATGTTCTCCTGGTTCTGCTCACTTCACTCAGCATCAGTTGAACTGAGTCTTAAAGGAAACCAGAAATTCTTAAGAGTCTGTGATTGGGAGGGAGAGCCTTCTGGATACTGGAAAAAGCCAGTGTTTAGGTCACAGAGATGGGAGATGGGATGTTGTGTTCAAAGGTGAAAAAGTAGGCCAGTATGGTAGAAGATTGGAAAGGTAAGAAGGGGCCAGGTCATGAAGAGTATTAAGTGCTAAACAAAAGATTTTATATTTCATCCTGGAAGTAGCAGGGAGCTGCTGGAGTTTATTGAATTGGGAAGTGATATAGTCAGACCTTGCTTTTAGGAATATCTCTTTGTAAGCGAAATGGAGGCTGGATTGGAATGGAAAGAGATTTTAGAATCTAGTGCCAAGGTCAACCAATTTGGTTGACCAATTAGAAGGCTATTGTAATAGTCCAAGTGAGAGGTGATGAAGGCCTGAACTAATGTTGTCGCTACATGAGTGGAGAGAAGGAAATGCATGTGAGAGATATTTTAGAGAAAGAAATGATAAGATTTGACAACTCATTTGAGATGCACGGTAAATGAGAGAGAGGAACCAAGAATGCCACTGAGGCTGCAAATTCAGGTGACTGGTAGAATAGTGGCGCCCTTGACAGTAGTAAGGAAGTTCAGAAGAGAGGAAGGTTTTGGGGGAAAAATAATGAGTTCTCTTTTAGATATATTGAATATGAGTTGTCTATCAGACATCTAGTTTGAGATGTCCAATAGGCAGTTGGTGATCAGGAGAGAGACTAGGGCTGGATAAAATAACAATCATTTGCATAGAGATACAATTCCTGACATTTGATAAGTTACCAAATTAGAGAACATAGAAAGGAGAAGAGGGCCTAAGGCTCTTTGAAACAAAAAAACCTTGGAGGGCACCGATGGGTAGTGGGTATAACATGGATGAAGATTTAGCAAAGAAGATTGAGGTGAACCAAGCCAGATCAGCTATTCCCTCTTCTAGGGCTTCTCAGTTCCTTCCCTTCATCATTCTGGTTTCTGGTCACTGTACTATCCAGCTTCTCAATGTCTTTCCTAAAGCATGGTGTACTTTCAAATGGGGGCTGGTCAGGACAGAGTACAGTGGGACCCTTGTTTCTGTATTCTTGGTTGTGAGATGTGATTGCGTTCACTTTCTTGGTTGCCATATCATACTCTTGATTCATTGAGACTGTAGTCCACTAAAGCCCTGGGATCTTTTAAGAGGAACTACAGCCTAGCCAAGCTTGCTCCATCTTAGACTTGTGTAGGTATATAAGTATACTTGGAACCTTGCTTGTTTACTTACTTGCATACTTAACTTCCATATATTTTTAGCCTAACTGAAATGTTATACTTTTTTTTTGTTTGGATGTATGATTTCATCAGCACAGTATTATTGTTCAGTATGCTTATTATGGTGAGAACAGCTGTGTCCCGGCCTGCTGGAGCCCCCTTAGTACAGAAACTGTTAAAAATGCTTGACTAAAAAGTTGGTGATCATTCATTTCTTCATCTTTACCCAGTGGGTGACTGGAGGGGGCTGGGGAAGTGTCCTCCGCCCATCCATGTTTCTCTAATTTGTCTCTCCTGTCTTTCTCCTTCACTTTCCTTGTTCTCTTTCCTTCTCTTTATTGTTTTTCAGTCATGACTGATTCTTTATGACCCCATTTGGGATTTTCTTTGCAAAATGTACTTGTGGTTTGCCATTTCCTTCTCCAGTTTATTTTACAGATAAGGAAACTGAGGCAAACAGGGTTAAGTGACTTGCTCAGGGTCACACAGCTAGTAAATGTCTGAGGCCAAATTTGAACTCACAGAGATGAATCTTCCTGACTGCAGACCTGGTGCTCTATGCGCTGTGGCACCACTTAACTACTCCAGTCTCTGTTTCTGTCTCTTTTTTAATGTTCTTTCTGTCTCTGCCTAACTCCTTGTAAGGCAACCTATAGCTATCCACTATTCTTGGAAACTCATCCCCACTCACTTCTGCATCTTTGAATTCCTGGCTTCCTTCAAGGCCCAGCTCAAGTGTCACCTTCCATGGGAAACCTTTCGTGATTTCTCAGTTGTTAGTGTTTCCCTTCCTCCAGAAATAATTTTATATTTATTTCGTGTTTTGCATTTACTTATCTGTATGCATGTGGCCAACCTGTCCGCCAGTAGAAAAGCTCATTTCTTGTTTGTCTGTGTACCCCGTTGTCTAGTATAGAACCTGACCCATAGTAGGCACGTAATAAATCCTTGCTGAATTAAATTGAGTTGATTTATTTCTTTTTCATCTCTCTTTTAAAAAATTATTCTTGATATTTTTTCTTTTTACACCACCTTTATTTCTCAGTATATCTCTCCCACTTCTCTACTCAACAATAACAGAGAATTAAAAAGAAAAGAGGAAAAAAACCAGTTCAGTAAAACTGAGACCACAGCAGTCAAGTCTGACAGTGTTCCATCTCCACAGTCCCCCACTTCTGCAGAGAAGAGGAGATGCATATTTAAAAAAAAAGGTTTATTTTTAGTTCAAAATTGTTTCCCTCTCTCTAGTTCCTCCCCCACCCATTGAGAAGGCAAGAAATAAGCTACTTGGGGAGGTAAGGTAGCACAGTGAATAGCAATGGGCCCTGGAGTCAGGAGTTCCTGAGTTCACATCCAGCCTCAGATACTTAATACTTACTAGCTGTGTGACCTTGGGCAAGTCACTTAACCCCAATTACCCTGCCCTCCCCTCCCAAAAGCAAAAAAATTAAAAATTAAAAAAAGAAATAGACTACTCATCGTAATACAAAGTCATGCAAAACATATTTCCATATTAGCCATTTTGTGAAGAAAAAAAAAGCAAGAAAAATCAAGAAAGTGAAAAAAGTAAGTTTCAGTCTACTCTTAGTTCATGGTTCTCTCTCTGGAGGTGGAGAGCAGTTTAAACTGTGGGTCCTCAGGAATTGTCTTGGATCATTGTCTTGATCAGAGCAGCGGAGTCTTTCACAGGTGATTATTGTTACAATCTTGCTGTTACTGGGTACAATGTTCCCCTGGTTCTATGCTAGGACTTTTGGTACACCCTGTATTTGTGTTCATTTCCCACATACCTTGAAGATCAAACTCTTATCAAAGATATATATATATTACATTTATGCACAATTAGAATAAGCCTTTGCAGGGTGGTGGGCATAGAGGAGGGAGTATTAGAGACATGGAGCTGTTGTTTTGGGATCCATTCAGTGGATCCCATCTGGGTAGGCTCATTTGGACTTTGCACAGAGCACAGAGAGCCTCATATAGCTTCTGCAAATAAAAGTCATTTTTGTGCTGTTGGGATCAGCTTCTTATTAGCTGGGAGCTGCTGAGCCTAAAGCATGTGGCCTAGCCTAGCACCTTGTATCTTTTCTGCTTATCATCCCAGTCCATGGTCATGCTTGGTCTCTGTGGGATGGATGCCCTTGGTGGGCACACTGTATCTTCTGTTTCTCTGGGTACCTTAATGTGCTCCTTGGTGACTCCTCGGTACCCACAGAATTCTCATATGCACTCACAACCATGATCAACATATGTGCATACCCATTCTAAACACGGGCCCTTTCAGGCTCTTTCTATATCCCCTTTTGGTTTGGTTCAATAACATAAAATAAGTCTTTGACTCCCTCTTTTGGGTTTCATAGTTCAGGCCACTGGGTGGCATGGTAGCTTGAACACTGGGTCCAGAGTCAGGAAGAAGTGAGTTCAAATAATGATCCTGGGGAAAGTCACACTTAACCTCTCTCTAACTCAGATTCTTCAGCTGTGAAATGAGGATAATAACAACACTCAACTCATCTGGTTGTTGAGGATCCAATGAGATATATAATATTTGTGAAGCTCTTAGCACAGTACATGGTGCAGAGTGGAAACCTGATAGAGGCTTGGTCCCTTCCCTTCCCTCCTCTTCATAGAAGTAGAGCTGGGGAGGGACCTTTATGGATCATCTATGGGAAGCTGACTTGGAGTCATTAGAAATCTGATTTAAATCACTCTTTCAAAACATTTTCCCAGATGAGTGACTGTGGGCAAGTTTCTTAAACTGTGATTCTCAGTTTCTTCCTCTGTAAAATACTAGATACTGCCCTTTGACCCAGCAATACCACTGTTGGGGTTATATCCCAAAGAGATCACAGAAGTAGGAAAAGGACCCATATGTACAAAAATATTTATTGCAACTCTCTTTGTGGTTGCAAAAAACTGGAAATATAAGGATGCCCATCAATTGGGGAATGGCTGAACAAGTTATGGTATATGAATGTAATGGAATACTATTGTGCTATAAGAAATGGGAATGAGATGGATTTCATAATTATCTGGAGAGGCTTATACAAATTGATGTGAAGTGAGAAGAGCAGAACCAGGCAAAACCTGTACACAATCACAGACACATTGTACGTGTGATGACCAACCTTGATAAACTGGACTATCCTCAACAACACGCAGCTAAAAGACAACTCTACAAGTCTCAGGATGGAAGGAGATGTCTACATTCAGAGAAAGAT
>CM053582.1:155146798-155193336 GCA_028627135.1 Pseudochirops cupreus | reverse complement strand
TTGGTCATCATATGTACGATGTGTCTGTGATTGTGTACAGGTTTTGTCTGGTTCTGCTCTTCTCACTTAGCATCAGTCCGTATAAGCCTCTCCAGGTAATTATGAAGTCCATATCCTTCCCATTTCTTATAGCACAATAGTATTCCAATGGACCTGTTTTGTAGTGTAATGCTGATATTAACTTCATGTGGGATCTTTAGCACTTGGGTCTAGATTGAGACTGAGAAACAAGTCAGGGCTTAGCTAGAGATGTCAGGCTCTCAGGTCAAAGTCAGGGCCTACTGTCAAGGTCATGCTCAGTCTGTGGCCAGCATCAGCATTCTTTCTGCCTGGGATCATTGTCAGAGGTCAGTATATAGCTTGGGTTAGGTGCCTAGTTTGGGACGCAAGTCTCAGAGTTCAGTGTGAGACTGACTTTGGAGCTGAAACTGGGTCTGAATTCAGAGCTCATTCAGTCTCAGAACAGAGTTAGAAGGGCATTCATTTTAAGGAAATAATTTAGGCAAAACAGCCCCATTTTACAGATGAGACAACTAAAGGCCAGAGACATTAAGTGACTTTCCCCACCCAGCAAAGATGGAAATCAATTCTTTTGCTTTGGCCCTAATTTTGAGGGCTTCTAATGCCAGGCCCAGAAAAACAAATCCATAACACCAGATACAAACAACACAGACTCTGGACTCTCATTAACATGCACAGAGCAGAAGACGAAGTGGAAGGGCCTGGGTATGAATCTGTTCCGAGGCAGCCATGTCTGTATCTCCTTGGTTCCTTTCTGCATAATTTGATTATTTCTTTTCTGCCAAAAGCTAAGTGACTCTTGGCTTCCCCCTACACAGCTGCTGCTGATGTCATGGAGTGGGAGCCTGGGGCTGGGGAGGGAGGGAGGCAGCATGGCTGGGTGCCTGGTGGACTCAAAACAAATGCATGACATCACTGTCAGTGCTCCTCTCATCTCATAGGCTCCAGCCTTGGAAGGTGTCTCCTTTAACCCTCTCATTTTATAAAGTAGCTGGGACCCAGGGAGATTGATTGGGTGACTGTCCAAGTAGCACAGGTCGTCATCATCTGAGGTGGGATAGTCTGACTCCAGAGATACTAGACTTTCTTCCTCTCCAGGCCTCCCAAATTAGTATTCTCCCTCCCTCTGCCCCTCCCCTCTCCCCACTTCTCAGCTTCCTTTTATGCGTTATCTTCTTTTAGAGAGTAAAGTCTTGGGGGGCAGGGACTGCCCTCTGCTTGTGTTTGTAATCCTAGATCTTAGCACAGGATTGGGCAAATAGGAAGTCTTAATAAATGCTTGATGACTTGACTTGTCTTGACTTGACTAGACTTGCCCTGCTTGGACCCAGAGACCACAGGCAAGAACTCGACACAATGGGGAAGAAGTTGCCAAGTGACACATTTTGACTTCATGTAAAGAAACATTTCCTAATAACTAGAGCTTGGGACAGGCATCATGGTATACCTGTGGTCTTCTGTTTGGCATTTCAAATGCCTTACACAACCTGGCCCTAACCTAACCTTTCCAGCCTTATTCCACACTCCTCCCTTTCACACAGTCTAAGAATCTGCCAAATTCACCTTTTTGCTTTTCCTCACACACAGGTCATGCTCCCTTTTCTCTCCATGATATTGCACTGGCTAGTATATGCAATACTCTGCACCCATAGTCCCTCTGCTCCCTACCATCTTTCTATTCTTTTCATTAAACCAATCAACCTTGATCTACCTTTGGACATGTTCGACTATTTTAGTCATGTCTGACTCTTTGTGACCCTATTTGGGATTTTCTTGGCAAAGATGCTAGAGTGGTTTACTATTTCTTTTTTCATGCCATTTTACAGATGAGGAAACTGAGGTAAGCAGGGTTAAGTGACTTGCCCAGGGTCATGCAGCTAATAAGTATCTGAGGCCAGATTTGAACTCAGGTCTTTCTGACTTCCTATACCACCTGGCTGCCCACCTTTGGGCTATCAGCTTAATCAAAAGAACAGGTTGGAGTTGGGAGTTATAAGTTCTGCTCCTGGCTCTGAGTGAACTTGAATTAGTGGGGCTCAGGTTCCTCACTGGTAAGAAGACTGGAATGGTCTCTAAGCAGCCTCCAGCTCTGATAATCTATGTCCTGTCTGCAATGGCTTCCAGCTCCAATGTTCTGTTTCCTCTAGTCTCATGTTTTCCAGCTTTGATGGTCTACCTTCTGTATAATCCAGGATACCTGCCAGCTCTGACATTCTGCCTCCTATTGTCTTAAGATGCCTTCCAGATGTGATGTTCTCTGCTCTCTGATCATGCAGGGTTTTTAGGATGTTCTGTGTAGGGCCTTGAAAATATAACATGAAGTTGACTAATTGTTATGTTCATCTCTTAACTCCATGATCCCTCTCCACTCCACCCCAGATGATTGGGAGAATGGCAGAAGTTAGGAGCCTTCAGGGAGCTCATTATCTCCAACTCCAACCTGCTCTGCTCACTCTCCTCTCCCCTGACGACTTGTGTGTGTTTGTTGCCACCCAACATTTTCCAATCTGGTTGCCCTCCTTAGGGAAAACTTTTGAAATCCTTTATTATCCAGAGAAGGGTTGTGGGTTCCAAAGCACATATATGCCTTACCTTTTGGGGTTGCTCCCACCATCTACTCTGGCAAATATGGCTGTGTGGTTGATGTGAATTAATGGAAAGGCTGTGCATTGAACTCAGTGTGTTATCAAATCCCACACATCCTAAAAGGCCAGGTTCTTCCAGGAAGCCTGCCCCGACAACTCTGGCTCATTAATCCCCCTTTTCTCTAAACCCTTAGTGCCCTTACTCCCTCTACCACATGCCTAGCAAATCACCAGGCTCTGGTTTGTGCATAGGTTCATAGAATATCATGGCTAGAAGGGACCTCAGAACATGAATGTTAGATCTGAGAAGGACCTTGAAGAATGTTAGAACGTAGACACTCAGCTAGGGGTGGATCATAGAACACAGAAGGGAGAACCAGGAGGGACTTAAAGCAGAATATTGGGTCTTAGAGCAATTGTAAGAGCAGGAAGGAAAACATTTCAAGGCCATCTCATTCCTTCACTATATAGGTGAAGAAACTGAAGTCCAGATAAGAGAAAATGCTTGTCTCTAATGGCTTCATAAGTGTCGTGATTGTTTCCCCATGTAGACTATAAGCTGGTTGAGGAATAAGAGGTAGTTAGTATATACAGTCCAGGGGGTCCTAATCTTTTTGGTGTCATGGCTTTTTGGCCTTCTGGTGAAGCCCATGGCCTTCTTCTCAAGATAATGTTTTTAAACGACTATAACAAACTACCTAGAATTATAAAGAAAACCAATTACATTGAAATATTGTTATCAGATATTTTTGTTTTGTTTTGCTTTTTGGAGGGGGGAAGGCAGGGCAGTTGGTGTTAAGTGACTTGCCCAAGGTCACACAGCTAGTAAAGTGTTAAATGTCTGAGGTCACATTTGAACTCAGGTCCTCCTGACTCCAAGGCCAGTGCTGTATTCACTGCACCATCTAGCCGCCCAAAGTTATCAGATATTTTTAAAAGCAAATTCCTGGACCCTAGATTAGGAAACCCTCTTGTGTACACATGGTCTTTATGATTTCCTGTGGCCAAAAGCTTCAGCCCTCTGTGGGCAACCTCTCTGAATTTAGCCAGCATGGTCTTCAGATGAGACATCTATCCAGTTCATCACTGGTTTCATATTTGAAAGCTTTCCAGCTTGGTAGAATCTCACAGAGTGTTCTCCTGGCATGACATCAGAGAGCCTTGGGGTGCAGCTTCATTAGAAGGACCTCAGTGGGAGCCATAAACATGAACATTATTCAAAATGCAAGGGCTTACTGATTGTGGAACAGTTTGGGATGATATTCAGCCACAATTTTTCTATACCTTTTTCTCTTCCCATCTTCCAGCTAGAGATTGAGTTACCTATATCCTCTGTTTTGAGTTCAGTCTTTCAATAAGGCACTCCCTCTTCCTCGTAACTTCCCCTGTCTCTCTCCATCCTTTCTTCTCTCTTTGTCTCCCTTTCCCTTTCTCTCCTTTCTTTGTCTCTATCTCCCTCCTTCCTCCTTTCCTCATTCTACCTTCTTCTTTCCGGCTCTCTCATTTTTTCTCTCCCTATATTTTTCTTTCTTCTTCCTTCCCACATCCTCTCTGTCTCCTTCCTTTCATTTCCTCCTTCCCTGCTCCTTCCTTTCTTCCTTTTTTGCCTCCCTCCCTCTCTGTTCCTCTTTTTGCTCCCTCCTTCCTTCTCTTCTTCCCCTCCTTTCTCTTCCCCTTAGTCCCTCCATTCTCTTCCTCTCTTCCTATCTTTCTCCCTCCTCTTTCTTCCCTTTATCCCTTCCTCTTCCACTCCCTCCCTCTCCTTTTCTTGCTTTGGGCCTAGCTCCCCACACTATTCATCTGTTTACTATTTCCTCTTCTTAGGGGATGCCCTGAAAGGATGTTGTTTGGGAAGTGGTTTCCGCTCAGAAGTGGCCTGCCCACTGTTTTGTCTGTCAGTATACATGCACGTGCACACACACACACACACACACACACACACACACACACACACACACACACCCCTCCACCTCCCTGGGGTAAAGGGCAAGGCTCTTATCTCCAGGTGACACCCCGTACTGACACTTTCCTCTTAGTGTTGAAGCTGTCTCTGAGGGTTTAATCAAACACAGAAGACAGTAACAACATGCCATTTGGAACACCATGGAGGAAATCAAGGCTCTTCCCCAATGTCTCACAGAAGCTTTGGGGCAAACCTAGTTCTAAAACTCATGATCCCAGGCCTTTTTTTCCACCCCTTCCCCTCCTCTACCCCTTCTTAGAGCCCTCATACTTTTCTATAATTTTCTTGTGTTCATTAAGTTACCAGTATATCATAGTGGTAGTGGAGGAAAGAGATGTACATCCTGCCAGAGAACGAGAAAAGAATTTCACCCTGTGAAATCAAATTGTGTCTTTTATCTTCATTGGGCATGAATAGGAAAGATGGCTCCTAAGCTTTCCCAGGGGTGGTAGCCCAAGCCCTAGACTAGGGGGCAGGGATGTCAGGAGCCTTGGCCCCACCACTAACTTTCTATATAAGCACAGACAGAGGTGATCTCTGAGATGTTTGCAAATGATTATTATCCTATAGTTCTGTGTTCTGTTTGGGGACAGGTCTAGACCCTGGAACCTATTTTACCATAGTAGCCAAGGCAATGCAATAGAAAAGAGTCTGAACTTTACAAGACCTGGGATCAAGAGCTGCAT
Source organism: Pseudochirops cupreus (assembly GCA_028627135.1). Classification (NCBI taxonomy): domain Eukaryota; kingdom Metazoa; phylum Chordata; class Mammalia; order Diprotodontia; family Pseudocheiridae; genus Pseudochirops; species Pseudochirops cupreus. Next base: position 155,188,081 of record CM053582.1, on the reverse strand, counting down.
TTTCTACTTCCTAGAAAAGTTTCTAGGGGCCTCAACATCCCCCTCTATAAACTAGTGCTAGTACATCTTACACTATCTACCTTACAGGACAGGAATTTGTAAAGCTTAAAGGGCTATAGAAATGAGTATCATTCTTATTTTCATCAGGCTGATGACAGCTCAGGATGCTGTCACTGACTGGAAATAGTCTAGAGGCCCTGAGCCAGGCCCGAGGTAGGGTGATGACTGCCCTACATGGCTTCACCCTAAAAAATTCAGGTAGGTGCCTTGAAGAGCTTTGCACAAAAACTATTAATGGAGTTACCAGTCCTGAACCTGCTACAGACAGCATGGTGGTGGAACACTTGGATTTAGAGGAATCTGGGTTCAGGATTCTGGTTCTGCTCCTTAGTATTTTGATTGAATTCAACAGATATTCCATAAGTGTCTACTCTGTGTGAGGCAATAGGTCAAAGGCTGAGGGAACAAAGACAGGAACCAAATAGTCCCTGCCCTTAAGGACCTGACAGTCCACTAAGGGGCCACAACACAAGTATTCGGTTATTGTTCAGTTCTTTCAGTCACGGTGGACTCTTCGTGACCCCACTTGGGGGTTTCTTTGGCAGAAATACTGGAGTGGTTTGCCATTTCCTTCTCCAGCTCATTTTGCAGATGAGGAAAGTGTCTGAGTGGTAGGATGTTCCAGAGGGATAGTGTGAGGCTTAGTTTTGAATCCAGAAGATGGGAACAGGACTGGGAGGGGAAAGAGAGAAGGGTCAAAGATGATTCTGAGGTCATAAACCTGGGAGGAGGATCTTGTATCTTTATGAGAAATGAAGGAATGTGGAATTGGGGAGGGTTTTAATGGAAAGGAATGAGTTTCCTTTTGGACACATTAAAATCAAGGTCCCTGTAGGACTTCCAGAAAGTGTATTAGGAGGAAGTTGACAATGTATGGGTAAAGTTAAGGAGAAAAATTAAAGTTGAGCATATATAGATCTAGGAATCACCTGCATAGAAATAAGTCTTGAACCCATTCGAGCAGATGAGATAACAAGAGTAGAGAGTATAGAGAGAGGAGAAGAACTAGGTTGGGGGACACTCATGTGCCAAGGAGGCTTAGATAGACTGTAGACTTTTTGCTACTTCCCCAGTTGTTGGTGCTCTCTAAAGAGCTGCCAGAATTACCTTGTATTATGGACTCCAAAATGAAGAGGTTGGATTAAGTGGTCTATGGATTTCTTTCATCCCTTGCTGACTATGGGATACAGTCATCATTACCCAGACCTTCAGTGTCATATCTTGTATGTACCTGTCTATTTTGTTTCCTGAGGAAGGTGATTGCCTTGTTTTTCTTCTTCTATCTCTAGTGCCCAGTACAGTTCCTGGCACATAGTAGGTATTTAATAAGCTTGTTGAATTGAATTGATTGACTGGATGGTGATTCTATGTAACCCACTCACCCTACATGTCCTTGTCATTTAACCTGTTTGAGGTCTTCTGCCAATATTAATGTGTTGGTTGTAGATAGTTCTGGTGTGGGCTGGTGTGCTCATTGGGGAAGCCCCCTCTGAACCCATAGTTCTGCTGCTCTACCTTTCTGGTAATGCAGATATGGGCCAAACATTGGGTGAGTTGGATCTTCCTTCACCTGTCTGAAGGTAGAAGAGGTGACCTTGAAAGGCTGAATTTAGCTCAAGGATGGTGAATCATCTGAGTGCTTTGTAATCTGGGTATCATTACTTCCTTTGGACCCTCTCTTGCTCCCAGCCACAGTCTTAGAGTATCCACACTGGACCTCACATAGTCATTGGATTCAGTTTCTATCTAGTGCTGGCACACCCATCACACCATTCCTTGCTGCTGTTGTTGTTACAGATGAGGAAAGTGACACTAACATTTTGTTGGCCAGAACAATCAGTTTATGAAACATGCCCTAGAATTAACTTTGTAATTCGTGATGTGGAAATAAAACAAGAAGTAATTAAGACAAATTCTATTGTGCAGGAGGGAAAGAGAAATCATAGTGCCTCACAGAGATGTTTTTAGTTCCCCATTTTTTCTAAATTTTTTCTTGCTAAGTTAGGTTGTTTCTAGCTACTAAAACTAGAAAGAGTGAAGGTGTTAAAAATCTTGAATCCTCAAATTTCTATTCTCTTAGGCAGAGGCCTGACTGATCCACTCCAGTTATGATGGCTTTAGCTGGCAAAGCCAGGATATCTCTAGTGATGGTGATGGGAAGCTTACTACCAGTTGAGTCTGATTTATTGAAGGATAACACTGATTGTTAAGTTCTTTATACTAACTCAGTGACATCCCCAGTTGCTCTTAATTCTTCCCACTTAACCAGGCATGAAGCATTTCAGGTACCAGAAGATGGCTCTCAACGTCTGTTCTTCTCTAGCCTAAATAACCTCAGTTCCTTTAATGGACATTCACATGACTTGCATGGTCTTGGGGACTCTCACCATTCTTGGGCACCTGCCTTCAGCTATGTTCTGGCTTGCTAGTGGCCTTTCTAAAACATGGTATCTAGGACTGGATATGGTACTCTAGAGGTGATCTGATCAGAGCAGAGGACAGAGATCGCCATGTTTCTGTTACCAAAGCCAACATTGTGTTCATTCTTCTTGCTACTACATCACATTATGATTGTCACATAAATTCATATTGAACTTATGGTCCACTTAAACTCCCATACCTTTTTCACGTGAATGAACTATGTTTCCTGCATAGGGTACATCTTTAGATGGGCATCTTGGTATAGTGGAAGAAACAAGCGATTTGAGTTGAAATTCCATTACTGCAACCTTTATGGCCTTAGACAAGCTGAGACAGAAGAGTACAATAGAAAGAGGACTGGCTTTGTAGTTGGAGGACCTGAGTTCAAATCCTTTCTTTGTGACTTACTACACATGCAACTTTGGGCAAGCGCCTTAATCTCTCTGGGACTCAGTTTACTTATCTTCAAAATGAGAAGACTAGATTAAATCTAAAGTTCATGGAGTCCTAAGGAGTCCATGGATAGATTTCAGGGGGTCTTTTAACTAGATGTAGGGAGAAAAAGGACATTTTTATTTTAATTAACCTGTAACTAAAATTTAGCCTTTCCTTTAATAAGGAATTTTTTAAAAAAATGCAATTCTGAGCAGGGGATTATAGGCTTCACCAGACTGACTGCCTAAAGGGTCTATGATACACAAAATTCTAAGAATCTCTGGACTAGGTGATCTCTGTGGCCCCTTGCAACTCTAAATCTATGACCCCAAGTCACTGGGCCTAAATTAGAAGTTGAATTTTAAGCTATAACCATGACAGTCTGTGAGTCTATGAAAACATTCCATATGATGTTTCCCCTATTAGAATCTTCTCTCTCCCCCAATTCCATTTCCCAGCTGTTGTGTAGAGCGTTAAAAACTTGTCTTAATAATAATAAGGAGAGGCAAGTTTTACATAAATTGTTTTGAATACATAATCTTACTTGATCCTCCCAGTGATCTTGTGAGGGAGATAGTTTATTCAACATTTAGTTCAAGTATTATTATGCCTGTTTTATAGATGAGGAAACAGACAGTTTGTGTGATTTGCCCAAGGTTCCCCTCCTGGTAAATGTCACAGATAGGATTAAAACCCAGGTCTTTGACTCCAAGTTCAGGATTCCACTCGTTTGTACTGCCTTGTTTTAAACATAAACAAGGCCCAGCTCCTCGTCGTCTCTATGTTGGTTGTCAGAACAGTTGCCTTGGCAACTGACATCAGCATCTCCTTCCCTGTGGGTTAACCTGCCTGCTTGCACTGCAAATAAGAACCAAGAAAGCTTTCCTTAGGGCCCTGGGGAGGCTCTGCATCAGGCCCAGGGAGTCCCTGGCAGGGAAAGTTGGAAGGAGGAGCCAGAGCTGGGGAAAGGGGTAGGGGCAAGCAAGTTGGAGGAAAACAGGTGAGGGAGGGAGGAGGCGGAGTTGGCAGAAGTGTAGGCTGGATGCCTCCTTCCCACAGCCCCAGTACCTCCAAGAAACTCATAAAGACAGCAGGTCTAGCGTGAAGAGCTGAGCAGGGGCCATGGCTGCTGAAGAGGTCGACAAGCCACAGCTGGAAATGCCACTGGTCCTTGATGAGGACTTGACCAAACAGATGAGGATACGAATGGAGACTCTGAAGAAGAATAATGAGAAGCGCCAGGATGGAGAGAAGTTGCTGCGACCAGCAGAGTTTGTGTACCGCCTGGATTTCATCCAGCAGCAGAAACTACAATTTGAGCGCTGGAACATTACACTGGACAAGGCCGGCAAGGTGACCATCACAGGCACTTCCCAGCACTGGACACCCGATCTCACCAACCTCATGACCCGGCAGCTCCTGGACCCCGCAGCCATCTTCTGGAGGAAGGAAGACTCTGACGCCATGGATTGGAATGAGGCAGATGCCCAGGAGTTTGGGGAGAGGCTGTCAGAGCTGGCCAAGATTCGAAAAGTGATGTACTTCCTAATCACTTTTGGTGAGGGCCTTGAGCCTGCTAACCTTAAGTCTTCAGTGATTTTTAATCTGCTCTGATATTGAACCTGGTTGTCCACTTCAATCCTTGCCCCCATCCTTATGGATCAAGATGTCTTCCCCCCACTCACCCCGCCATTCTTCTCTCCTGGGGCTTGCCTTTTTTCTCCCCCCCAAACTAAAAAAAAAAGGCTAAAAACTGCACACATTTTTCTAGATGAAGATATCTCCTCTTCTCCCCTAGATCTTTTTTCCTGTTTGCTTGTCTTATCTTTGTGCCCCCTAATTTTTTGAACTGCCTTTCTTTCCATTCCTTTGTCAGGAAAACCATTCCATCCCCAGCTCCTTCATTCATTTCTCTTCCCACCCATTCCTTTTCTTGTCCAGCTACCTGCCCTTTTAGATCTGGGTCTTCCTTCCTTCCCCTCTTTACTACTTTCCATCTCTCACCTCCGTCACCAACCATCTTACCCTTTTGATGAGATCAGTCCTCTGTTTCCCTCACTCCAACCTCCCTCTCTTTTTGGGAAAGGATTGTTTATTCCCACACACTCCCTCAGTTCTTTTGCCTGGTGTTTGTCTCCATTCTGCCCTCCCCACCATCATCTTCTCCCTTCCCCTGTACCTCCCTCTTCCGATAGGATCAGTGCGTCCCAACCCTCCCTCCTGTTTTTGGTGTCTGCCCTCTTTCTCCACTATTTCCCTCCCACTAATATTGCTGGTCACTGTCCACCCTGTTTCTAGGGGCAGTGACAACGTAGTTGCTGTGTTTGGTCTGAGCTTTTAGGTGTGCTCAGCAGCTTTGAAGAAACTAGTCAGTGTCTTGCTCACTTTTTCCCCTGACTTCTTTCCTACTCTGGAACAGAAACCTCAGCTGACATTCTTGACTGTGTAAGGTGGGGACAAGCTTCTGCTAGCCTAGGGAATACTATTGCACACAGACTGCTGGCAGGATTAATGGATTAGAGACGGATGCAGCAAATGTCAGACCGCCAAGAGACTAAGTAGAAGGTTAGGTGTGGGGAGACAGTGAGAGAGATCAGCTCATGCTTGGCATGTTGTGATGGCTGAAGACCTGCTATTCCCTCTTCATCCAGGGCAAGAGAGAGACATTCCAAAGAAAGAGACCTTTAAATCTCTATTGTTTAGCTAGAGTTTTACATAAAACCATTAGTGCATCTGAAGCAGGATTTGTTTTAGTGAATGTCTAGCTTTTCACATTGCTGAGGGATCGGGACTCCTCTCTCTGGGCTGTCCTATGGACCCTAGCCTCATAGTGCATGAGCTGACATGGGCTGTCCCAGGCAGCAAGGCATAGAAAGAAAATACTCACTTGAGACATGTCCCTTTCATCTAAAATCTCCCCTTGGAGAGAACACAGCTCTCTCAGGCTGGATACAGTAGCCTAGGGGAAGAGAAAAGCATGGAGCAGTTAATATCAGAGCTGAACCCATTGGAGATGTGCCTGGGAGTAGAGAATTACAAGGGAAAGTGGTCTAGTTCCGTTAGGTTCTTTAAAAAAAAAAGAAGACAAAATGCACATATATATTCATATAGATGATATACTATAGCTCTCTATATACTACAGAATATTGAATCTCCATATTTACAGATATCTATTTTGCAGAGTAAAAAATATACAAATAGTTCGAGTGTTGTTCTTCTAAGAAGCAAGGGATTTCTCTAGACGACCTTTGGAATTTGCTTTCCAGATGCAAGACGTGATTCTCAGTAGATTTCTGGTTCTGCAAAGTTCACATAAAAAGGCTTGTTCACCGTTTCCAGCAGATGGAGGAGGGGACAAGGCAGTTGATGAAGATTTCCATCCTCAGGGAAGCTGAGGGTAGAGCTGAAGAGCCCAGTTGTTCAGGGGGCAGGAGGGGCAATACTAGATACTATGACTCAATGTTAGGGCTACTAGATTCCAGCAGAGAACACTGTGGACTCTTTGGACTTTGTAAATGACATTTGTTGTAGAGATGGTCTTTTCCACGGCCCTAGTCCTTGAGGATGCCTGCTTTACACTGGCGTGCTCTCTTCCCGTATCCATTTGGCTACTTTAAAAAAAATTGTATTGTTATCTTTTGTCTTTACATCATAATTATTTCTTACCCTGTCCCTCCCCCCCCCCAGCTGAGCCCTCCCTTTCAACAAAGAGTAACATCTGCTACAATGATTGTTTCTGCTGATGTATATACAATGTTTTGTCCTAGTCAGCTCCTTTCCTCTTTGCTAGGATGGGAGAGCTAATTCTGGGACTTTTGGTTAATCAGAGTTTAACTTCTTTTTAGTGATCTCTACATTCCATATATTGTTTTCTTGATTCTGATTATTTTACTCTGCCTCAGTTGCAACAAGTCTTTCCATATTTCTCCAGATTCCTATATCTGTTCAGCTTCTGTCCTGGGATTGGGAGGAGACATATGTTGTGTGGTTAATAGGATATGTGTTACACAACTGCAGTAGTATTTATGAGGCAGGCAGCATGGTTTAGTGTGGAAATAGTCTTGTACTTTGGGAAGGCAGGATATTGAAATTATAGTTTCAGCTTTGCCACAGGCTCATTGTGTGACTTAGGAGAGTCATTTTCCCTCTCCTGGTTTTGATTTCTACTTCTGATAAATGAGGGTATTGGAGTAGATGATCTCTGCAGTTTTTTCTGGTTCTAATATCATTTTCTGGTTCCATCGTTTGATCGTGTATGACTCAAGCTGCCTGTTGCCTAGTATTGGTCACAGCTTAACATGGCCAAATATTTAGCATCTGCTATTTATGTCAATCTTGGACTCAGCTCTGGGCAGATAGAGATGAAAAATGGACACGTTCACTGACCCTCAGGGACTTAGGGTTCAGTTGTACAGAATGTTAGAGTTGGATGAGACTGCACAGCACCTAGTTCAACCTCCCCATTTTGCAGGGCAGGAAGCTGGTCTTCAGAGAGGTAGAGTTATCTCCTCTAAGTCACACAGCTAGTCCATGCTAGAGCTGGGACTAGAACCCAGGTTCCCTGGCTCCAGTCAACAACAAATCTAATACATCTATTTACATCTACCTGGGGAACATTTGATTCCTGCTTCCTTTTCTGAGTCATCATGGAAAGTAAGCTATTATTAGCGGTTACCTGGAGCTTCAGGCTAGCTATAGAAATCTCCCATACTTTAGAGGGAATGTATTTTATTTCCTATAACTATTTTTAAAAATAAAAATGACAACAGTAACACCAAAAAAACAAAGCAAAGGGCCGATGGTAACTCGCAGGGTTCATTCGCAGACTAAAACAAGAGCTTCTCCATGCTGTGGTTTTCTTTGACCTGGGTAATGTCAACCATTAGCTGTGTCATTGTTAAGACTGCTGTTATTTTCCAGACTGTCTTACGGTTACAGTGCTTGCCTTATAGCAAACACTTCTAAGCTATGCTTTATCTATCCTTACCTATCGTTTGATCCTTCCTCTAAACCTGTGACGTAGGGGAGGGCAGTGATTGTTTTCCATCCAGTTTTAGCCATTTGTAAATGAGGGGAAATGGGTGAGATCCTTAATCAGAAGGTGATTTTGCTTGAGCTCCTACAATGACTAAGTGGCAAAGCCAGGACCAGAACACCCATCTCCTAGTCTGTCTAGTCTAGTGGTTCTCAACCTTCCTAATGCCGCGAACCTTTAATACAGTTTCTTGTATTGTGGTGACCCCCAACCATAAAATTATTTTTGTTGCTACTTCATAATTGTAATTTTGCTACTGTTATGAATTGTAATGTAAATATCTGATATGCAGGATGTATTTAGATTGAACATAACCCGCAGATTGAGAACCGTTGGTCTAGTCCATTACCCTAGGAAGCTCTCTGCTAATTAGTTCTCTCAACATGAGTAAATCACTCACTCCTTGAACCTCACTATTGTCATCTGTCTAATGCATTACCTTCCATGAATGGCTGTTGTGAAGATCCATTGGGGCAATTCATGTATTTTAAAAATAGAAGTTACCCCAAAAAGTATGAATTGTTATTATGAACTTCTTATGTCTACTGGTGCCTTCCTAGCCTGCCTTAGGCAAGACCTCCATGGCTTTGGAACCTTCAGTAAGATTAGCTTGGTATAGATATTGGTGTGGGGTTCATTTGGGTAACAGCTACTTCATCTTTATACTCTTGCCCATCTGGTCTGTCTCACTTTGAAGTCCCTCCAAACTTGTATTCTGTATACGTATCCAATAAAAGTCTATATTCTCTTGTACTCCAAAGCGTGCATTCTGTCCCTGGCATTCTCTCCCATTCTGTTTCCTTCAGGGCCATTTTGTTGCTACCTCCTGCTGTTGCAGTCAGTTGATCAACCAGCATTTACGTGCCAGGAACTGTGCTGGAGATACAAACATAAAAATGAAATGGTCCCTGACTTCAAGGAGATTAACATTTTATTAAAGGAGACATATATATATATATGAAAAAAAGAGACAGACAAAAGAAATACAAGTTAATGGGGGGAAGGGTTAGGAAGGCTCAGTGTAGGTGACATTTCAGTTAAGTTCTGAAGAATATCACGGATTCTGAGATCTTTCTGAGATCATTGGGTTCCACCATTCACACCCATATTGTATCACTGGGAGGAAAAGAATACTGATGTTGAAAGCACAGGCTGTGAACTATTCCCAGGGGAATCCAATTCCATCTCTTCCAGTTGAAGATTTCTTCAAGCTCTTCTTCCTATTAATTAGGATTATCTAGATTGGGAGGTTTGGGAGTTCCCTGTTACTGGAGGCTGGATGACACTACGTAAGGTTGAAGAGAGACTTCCTGTTTGTGTGTGGGCTGGAATCAGTGACTGTCAGATGCATTCTGTGAGTCCACAAGGCACAATCGATATGTACTCTTAACAATAATAACTACCATTTATGTCACTATTAAAGATTTGCAAAGAGCTTTACACATTATCTCATTTAATCCTCACAAAACAACTTTGTGAAATTGGAACTGTTATTGTTACCTTTTATAGATAAGGAAACTGAGGCTTATAGCTAGTCAGTGTCTGAGGCATGATTTAAATTCAGGTCTTCTTGACTCTAAATCTAACACTAGCCAATGTGAAACCTAATATATTGTGGACACTATATATCTCCCACCCTAATCCTTACAAGATGCACATTGTATTATTATGTAACGTAACAAGAACCCACACAACAGCTAGAAGGTCTCTGAAAGACCCATCTGACCCTGTGTTAATGGAAATTGAAACAGAAGGCAGCAGAGTTTGAAGAAGTGACCTTTATCTTTAGGATAATCTACCTGTAGCATCCTTCCAAGCCTTTGTCCCCCCTTTTCCATCTGTGTGTAGGCCAGATGTTATACCTGGACCTGGTTGAATTGCTGACCCCTACCCCTAATTTCTAAACATTTTCTACCACTACTCCCCATTTTTGCAGCTGAGAAAATTGAGGCCAGAGAAGTTAAGTGAACTGCTTCAAATCACACAGATAGTAGTTAGTTGAAGAGGTAAGATTTGGACCCAGGTCCTCTGACTCCAAATTAAATTTTCTTTCTACTGTATCATGACAATTCATATTTATAGGGCACATTAAGGTTTGCACTTTGCTTTCTCTGCAACATTCCTCTGGGGGTACACAGAATAAATCTCCCCACTTAACAAATGAAGAGTAGATGAGTTTAAGGTCCCTTCTAGCCAGCCCAGGGGTGTGCTGATAAATGTTTAACAAGTGACTCTTGGAGGGGATTCACACACAATGCAGTTTTAAGTTTAATCTATACTATTAATATTTTTTCCCCATCACTTCCTTAGGTCTAGACAATCAACAAAAGAGTAAATCAAGCCCAGATTTGTAGCCTTTGCCAATACTCACATTGAAAATTTAACAGTTGACTCTCTGGAGCTGGGTCTAATTGATTCCAACATTGCTTTTTCTCTAAATACTACGACCTCTTAAGGAAGTGACTTTCAGTCCTAAAAATGGGAAATGTAGAAGGGATCTTAGTAGTCATCTAGTCCTTCCCTCAAATTTTATAGCAACTAAGGCCCCATTAAGGGAAGTGATTGGTCTAAGGTCTCATGGCAAGTTCATGGAAACATCAATATTAGAACCTAGCTCTGCTGTAGAAAGTCAAGAACTCTCTTCCCCTGGAATTATAGGCTGTAGACATGAAAGGAACCTTGGCGAGGGGGGAGGGGGCTATCTAGGACAGCCCCCTTATTTTTCAGATATATAAACTGAGGCCCAGGGAGGTTGTGATTTTTCCAAGATCCGACAGGGGGTGAACATCAAGAGGTGGGAAACTGAATCCAGCTATTATGGCTCCAGTGCTCTACCCCCTATATCATTATGGCCTCTCTTTCCTCATCTTGTTACCACCTTCCGACATGACAACAGGGCAAAGATAGGCCCTCCCAACTGAAAACTCCCTTCTTGTTTTTGCCTGGGAAGGCTCTGGAATCTGGCCATGTCTGGGTTCTAAGACCAAAGTAAACAGAAATCCCCAAAGCTTCCTCCCATTGATTGCATCAGCCTTGGTTGTTCTTCTGGGTCCTTCTCTCTCTGCTTGCCCAGAATTAAGCAGCAGCCAGGATTTTCAGGGCAGATCCATTTCACCAAGGTGCTTAATAGAAAAAGCCAGATCTCCCAAACACATGCCACTAAGGACATAGGATGCCTGAAGAACCTTACCAAATGATCCCAAACCTAAAATCTGAGAATTTTAGCATTATAGACTCTTAAACTCCCATCGTTACAGTGAATAGTAGTGTTAATGACACATTTTTTAAATTAGCATTTTAAGGTTTACAAAGTGCTTTTCCCACAGTGCCCCAGCAAGGACAGTTATGTAATGAGAGTCACCTACATCTTATAGATGAAGAAACTGATGCTCAGAGAGGGGAATTACTTCCCCAGGGTCATATAGCTCCTAAATGAGAGAACCATGGCTGAAACCCAAGTCCCCTGATGACAAGCTCAGTATTTTCCCCACCAGATTGGGGATCATAAAATCCTAGAATCTTAGAACCCTAGCCTGACTCAGGCTCTCAGAAGTAGGGGGAACTTCTGAAAGCATCTTATGTGATCCAGCCCGTTTCCAACTGGCCCCTTGCCAATCTGAGCGAGAGAGTGAGAGAAAGAGAAAGAGAGAGACAGAGAGAGGGAGAGAGAGACAGAAAGAGAGAGACAGAGAGGAGAGAGACAGAGAGGAGAGAGACAGAGAGAGAGAGAGAGAGAGAGAGAGAGAGAAGGAGAAAGAGAGAGAGAGAGAGGGAAGGAGAGAGACAGAGAGACAGAGAGAGAGAGAGAAAGAGAGAGGGAGAGAGACAGAAACAAAGAGACAGAGAGAGAGAGAGGGAGGGAGGGAAAGAGAGAGAGAGAGAGGGAGGGAGGGAAAGAGAGAGAGAGAGGGAGGGAGAGAGAGAGAACACTCATTAGGCATTTATAAAGTACTGGGGATATAAACATAAGCAAGTAAGACAGCTCTTGTCCACAAGGAGCTTATATTCTAATAGGGGAATACAACATATAAAGGGGAATTAGAAAGGAGATTGGGAGTATACATCTGGTGGCATGGTATGGCGGTATTTGGAAAATTACACGTAAGCCTAGTTTTGGGTAAGATAAAGGAAAAAGCTCCTTTCTGAGACCCCAGTATGTCAGGAACCAAGTCCAGGGTTCCTATGGGAGGGAGGTGAGCATGATGTCTGAAGTGCAGGGGGTGCCTCCTTATGTGGATGCATAGATGCTATACCACTCATTTTTTTTTACACATGATTTTTATTTTATTTTACTTTTTAAACATTAAAAAAATGAACTAAGGCCGGCTAGGTGGTACAGTGAATAGAGCACCGGCCCTGGAGTCAGGAGGACCTGAGTCCAAATCCACCCTCAGCCACTTAACACAAAACTAGCTGTGTGACCTTGAGCAAGTCATGTAACCCCAATTGCCCTACCTTCCTCCCTCCCCCCAAAAAATATTAAAATATTAACTAGTAATTTTTTCTCTCACCTGTCTCCCTCCCTAAAAGGAAAAGGAAAAACAAAACCTTGTAGCAAAAACTCAGTAGTTAAACAAAACAAATCCCCATGTTGTCCTTGTCCAAATTTTGAATCTGTTTTCCTCCATCAGATGATGGACAGGCTGCTTCATTATTGATACTCTTTGGAATTGCGATGGGTCATTGCTGCACTGCTCATTGTCAAAGACTGTTCCACACCCACTGTGTTTCCTCAGCTCTTCTCCAGATTCAGTTCTGATCCTTATTAAATATGCAGTGTTTAGCTTTTATTTTAAAGTTCTTTCCCTATGCGTCGTTACAATCACTGTATAAATCATTCTCCTGTTTCTCTTTGTATCAGCTTATACAAATCTTCCCAGTTTTCTCTGAATTAGTTGTATTTGCTATTTCTTGTGGCCCAGTAATATTCCATTACAGATTAGTTCCACCATTCCCCCAATCAACAGGCATCCCTTCATGTTGCCAGTTCTTTATGTGCATCTTTGAATATTTTGGTGTGTACAAGCCATTTCTCTCTGTCTTAGACCTCTTTGAGGTATAAGCTTACCAGTGAAATCTCTGGGTCAAAGGGGAAACAGTTCTAATGTTGTTTTTAATGAGGGAAAGACAGATCTAGACCTGTGATATAATTAGTGTAAAGGAAGTAGATTCCCCCTACACTACAAATCTTTTAAGGAATGATCGGAAGTACTATATAGGGAATTTTTATTACGGTACAGGTTAAACTAAAGACCTATGGGGTCCTTCCCAATTCTGAAAAATCTGTAATTCAATAACTAATTAGAAAAAATTCTTAATGGTACTTGAGATGGCCTTTAAAGTCCCTTCTAGGAGGTCCAAATCTATGATCTTATGATTCCAGTTGGTGGTTTTGTGGGTTGTGCACATGATTATGCACATATACATCCTCACAAAGAAATACACACATGACTTACTCCACTGTTAATCTCCTGCTCATCAAATCATCCGTAGCCTACTGCCTCCTAAACAAAGGCCAGTCTGCTTAATCTGGCATTTGCTGGCCTACATAATCTGTCCTTTTATAATGTTTTTTGCTTTTTTTTTTTGGAGGGGGGAAGGCAAGGCAATTGGGGTCAAGTGACTTGCCCAAGGTCACATGGTTAGTTTTGTGTTACGTGTCTGAGGCCAAATTTGAACTCAGGTCCTCCTGACTTCAGGGCCGGTGCTCTACATAATCTGTCCTTTCAGCTTTATCTACCCCACTCTTATTTCCACAGTCTGTGCCCAAACCGGAGAGGAGAGAAACAGAGAGAGGGAGAGAAACAGAGAGAGAGAGAGAGAGAGAGGAAGAGAGAGAGAGAGAGAGAGAGAGAGAGAGAGAGAGGGAAGGAGAGAGACAGAGAGAAACAGAGAGACAGAGAGGCTCTCTGATCTCATCCTTCCCTCAGCTCCTTGAGAGCAGGGATTATTTCATTCTTTATCCCAATGCCTGGCACAGAGTAAGCACTTAATAAATCTATTGATTGCTTGATTTGCGTAGACCTAGAGTACATTCCAAACACATCACCACCTGTCAAAGTCCCCATAACTCACATCATATGTCACTTCTTCCATAAAGCCTTCTCTGATTCCCTCAGCTAAAAATCAGCTCTCTTTCTCAAAATATTGCATAAAACTGTCTCTCTTCTCATGCACTGATTTTATTCAAACTTGTATCATGGCTTGTATTATCTCTCCCCACTCATAGCACAAGGTTCTATGCACAGTTTGTGCTAAATAAATGTATGTTAAATGAACACATACTCTCATACCTATATAAAAGGCAGTTTGATATGGTAGATAGCACAGTAGACTTGTTTAAGAAACCTGTATTTAAATGTCCGAGAATGGGTATTTCCTAACTGAAATCATAAACCTAGGGCTGGACTTCCAAGACTATTTAATATATATTTTTTTGTTTTACAGATGAGGAAACTGAGGTACAAAGATGTTAAGAAACATCCCCAAAGTCATGTAGGGAGCAAAATCAGAGTCAGGATTTGAATCTAGATCTTCTGACTTCAGAGTCAGTGCCCTTCCACTGAACCAAGCTGCATCTTGGCAAGTCATTGGTTCTCAGAAACCCAGTTTCTAAACCTATAAAATGAGGAGGCATGTTTGTCCTCTGCCTCACAGGTTAAACCTTTGTAACTCTCAAGTGCCCTATTGCTCCAGGGTATGGAGAGACAGCATGGCTTGGTGGGAAGAGTTTGAGATTTAGAGCCAGGAGTATCTGGATTCACATCCAACCTTGGATACTAGCCATGGGACTGTAGGCTAGTCATTTTGTCCTCTCTGCAATGACTGAGTAAGGGTATCTATTTGCATTGGTGGTGGTAGTTCGCACACTAAGCAAGTACAGCTCCTGGATATATCTGACGTGTTGTTATATACATTCTGTATGTGTATATACCAATATGTTGTTTCTAACACATACACATGAGTTTATATACGCAGATCCATAAGCCCACTTATACATAAGAAGGAATAAATAGACATCCGCATACTCACACGTAATCACATATACATACAAAAACAGATACATATATCCACTAATAATAGCTACTTAAAAAAAAGGCTTATTGTTGCCTTTTGTTTTTTGCATTCCAGTCATTTCCAAATATAACACTCTTCTCTGAGCTTTCCCTGTAACAAAGGGGAAAAAACACATTTAAACAAAAACCCATAGACAGAGTTCACAAGTGTGATAGTGTATGCAACATTCCACATTCATAGTTCCCCACCAATTACTGCTTTCTGTGACCATACCCCCTTCCTTCTAAGTCCATACTCCTGGTCACATCTTGGTTAAAGGGAAGGTATATGAGGCCCAAAGTAGCCTGAAGATACCTCCATTTAGCTCTGAGAAGCCTGGCAATAATGATAAAAAAGAGCTAATATTTATGCAGTGCCAACTATGCTCAGGGCAGCTAGGTGGCACAGTGGATAGAGTGCCCGACCAGGAAAACCTGAATTCAAATCTGGCCTCAGACACTTACTAGCTGTGTGACCCTGGGCAAGTCACTCAACCCTGTTTGCCTCAGTTTCCTCATATGGAAAATGAGCTGGAGAAGGAAAAGGCAAACCATGCCAGTGTCCTTGCCGGGAAAATCCCAAACGGGGTCACGAAGAGTTAGACGTGACTGAAGTGACTGAACAACAACAATGGCTGTTCCAGGCGCTGTGCTAAGCCCTTTACAAATATGATTTTCTTTGATCCTCACTACAACCCTGGAGGTGGGTACTATTGTCATCTTCATTTTACAGTTGAGGAAACTGAGTGAAACAGAGGTAAAGTGACTTCCCAGGAAATAGCTGAGGCCAGATTTGAATTCAGATCTTTCTGACTCTGGGCTTAGTGCTGTACCAGTGGGAAACATGAAGCTGTTGAGGAGAGCTTGGGCAGGATCCTTCTCCCTCCTGCCTCCCCACAGCCCCAGCCTCCTTCCCTTAGGAGCTGCTCTGTACCTGATCACTAAGAATCATGAGCCTGACTGAGGATTAGGACCAGCGGAGCTCCCTTGGCTCCCTGTTCACACCTCTCATCATGAGGCCCTGGTGGTTCATTAATTGGCTTCTCTGGTACTTACCAGGCTTCACGCAGAGCCTTGTTAGCTACTAATGACCCTCACCGGGTCCTAAAGGAGATCTCAGAACTAGAGAATGATAGTAACTCTGAGGGGATTGGGAAGAGCCCTGGATATGGAGCCAGGGCTTGCATCCAAATCTGCTCCTGCCTAGTGATGGGCCCTTGGCACAGTCGTAGGTTCATACTCAAAGGACCTGGGTTTATCTTCCAGTTCTGCCACTTCAGTACCTGTGTGACTTTGAACAAGTCACTTGCCTTCCAAGGGATTGAATATCTTCATCTCTAAAATGTCTAGGGAGACAGTTTACTGTCTGCCACATTGTACTGCCTTTCATCCCCAGTTTACAGGAGAGAAGACTGAGGTCTGAGGAGTTGAAAGAAATCTCCATAGTTCACATAGCCAGTTATGAGTTGAGGCAGGATTTAGCCCTAGGTCTCCTTTCTTCTATTCCAGTCCTCAACCCTCTATACCACAGTAGCGCTCTCTCTCTCTCTCTCTCTCTCTCTCTCTCTCTCTCTCTCTCTCTCTCTTTCTCTCTCTCTCTCTCTCACTTTCCCCTCACTTTCTCCCTCTCTTTCTCTCTCAATAGTGTGTGTGTATACATATCTATATATATATTTATAAATAATTTTAAGGTAGTTTTTATCATTCATTTTATAAGATTTTGAGTTCCAAATTTTTCTTCCTCCCCCCCCTCCCCAAGATGGCAAATAATCTGATACTGGTTATGCATGTATAATCATAGTAACTCTTTTTCTAAAAGAAATTAGTTTTGATTTCTTTTCTTTATTGAAATCATCAACATTTCTCCCAGTATCCTTCATTTTGCCATTTAACAAAGAATATTTTTAAAGAGAAAAAAATCAGCAGAACTGATCAATACATTGAAAAAGTCTGAAAATAAAAATGAAAGTCCCCACTTATGGAGCCCACCTTAGCAAAGGAATGAGATGAGTGAGCCTTCGTATATCTTTTTGGCCATGCTTATCCTTTGTAATTTCACAGCATTCCTTTTTGGTTGTTTTGTCTTTATTCTTTCTGTTTTGTGTGGTTGCCGTGGGGAAAGGGAATAAGCATTTATATGGCACCCACAGTGTGGCAGACGCTGTGCTTTGCAAGTATTATTTCGTTTGATCCTCACAGCCACCCTGGGAAGTAGGTACTATTATAATCCTCATGTCACAGATCTGAGGCAAACAGAGGTGACGTGATTTGCCCAGAGTCACACAGGCAGTGTGTGCGGCCAAATTTGAACTCAAGTCTTCCTGATTCTGAGCGCAGCGCTCTGTGCACTATGGAGCCCCCTACTGCCTGCTGTGTGTATTGTTTTCTTGTCTACTTCGCTCTGTATCAGGTCATGTAAATCTGTCCCTGCTTCTCTGTTTTCATCATGTCTATTGTTTCTACCCTCACAGTAATATTCCATTAATTCACATGCCACAGTTTGCTTAGCCACTCCCAAATTCATACATTCACTTTGTTTCCAGTTTTTTGCTACCCCTAGATTGCTATTACCACAGTCACTATTAAAGAAAATTCTCTTTATCATGGAGGATTGACCTGAGGGTCATAGGGTTATAGGATCATTGATTTAAGATTTACAGATGAGGAAATTGAGGCAAACAGGGGTAAGTTACTTGCCCAGGGTCATACAGCTAATAAGGGTCTGAGGCTAGATTTGAACTCAGGTCCCCCTGACTCCAGGCCTGGCACTCTATCCATTGTGCCACCTAATAGACTGGCACATTGTAGTCCAACCGCCTGTTTTCATGGTTGAGAACTCTGAGGCCCAGAGAAGTTAGGTGATTTGCTCAATGTCACATAGCTAGTAAGTTGTGGAGCCAGGATTCAAACCAATCTCTTTGACTCTAAACGTTACACTCCTTGCACTGTGTCATGGATTGCTGTGCACATGAACAGACTGGCAGACAAGTTTAGTATCTGGCTTTTCCAGTGGATTCCTTCCCTTGTGGCACAGCCACATCCCAGATTCCCAGTGCTATCCTCCCAGGGCCTCATGCCAGCTCCTCCCTGAAACCCCAGCACCAGACTTGAGGAAAGGAAGCAGATGTCCTTGGTACCAGTGGTATTCAACTCAAATAGAAATGGATCTCTGCTGGCTGCATATTGACTTAGAAAACCACAAGTTAACATTATCTATGTTGTATTGTATTTTTTATTTATTTTGTTAAATATTAATCTGATTTCTTTACGTGGGGAGTTTTGGGGGTCAGATATGACAGCTCTGAGGTACAAGGCCTGTTTCATTCACAGAATCTCAGGTGGAAGGTGAGTCACCTGGTCTGATTCCCACCTTAGCAACCAATATATTGTCCTCTATATCATCTCCAGCAAAAGGTCATCCACAATTCACTTGAAGACTTCTGCCAGTAGAATGTAAGCTACTTGAGGGCAGTGACTGTTTTTTCTCTTGTCTTTGTATTTTCAGCACCACGTACAATGTCTTGTACACGGTGGACACCTAAGAAATGATTGTTGGATTGTATTGGACTTCCAGTGATGGGGGATTCACTACCTGGTTACACATCTTATTCCATTCAGAAGCTCTAATTGTTTTTGCTCATGGGGAGCTGAAATCTGCCTCTTTATAACTTCCCACTCATGGAGTCAAAGGACCTGGGTTTGTGTCCTATCTGTGTCACTAACTCACTTCATGACCTTGGGGAAATTATTTTCCCTTTGTGAGTTTTCTGTTTCCTAATCTACAAATGAGGATAATCAGTCTTGTTCCTCTTAGGATTGTGTAGAAGAAAGTTCTCTAAACCTTCAGCTTCTGTAGACATTTTATTTTATAATAATAATTACTGAGAGGGTTGTCTCTTGTCTGTCTCTAGGTCATCCCCAACTGGAAGGAGCAGGAGTGGGACCCTGATGACCCTTCGAGCTATACGGGCATGTTCCATTTCCATTTTTGGCGCTTTGGAGAGTGGGTTGATGTGGTCATTGACGATCGGCTGCCTACCATCTATAACCAGCTCATCTATTGCCACTCCAATGTTAAGAATGAGTTCTGGTGTGCTCTCATTGAGAAGGCTTATGCCAAGTACGTTCTTCTGTGCTGAGACATCTGTAGGGCCTGGGGGGGGGGGGAGAGTAGGGGCAGGGGGTTGGGAGGTAGAGGCAGGTGGGCAAGGGTCACTATAGCAGGGAAGAGGGATTTTGGTCCCAGCTGATTAGAAAACAGGTAAGTGAGAAAGTTAAAATTAGAAAGGTAAAGCATGTTAGTTGCCTAATTATGGAACCAAAATCTCTCTCTTGACATGCAGCCTGTTAAATTTTATAGCTTTTCCAACAGCCTGAATGTATGCATAAGGAACCTTGAGAATGAGGATTGAGTCTTGTTTCATTGACCTTTGTGTTCCACCCTTAGAGCATGGAATGTCAGAGTTGGAAGGGGCCTTAGAACACAGAATGTCAGAGCTGGGAGGGGCCTTAGAACACAGAATATCAGAGCTGGGAGGAGCCTTAGAACACAGAATGTCAGAGCTGGGGGGGGCCTTAGAACACAGGATGTCAGAGCTGGGGGGGCCTTAGAACACAGGATGTCAGAGCTGGGAGGGGCCTTAGAACACAGGATGTCAGAGCTGGGAGGAGTCTTGGAACACAGAATGTCAGAGCTGGGGGGGGGGCCTTGGAACACAGAATGTCAGAGCTGGGAGGGGCCTTGGAACAGAGAATGTCCTAGCTTGATGATCTTTGGAACTCATCTAGTTAAGTTTCTTCATTTTACTTCTAAGAAAGTGAAGATTCAGAGATAAAGAAATGTGTATAGGCTGAGACCGTGAGTAAGGAGCAGAGCTCAGAGCCTAATCCAAGTCTTTATCCTCAGACTCCAATGCTCTTCATTACATTACATTCTGCTCTCTCTGTTGAAATGGCCTCACAGGCCTGAGTTGTGGGGGAGGAGGGTGAGAATTGGCCTTCTCTTTCCTTCTCCTCTCATTAGATAATGGTACTGGATGTTTCTAATACCTGATTAGCTCCTAGGACAATGATTCCATAACATATTTGGCCCAGGGGAGCAGATAGTAGGTCTAAGTTTAGAAATACCTAGATGAAGCAGGTGTATCTCTGCTGTCTAGGAGGGGAGAGTGCTGGTATCAGCTCTGGGCATGCAGACCCTCAGTCCTTTTGCCTTCTCATCTGCCCTTGCATGTGGCCTTTGCTGATGGATGTCCAAGATCTAGGAATTACTCTGAGAATTCTTTCTCTCTGAGATCTGCTCACTGAGGAGGATTTATTCCTTCCAATGTCCCCTTTTCTTCTTCTGAAACATCTTGGAAGGAGAACTCTGGGAGATCAGGCACCTAGTTGGTGCAGTGTATGAAGTGTTGAAATTAGAATAAAAGACCTGAGGGTAAATCCTGCCTTAGAAGTATATTAGCTGTGTAACCCTGGGCAAGTCACTTAACCTATCTCAGTTTCTCAGGGGCTCCCGATATTGGTACCAGACTTAGTCCAGACCTCTGATAGGCTTTAGCCTTACTGGAGCTCAGACTTCCCATTCTCAAGTGATCCCCCGGCTTCAAACCCTGTGAGAACAGGGATTAGAGATGTGCACCATCACACCTGGCTCAGAGACTTTTCCAAGATAAATATCCCTAGTGCTTTCAGCTTACTGATAGTTGGCCTAGACTCCCCTCCCCATCCTGGACATCTTCCTCTAGGCATGCCCCAGTTCATTCATTTTTTCCTTTCTTTCCTTCCTTCCTTCCTTCCTTCCTTCCTTCCTTCCTTCTTTCCTTCCTTCCTTCTTTCCTTCCTTCCTTCCTCCTTTCCTTCCTTCCTTCTTTTCTTCCCTTCTCTTTTTTCTTTCCCTTTTCTTTGTCTTTCTTCTTTTCTTTTCTTCTCTTTCTTTTTCTCTAATTTTCTTCTTTCTTTCCCTTCCTTTCTACTTTCCTCCTTCCTTCTCTTCTTTCCTCCTTCCCTTCCTCCCTTCCTTCCTCCTTCCCTCTCTCCATCATTCCCTTCCTACATTCCTCCCTTCCTTCTTTCTCCTTTCTTCCTTTTCTCTCTTTCTATCTTCTGTCTTCCTTCTCTTTATCTTTCTTCCTTTTTTCTCTCTAATTTTCTTTTCCTTTTTTTCTTTTCTTTCTTTGTGCTCTTCTGTGTTAAAAAACAAAAACAAACCAGAACAAACAAGTCCAAAACTTATTGAGGCACATCAATAACTCACCTATAACTTTGAGTCTTAAAGGGTTCCCCTGGAGAGGTTAAATGACTTGCCCAGGGTCATATAGCCAGTGTGTATCAGAGCCTATATTTGAACCCACCTGCTCCTGACTCCAAGGTCAGCCCTCTCTCCACTGTGCCATGCTCTCTTGATTTTGTCAAAATTCTTCCTAAAATGAGACTCCCAGAACTTAATCCAGCAGCACAGATGGGGTTTGGTCATCTGATCTGGGCATATGCCAATAGACAGAGGGGGCATGTTCCTGAATCCAGGACTCCTCTGGGCCTGATGACCTCTTGAGGGTGTTTTCTGGGTTTTCAATATGGGAAAAAATGAAAATGCAGAACTTCACAACGCAGGGGCTACCAGAACATGACCCAGGTCCCTAAGGAAATAACATGCCAAAGGCCAGGTGTTCTGAGCATAGAGGCAGGGAGGAGGCCTGCTCGGTTGAACAGAGCCCTGGATTCAAACTCTGAGGACTCTCTGTGTGACCTCTGGCAGGTCTTTTCCTTAGTTAAACCTCTTCCCTCCTGTCTAAAATGTACCCTTTCTGTTTCTCAAAGCTGTGAGGATCCAGTAAAAGAAGGTTTGTAAACATAGGGGGAGATTAAGATTGTAATAATGGCAGCTTACCTTTCTATAGGATTTCAATGATTACAAAGCACTTTATAGCTGTGATTTCAGTGGATTCTCACAACAAACCTGTGAGGGAGAGAGGCTGGGATTATTATCCCCATTTTACAAATGAGGACAGTAATACATCATAAAACTTAGGATCCATACTTTATATACCTTGGAAGGAATGACCATCGCCTTTCTCTCTACTTCCTGACCCCCCACTAGGCTGATAGGATGTTATGAGGCTTTAGATGGGGGCAACACCGCAGATGCCCTGGTGGATTTCACGGGGGGCATCACAGAGCCCATTGACCTGACGATTGAGGATTATGCCAATGATGAGATGTTGCGGAACCAGCTGTTTGAGCGAGTGCTGAAGGTTCACTCTCGTGGGGGGCTCATCAGTGCATCAATTAAGGTGAGAAGCTTAAACTAAGCTCTGAACCTACCACCAACCCCTTGGAGGCCTGAGTCAGGGTGTCCACTAGGGACAGCCTCCCCCATAGTTTTCATGGGGAGCTAATATGAATGTTGGGAGCTTGATATGTGACCCAGGGAGGCCAAAGAACACGTTCCACTATCTGGATTTCTGAGCCATTGGAGGTGTGTGTGTGTGTGTGTGTGTGTGTGTGTGTGTGTGTGTGTGTGTGTGTGTGTGTGTGTGTTTGTGTTTGGGGGAGTGTGGTGGACATGGGACCTTGAGAGGCTACTAAAGAGAACTGAATTTGATGTCAGAGGTCCTGGGTTCAAGTCTTAGCTCTCTCATTTAATAGTTGTATGTACCCGGGGGAAAAAATCTCTTCCTTTCTTTGTCCCTCAGTGTCCCCATCTGTAAATGAGGGTAATACCAGCGATATCTGTTTCATAAAACTTGTATGAGAGAATGAAAAGCCTTTGAAAGCCTTAAAGAGCTATCCATGTGTCAATCATTACTTTTTGCTCAGGACAATACTGAGGGATATTACAGGATTTAGAGCTAGAAGTAAGTAGGGGTCATCTAATCCAACCCACTCATTTTACGGATGGGTAAACTGAGAGAGAATATGACTTGCCCAAGGTCACAGTCCCTAGCAAGTAACAGAACCTAGACTTAGTTCATGGTGACAACTCCAAATTCAGTGTTATCCCCCACCCCTTCATCTTTGGTGGTGGAGGAGAGAGAGTAGGTTGCTCTCCTGATGATTTCCCCCTCCCCCCGATGTTTCCCATGTCACTTAGGCAATGACAGAATCTGACATGGAGACCCGCCTGGATTGTGGACTGGTAAAGGGTCACGCCTACGCCATCACAGATGTGAGAAAGATTCGTCTGGGGCATGGCCTGATGGCCTATTTCAAATCGGAGAAGCTAGATATGATCCGGTTGCGAAATCCCTGGGGAGAGAAGGAGTGGAATGGTCCCTGGAGTGACACGTGAGTCCTTGACATTGGATGGTGCTTGCAAGGGCAGTGATTAATCTTAGAAATGGAAGAGCAGAGGGAAGAGGGGAAGGAGAGAGAGTTTGTTTCTTTGTACCGAGGTCAGGCACTGGGAAGGAGCTGTTGTTTTTGCCAAGAGAAAGAAATTGGGGGATTTGTCCAAATACTTTGATGCCATGTATAGCATAGGTTGGGGCCAGTTTGACCATGATCATAAGTTGGTGCTAATTAGGCTAAAAGTTAAAGAACAGACCAGAACCAGCCTCTTGATCCTAAACCCAGAATTGAGTCCTAACCAAGATTAAGCCTTGACCTTAGAATGAGCCGTGACTCTGACTGATCTCAACAGCCTTGACTTGACCCTAACCTGAGCCCCTTCTACAAAACAGCTAAGTTTTAAAAGTTTTAAACTTTTTTTTAAAGGGCTATTGTAAGATGCTTGTCATTTAGTAAAATACAAATGTTAATGTTATAACTATAGGGGGAAAAACCGATTTTAATGAGATTATTATTTGTTAAGTAATAGACATTTATGTCATGTCAATTTCCCTTCTACCTTGCTCCTTTTTTGGAAATTAGTTATTCCTGTAAGAGCTGTACCAATGCCAATTTGATCTGAGGCTTTGGAGTGTTCAGGGAGATGGATGTCATTGTCCTGTCTCCTCACTGAAGATGGCGCTGTGTTCATTAAATACTCAGGAAATATTTGCTGGTTGAATGAATGAATGAGAGTAATAAAGAATCTAAAGATTTACATCACACTTTCTCACAATATCCCTGTGAGGTGTACAAGAGGAAGTATTATCCCAATTTTACGGATGAGGTTCAGAGACCAACTTCACGTGGCTAGTAAGTTGTGGCGCCTACACTTGAGCCTAGGCAGCCTTCTTACTTTAGATACAAGTGTTCTTTTCACTATGTCTGCATGGATAACTAAATGAATGAGCTACGTTATGTCCAACGACATAACAAGTCTGTACTCAGGGACCCACAGACCAGGGAGGGAGAGAGTTCAGCTCTCAGCACAGGGAACATTCAGAACTTTCCAACACTGGGCACACTGATAGAGAAAATCATTAGCCTCGTGTTTTCCTTGGCTTGTGTGGAACAAGTGATTCCTCATCTTACCTCAGGAGACAGGTGGCGTTACGCACGCCTGATGTATACCAGGTACTCTTCTTACTACTACCTTGATGCCTTGCCTGGAATATTGACATTTACTCTTGTCATGAGAAGCTCTGCACAGGGAGTTGCTGGGAAATGTTTACAGCTAGCTCTTGGGGGGAAGATTTACACACAGAATGCTTTTAAATTTAATCTGCATTATCAATATTTTCTCCATCACTTTATAAAGTCTAGACAATAATTGAAAAAACAAAACAACAATAAATCAAACTTGGATCTGTAGTGTTGGCCAGTTTCTGAGATGTAAGTATTACACTGAAAATGTAACAATCTCAACAACTTTCAAACAAGTTTAAGTTGGCTCCAGTACACTGCTGACTGTAAAACATAGTGGGTAGGGTACCTTGAAGTCGAGATTACTTGGATTCAGGTCCTACCTCTGACACATACTCACTGAGAATCTTGGGCAAGTCACTTCACTTCTTAATGCCCTGGGATTAATCTCAACATGTTTAACACTGAACTTCTCTTCACCCCCACTTTCAAACCCTCCCATCTTCCTATCTTCCCTACTATTATTAAGGGTACCACCATTTCCCCTCCACCCCCCTCACCCAGGCTCATAACCTAGGTGTTATCCTCAACTCTTCCTTCTCTGTCTCTCTGTCTGTCTGTCTGTCTGTCTGTCTGTCTCTCTCTCTCTCTCTCTCACACACACACACACACACACACACACACACACACACACACACACACACACCTTCCCATATCCAACTATAGCCAAGTCCTCTCTAGTCTGTCTTATTATGTCTACCATATATAACATATCTTGTATATACCCTCTTCTCTCCTCTGACACCATCACTGCTGCTATGCAGGCTTTTATCACCTTGCACCTGGACTATTGCAACAGCCTGCTGGTTTGTCTCTTTGCCTCTTCTCTCCTCATTCCAGCCCATCCTCCACACAGCTGTCAAAATGACTTTCCTAAGGCGCAGGTCTGAACATGTCACCCTGACATCCCCCCAACCCTCACTCAGTGACCTTCAGTAACTCCCTATTCCTTCCAGGATTAAATATGACTCTTTCATAACTCGGCTTCTTCTTATCTTTCCAACCTTCTCATACTTCACCCCCCCTCCACATATTCTGTGATTCAGTGATGCTGACCTCCTTGTTTTTCCTCTAGCACAGTACTCCATCTCCCAGCTGCAGACATTTTCACTGGCTGTCCTGTTTGCCTGGAATGCTCTCCCTCCTCATCTCCAGTTCCTGACTTCCCTGTCTTTAAGTGCCTGATCCCCCTTACTGCCAGTGCTTTCCTACTGAGGGTATCTCAAATTTATCTTAGATATCTCTTGTCTGTACGTGGTTATTTAAATGTTGTCTCCTCCATTAGACTGTGAATTTCTTGAGAGTAGGGATTTTTTTTTTTGCCTTTGTAGCTTCTGCACTTAGCCCAATGCCTGGCACATAATAAGTGCCTAATAAATGCTTATTGACTTTAATAGATGCTCGATGACTTGGCTGTCATTTGAAGAGTAGATCCCCTTCTTCATTGGTAGAAGGATTTCCTCCCTGGGAGCTCTCTATAGCAATTAAATCTTAGATCCAGTTTGAAAAAACAAAAACAAAGAGCTCATCATTTTTTGTCTAATTTCTAATAAATTTCATTTATTCATTCATACATTCATGATCTATAAGTACCTGCAGTGTGCAGAGCCTGTGCTTAGAGCTAGAACAGATCTAAATTGAGGAAGGGCATGAACTTTTTCCCCAACAGAGCTAGCTGATAGTCTAGCAAAGGGATAGAACACACACAAGTAAGTGTAATACACAGCCATATCTGATCAGGTAATCTGAGGGGCATGAAATCTACTATCTCTTTGTCTAACCAGTTCTCTCCACCCACACCCTGATTTCCTCCATATTTCACAGTTCAGAGGAATGGCAGAAAGTAAGCAAAAGTGAGAGGGAGAAGCTGGGCGTGACTGTGAAGGATGATGGAGAATTCTGGTGAGTTTTACACACAGGGAGACACAGAAGGTGGTCTGGGGGAGACTTTGATACTGAGAGCTGAGTACAGGGAGAGATTCATCTAAGGCCAAGTGAGTTCCGGAAAGTCAAGATGGCCCATGGCACTAGAAACAGTATGCAATTGGGGAGTCAGGAAAGACCTAGATTGTGGTCCTACCTCTTCCATAAGCTTATTGTGTGACTTTTAAGGAGTCTCTTCCCTTTTCTGGGTTTCTCCACCAAGGCCTTCAGCAAACGTATTTCAAGTGCTCAGTAAATGTGAGGGCTCTCATAAGCGGATAGTTATCCTTTCTATACATAAAACTTTTCTTGGATGCTTTCACATCCATTAAGTTACAATCACAATAGCTTTCCCATTTCCAAAGCATTTTAAAATTTATATAAAGCACTTTACATATATTACCTTTCTTTGTATCCCTAGCACTGCTTAGCACAGTGCCTGTCTGGTGAAGGGTAAACTTAATAAGTGCTTGTTTATGGATAGGTTGGTCCTCTGAGGAAGGTACTTATCCTCACTTGAGCAAGAAGGGATAAAAATGAAACATTTCCTGACTTCAGTGAGACCAGAAATATGTCTACATAAATAGACAGAATGTGTATATGAAGAAAATACAAGGTCATTGGGTGGCTGGCGTGGTGGAGACCCTAGCCACCTGAAGAGATCGGAAGATGCTTCTTGTAGGAGATGGTCCTTCAGTTGAGTTTTGAAGGAGGATCTGGAGCTTCCAAGAGATGATGAGGAAGAAGTATGTTTCAGGAGGGCATGGGACACAGCCTGGGCAATGACTGAGCTTTTTTCTCAGTTTTTTCTCTCCTTATTTTGTAAGGATAATAAGTAAAAAACCTGAGATCCAGTAAAGGAAAGTGATTTATCCTAAGTTCCGCTCTGATAACCCTAGGATTACCAGAACTGGGATCCTCATGAATCTCAGACTGGAGTTCCTTCTCCCATATCCCACCAAATCCCTGGTTTTAGTGCCATTGGAATTAGAAGAGTCTTTCCAGATTGGGGGGGGGAGGGAGTGGGAAATCCCCCTCTCCCTCTCTGGCATGTTGGCTGGTGCATCCCTCACCATAACCCCTTCACCCAGGATGACATTCGAAGACCTCTGCCGCTATTTCACGGACCTCATCAAGTGTCTCATCATCAACACATCCTACCTGAGCATCCACAAGACCTGGGAGGAGGCAAAGATCAAAGGGGAGTGGAAGTATCATGAGAATCCTCTGAAGAACCGCACTGGGGGCTGTATCAACCACAAGGAGACCTTCTTCCAGAACCCCCAGGTGAGCTCAGAGTGAGGAGCCACATACATACCCTGCCTCCGTATCCTCTCTCTTCTCTTTGCAGGTACTCTTTACTTCCTATCCCAAACATATGGGGTATCCCAAAAGTCTTAGTGCAGTTCTAAGCTAAGATTTTGGGGACCCCTTGTATATATGAGCCATGCCACCTGTACCCTCGAGGGAGGGGTGGGAAGGGTGAGAAGAAGGGTAAAGAGGCAGCATGGTACAATCAGTAAAGCAATACTTGATGAAGAATTAAGAGATCTGAGTTCAAATTCCAGCTTTGACACAGAATTGTATAACCTCGGGCAAACTGCCTGATATCTCTGTATTTCAGTTTCTGTCTTTGTGAAATGCAGGAAGCATTATGAAGTGCAAAGAGCTCAGAATAGATGAGGCCCAGGTTTCGGCATTAGTGTTTATTGACTGTGTGACCTTCTTGCCCTGAGCCTCAGTTTCTTCATCTCTAAAATGGGGCTTCTAGCAGTTAGCACTACCTATCCCACAGGATTCTAGGGAGGAAAATACTCAGCACACCAAAAGGCTCTGTCATTTTCCTTTAGGACTTCAAGAATCTAATTCCATGAGTCCAGATCCTCCACCAGCAATACCCTTTTATATATATATATAATTATAATAATATAAAAACTAATAATAGATTCTTATTGACAGTTCCTATAGCCAAAACATTTGTCCTTCTGCAGATCAGCCTGATGATATACTGCTTTAAACTAAGGGGAGCTGGTTCTTGGTCAGTAGCCACCCATCATATTCATACTCAAAACCTTTCCAGCCTTGTAGGACTTGACGGATAGATCCACTGCCTGGCTCTGCAGAGAGGGCTGAATCAGATTGAAATGTAAATGGGACGTGTTTAGCAAAGTAAATAAAGATGATGACACAACATAGGCATTTTAATTTGTAGTTTTCTAGGTCAATTTGCAGCCACAGAGACTGTTTCTAATTGAGTTTGACACTCCTGCTTTAAGACACCAGGGTCACCTCCCTTCCCTGCTGGGGTAGAAGTAGACAAAGCCAGTGGAGGCTACTCATTATTGTCCATAAAATGGGGGGGGGGGGGGGCTACTGGGTATTATGGTGATTATAATTTAACACCTACAGCTCAATTCTTACCACACAAGCCTTGTACACAAAAGCACTTGGCCCGCTTCCTGCACAACTTTGACTTCCCCAACCCTAACAGTCAAACCTTTCTCTGTTGTTACCTACCATCTTGCAACTCCCACATCCTGCGTTGTCTCCCTCCATCTCCTCTCCACCTCTCTACATCTCTCTCTCCTTCTCTCCCTCCCTCTCTTTTCTCTGTCTCAGTCTCTCTTCTATCTCTTGTCTCTTTCTCTCTCTGTTTCTCTCTCCTTCACTCGTTTTCTCCTTTCCTTCCTCCTGCTCTCTGTTTCTTTGTCTTAGTTTCTCCTCTCTCTCTTTCTCTATTTCCTGTGTCTCTCCCTCTCTCTTTTTCTTTCTCTGTATCTCTATTTGAACTTCCCTCTCCTTCCCTTCCTCTCTCTGTTTCTCTGTTCATCTCTCCTCTCTCTATCTCCTTCTGTCTCTTTCTCTATCTCTGTCTCTGTTTCTCTGTTTTCATCTCTTTACCTCACTCCCCCTCTCTTTCCCTCCTTCTCTTCCTCTCTACCTCAGTATATCCTCTCTTTCTCTATCTCCTGTCTTTCTCCCTCTCTCTTTTTCTTTCTCTGTATCTTTCTCTGTATTCTCTCTTTGCCTTTCTCTCTTCCCCTCCCTCTCTCTGTCTCAGTCTCTCCTCTCTTTCTCTGTCTCTGTCTCTCCATCTCTCATTTTCCCTCCTCTCCTCCCTCTCTCTTCTCCCCTTCCTCTCTATTTCCCGTCTCTCTCTCTCCCTCTCTCTTTTTCTCTCTCTGTATTCTCTCTCTGCATCTCTCTCTGTGCCTCTCTCTCTCGGCTCTTTCTCTCTATCTCTCCCTCCTTCCCTCCCTAACCCCTCCCCATGTCCAGGGCTATGCCTCCTTCATGGAATCATAAACTATCAGATCTAAAAGTGACTCCAGAGAACAAGTAGTTCAACCTACACTTAAGTAGGAATCCCTCCCACAGGATGCCTGCCAAATGGTCCTCTGCCTTCTCCTTGAGTGATGGAACCTCATCTGTGAAATAAGGAGATTAGACTTGGTATTGCTAAGGTCCTTCGCAGCTCTCATATTCTAAGAGTCTTTGAACTACTATGTCAGGAACATTTCTCAGTTTACCCTTATAACTGACTATGGGCTGACCACTTAACATTCTTCAGCCTCAACTTCCTCATCTTTAAAATGGGTGTAATCTGTCTACATCACAAAGTTGTGAGAACCAAATTAAACTATCAGTCATTGTCATAGTCGTCGTCATCATCATCGTCCTGATTTCAGTGTGACTCTACACAGGTGCTCTGGCCAACTTCCTGAGAGCACGAGGTTCAGACAAGGTGACAGCTGGTATTAGATGGGTTTCCTGATCTGGGATTTTGCTGTATTAACGAAATCACGGCTGGTCCTGAGCTGTTATTATTCATGCTGTTTTTACCTGTTCCCTCCCCCTACTGACTGTTTGTCTTTCTAAACATACCATCTTAGACTCCCCAGATAACATGATTTTGAGACAGATATAGTGGAAAGAGCCTTGGATTTAGAGTTTAAGGGCCTGAGTTTGAATCCTGGCTCTGTTACTTAGTGCCTTGGGCCAGTCACTTCCACTCTTGGGCCTCATTTCTTAAATGAGATGGAGTTGAACTAGACAGTCTCTGTGGCATATGCCAGCTCTTCAGTGCTCTAGTCCTTCTTTCATGAACCTGAAGCCCTGTCTTCCTTTTCCCCTTGTCCCCAGTATGTGTTCAATGTGAAGAAACCAGGGGATGAGGTGCTTATCTGTCTGCAGCAGAAAACGAGGCGGACCACCCGCAGGCAGGGCAAAGCTGAGAACCTGGCCATCGGCTTTGATATCTACAAGGTAAGCAAGTCCTATTCCCCTAGTGGGGAGGTTCCCTTTTTACTTAGAGAGGATTCCCAGGGATCATGAGTTACCCCATTGTCTCTCCCTGGGGAAGGTGAGGATGGTGGCAAGGGGAGTCCGAAGTTCAGGCTGTTGATTTGTGCTTAAATCCTATAGAATGAAACACTTGTTTACACCTGGCTTTTGGGGTCCACACCCTGATTTATTTCTGGGTTTGCATTAAGCTGGGCTGAACAGTAAGAACATTGGATTCAATTCCCCAGCTCCTCATTAGAATAGCTCCACCCCTCATTATAATATTCATTCTCATTAAATGTTAACCAATCAGAGTTGATTACCATCTGTCAGGAACATCCACTCTTCCAAGGGCATATAA
Source organism: Pseudochirops cupreus (assembly GCA_028627135.1). Classification (NCBI taxonomy): domain Eukaryota; kingdom Metazoa; phylum Chordata; class Mammalia; order Diprotodontia; family Pseudocheiridae; genus Pseudochirops; species Pseudochirops cupreus. The sequence continues at coordinate 155,156,979 of CM053582.1, read as the reverse complement.
GTGTCAATAAGCCGCCATGATCCATCTTTAGTTCATGAGAGACAGACAAATGATCAATCCTTTTATTAAGTATTTGTTAGCCATAATTAATAAAATGATTAATTGCCCAGAAACAAAGTCTCTTGAACTTTTTATACATCCCACAACCTTAGCTGTGCAGCCTAACCTGTGGTGTGTTCATTTGTAATAGGAGGATAATACAGGGTTGTGCCTCAAGTCTTAGTGTGGTTTTTGTTCTAAGCCGCGCTATGACTTTTGGTACAGCCTGTGTTACCTGTCGTGAGGACCAGTGAGATAATGCACGTAAAGCACTTTGCAGACCTTCACCATATTATCAGGGCAGTGATTATTTTTTCTCTTGTTGCTGTGATGCCCTCCTCACCTGCCCACTCCCCCCAAATCTGCAGCTCTTTCAAGTTTCCCTATCTATATTGATGGCGACAAAAGCCTCTTAGTCTCTCAGCACCTCAGCCATCTGATGGCCTGAGCCTTTGATAGGCTGGACCTCTGGGGACTCTTTCCTTTTCTTGTGTCATGGCCTCCTTTGTCAGTCCATGAAATCCATGGACCCCTTCTCAGAAACATGTTTTTAAATGCATAATTTACCAAGGCAGGAGGTGCAGTGGGTGGAGCGTCAGGCCTGGAGTTAGGAAGACTTGAGTTCAAATCTGGCTTTAGACACTTATTGTCACCTAACTTTCTGTCTGCCTCAGTTTCCCCATCTGTAAAATGGGCACCGCAATAATAGCACTATTTCCTAGGGTTGTTGGAGGACCATATCGGATAATAACTGTAAAGCGTTTAGCATAGTGTTTGGTAAATTTGGCTATCCTTTATAGAACAGCATCGTGTCTAATGCCTTATGGGTGCTTAATAACTTCTAATACATAATAATAATAACTAACATTCATATAATACTATAGCACTTAGCACAGTGTCTGGTTCCTTGTAGGTGCTTAATAAATTTGAATAATAATAACAGTAACAACTAACATTTATGTAGCACTTGCTATATGTCCTGGGAGCTGTGCTAAGTGCTGGGGAGACAAAGTTCTGCCCATCCAAAAAAAAGCCAATACAGTTATCAAAATAATTTTAAAAACCTGACATTCATAGACCCCAGCTTGAGAACCCCTGACCTAATAGACCAGGATCTTATATCATATACCAAGATAAGGTCAAAATGGGTACATGATTTAGAAATAAAGGGTGATACCATAAGCAAATTAGAGAGCATGGACTTATTTACCTGTCAGATCTCAGGAGAAGGGAAGAATTTATGACCAAACAAGACCAATATTTATGAAATGCAAAAATGGATAATTTCGATCACATTAAATTGAAATATTTTTGCGCAAAGTCAACACAACCAAGATTAGATGGGAAGCAGAAAGCTGAGAAACAATTTTTATATCCGGTGTCTGATAAAAGCCTCATTTCTAAAATATATAGAGAACTGAGTCAAATCTATAAAAATACAAGTCATCCCCCAATTGATAAATGGCCAAAGGATATGAACAGGCAGTTTTCAGATGAAGAAATTAAAGCTACCTACAATCATATGAAAAAAATGCTCTAAATCACTGTTGATTAGAGAAATGCAAATTAAAACAACTCTGAGATACCACAACACACCAGTCAGATAGGCTAATGTGACAAAACAGGAAAATGATAAATGTTGGAGAACATGTGGGAAAATTGGAACACTAATGCATTGTTGGTAGAATTGTGAACTGATCCAACCCGCATTCTGGAGAACAATTTGGAACTATGCCCAAAGGATCAAACTGTCTATATCGCAAAGAGATCATTAAAAATGGAAAAGGATCCACATGTACAAAAGTATTTATAGCAGCTCTTTTTGTGGTGGCCAAGAACTAGAAATTGAGGGAATGCCCATCAGTTGGGGAATATCTGAACATGTTGTGGTATATTAACATAATGAAATACTATTGTTCCGTAAGAAATGGCGAATAGGCAGACTTCAGAAAAACCTGGAGAGACAAGAGACTTACATGAACTAGAGATGGGTGGGATGGTAGAAGGAAGGGCAAATAGGAGGGAGGGGTTAATCAGAAGGAAACACTTTTGAGGAGGGACAGGGTCAAAAGAGAGAATAAAGTACATGGGGGGATAGGATGGAGCGAAATATAGTTAGTCTTTCACAACATGACTGTTACGGAAGTGTTTTTGCATAACTATACATGTATAACCTACATCAAATTGCTTGCCTTCTCACTGAGGGTGGGTGAGGAGGGAGGAAGAGGGTGATTGTGGAACTCAAAAGTTTTAAAAACAAATGTTAAAAATTGTTTTTACATGCAGCTGGGAAATAAGATATACAATCAATGAGGTATAGAAATCTATCTTGCCCTGCAGGAAAATAGAAGGGAAAGGGATAAGAGAAGGGTGGAGTGATGATAGAAGGGAGGGCAGTTTTGGGGAAGGGGTAATCAGAATACACATTGGGGTTGGGGAGGAGAGAGAGATGAGGAGAAAATTTGGAACTGAAAATCTTACAGAAGTGAATGTTGAGAACTAAAAATAAATTAATAGGAATGGGGATAATAAAAAATTACATTTTGTATAACTAAAAAAAAAAAGACTTACACGAACTGATGCTGAGTGAAGTGAGCAAAACTGGGAGAACACTGTACACAGTTACAGCAACATTGTGCAATGATTGACTTTTTTAGACTTAGCTTTTCTGAGCAAGGCAATGATCTAAGACAATTCCAAGAGACTCATGATGGAAAATGCTATCCACATTGGAGAAAGAGCTATAGAGTCTGAAAGCAGATTGAAGCATACTATTTTCTCTTTGTTTTGTTGTTTTTTGTTTTCCCCTTTTGTTCTGATTCTTCTTTCACAACATGACTAATATGGAAATATGTTTAATATGATCATACATGTATAGCCTATATCAGATTGCATGCCATCTTGGGGAGGGGGGAGGGAAGGAAGGGGGAAATTTATAAATATAATATAAAATAATGTAATATAATAATATAAATAATGTAAAAGCAAATATTAAAAACTAAAAATAAATAAATTTTAAAAAAAATAGAACTCTGGCCTAGTTAGCCTCCATCAGGTCCAGTCTCCTCATCGGTAATATGGCAACCAGTGCCCTGCCTTTACAGGGTTGTGGGGAAAGCACTTTGCTACACAAAAACAGCTTCTATAAATGTGGTTTGTTATATTTTTCTCACCTCCAAATATTTCCTCTCCCTTACTCTTAATATTCAGTCAGTTGCCAAACCCTATTAGTTTTCCTTGAGTTCATATCTCTCGTACCCATCCCTTCTGATCTGTATAATCCAACCAAGAACTCTTGAGTCATGACCACTCAACTAGCAGTCAAGAGACATAGCATAAACTTACTGTGTCATCTTCCACCTCCCTGGCCTCCTCTTCCTCATCTGTCAGATGAAGGAATTCTGTTAAATGCCCTCTGATGCCCCTTCTAGCTTGGATCTTTGGTGGGCTAAATTCACTTCCAGATCTCATGTTCTATGTTCTAAGTTCTGAGACCCTTTCTGTTTCTGGCATATTGCATTCTTTGTCCAAATAACCCTTCCCAGTCCTCATCCTTGATTTTGTAAGCAGGATTTTGCTGGGGTTAGGTCATACTGACTGTCCACTTGGGAAATTTTAAGGGTAAACATTTATGTCTCAAAAATCAGCAAATTACAAATCAGGGCTTGCTTGCTTGTTTTGTTGATTGCCTAAGCTTAAGAAAGTGATGGAGAAACTGTTAATAATTCAGATTAAACTTTTAAATTAACCTTAAAAGTATGTTATTCATATACTTCTCTCTACTCACCTTCCCCCAGGAACATTGTGGTCATTAAAATATTTACCAGAATGCCTCTGGTTGGAAGGTCCATCCCATATTCTGTATTTTAAGGCCCCTCTCAATTTGGATGTTCGATGTTTTGCAGTCACTTCCAGCTCTGACAGTCTAAAACTTTTTTTTTTCATGGTTTTAGATGTTGTTCTTAGGTCACTACCACTTATCAGGTTCTGAGGATCCTAAGGTTATCAAGGGATTAAAGGTTCAAATTCTGTCCCATTGGGCTACCTTAGGGAGAAATGTGGGGGCAGGAGGTGGTGAGTGGGAAGCTAGGGTATGGGGAGCCCTGGGAGTGGGAAAGAGTTTCAGACATGGTTATCTCTACAGGTGGAGTCGAACCGAAAGTACCGCATGCATACTGTCCAGGAGAAGGCAGCTGGCTCTATCTACATCAATTCACGCAGTGTCTTCCTGAGGACTGAACAGAAAGAGGGCCGGTATGTCATTATCCCTACCACCTTCGAGCCAGGCCAGACATGTGAATTCCTCCTCAGGATCTACACAGATGTGCGTGCCTCCTGCCAGTAAGTGCTTGGGGTTGGGAGGAAAGGGGAGTGGCTACGGGGAGAATCTGAAAGAACAGGGCTTCCTTGTTCCCTGCCCAGAAACTCCCAGTTGAATATAATAGTCTCACCTGTATGATACTTTTAACTTTGTCCAAAGTGCCTTATTTGGTAAATAGGACAGGGAAGATAATAATTCCTATTTTATGGAAGAGGAAGCCAAGTCTCAGAGAGAGGAAAGGTACTCTTGCCCTGGCTCACAAAATGAAATAATGGTAGACCTGGGGCTGCAATATGGGTTTCCATGAACTGAAATAGTTGCTGTCTATACTCTTTTCTTGTTTCTGCTTACGTTATTCTGCACTCATTCATGGAGGTCTTTCGATACTTTTCTGTATTCATCACACATGTCATTCCTTATAGCACAGTAATATTTATTACATTCAAAGCCCTTCATAATCCAGCCCCCTCCTACTTTTCCATTCTTCTTACACCTTGCTTCCCTACACATACTCTCCTACACAGTGACACTGGCCTCCTGGCTGTTCTACAAACAAAATATTCCATCTCTCAGCTGCTGGCATTTTCTCTGGCTGTTCCCCATTCCTGGAATGCACTGCCTCCTCCGCTTCAACTACTGACCTCCCTGGCTTCTTTTAAGTCCCGACTAAAATCCCACTGTCTGTAGGAAATCAACTCCTCTTAATTCTGGTGCTTTCTCTCATTTGATGATTTCGTATTTATCTTGTACGTAGCTTGCTTTGTTTGCATGTTGTCTCCCCCATCAGATCGTAAGCTCCATCCTTGGCACTCAGTGCAGTGCCTGGCACATGGTAGGCACTTAATAAATGTTTCTTGAACAAATCAATGAATATTCACTTACCGCAGTTTATATAGCCCTTCCTCAGTCAATGTACTGCTACCAATATTTTGGTGTCTATAGTGACTTTCTTCTTGTAGATGGCTTCTTTGGGGTTTAAGTAAAGTAATGGAGTCTATAGTTCAAAAGATATGAACATTTTGGTCACTTTATTTGCATAATATCAAATTGCTTTCCAAAATGATTGTATGATTTCACAACTCCACCAACAATGTATTAGTATGCTTTTCATCCTACAACCCCTCCAACATGGACTATTTTTTCAAAAAAATAAGTTTTTGTTGATATTTTCAGTTTCTTACATCTTCATAGTTATTCTGAGTGTCCCTCACTCATTCTCTCCCCTAGAAAATCACTGCAGATGACAAATAGTATTTTTTTTGAGAGAAAAAGTCACAACTGATAGATATCTTGAAAAAGTCTGAAAACAAAACATTGACTATTGCAATGTTTTGGTCATTTTTGCCAACTTGCAAGATGTAAGGAGAAATCTCACATTTTTAAAAATTTGAATTTCTCCTTATTAGTGATTTGGAACATTTTTTCATGTGGTTGTGAATCCTTTGCAATTCTTTTTTTGAGAACTGTTTGTTTACATCATTTGATTACTTACCTGGTGAGAGATGACTGTTAGTTATATTCAGATATTTAATAACAATAAAAATTATTATTATTATTGATTGTTTCTATATCTTGGATAACAAAGCCATATCACAGAAATTTGATACAAAGATTTTCCTCCCATTCTATTGCTTTCTTTCTTATTTTAGATTCATTAGTGTTGTCTGTGCAGAAGCTTTTCAGTTTCATATCATCAAAGTTCCCTATTTTATCTTTTGGGGTTGCCTATTTCCTACCCATACCTGTGAGAGGTATACTATCTGTTTCTCTTTTAATTTTTTTATAGTCTGCCCTTTAATATTAAGGTTGCATTTCCATTTAGATTGTATTGTGGAAAATGATATAAAGTGTTAGTCTAAGCCTAATTTCTGCCAAATTGATTTCTACTATAACTAGCAGATTTTGTTAAATAAGGAGTTTTTTCCTATGTAATTTCCACTTTATCAAACACTTCATAGATTGGATAATAGAATTTAGAGTAGGGAGGAACCAGTGAAATTCTCTATCCTAAATCCCTCATTTTATGGATGAGGAAGCTGAGACTCAGAGCAGTGAAGCAGACCATCGGAGCCATCACACAGGAAGTAGTGATGGGTGATCAAGAACATGAGACTTAGGTATAGGTGGTGTAGTGGGTCAGAGGCTAAACCTGGCATCAGGAAGCCCTGAATTCAAATCTAGCATCAGGCACTTACTAGCTACATGGTCCTGGTCAAGTCACTTAACCTGTCTGCCTCAGTTTCCTCATCTATAAAATAAGGAAAATAATAGTACCTACCTTTCAGGTTTCTCTTGAGTCTTGTATGAGATGCTGTTTATAAAGTGCTTTGCAAACCTTAAAGTGCTGTGTAAATTTAGCCATTATTGTTTCCCAGGATGTCCCAAAACTCTTAGTGCAGTTTTTCATAAATCTTACAACTACACTAAGAATTTTGGAGTACCCTATATATATCTGCCAAAGCCAGATTTAATAGAAAGTACCTACTGCCAGAATACGAGCAGTAGGTAGGTCCAGTAATTCATAGGATGTGATATAAGAATGTAGCTATCCAATGAAATGTCCTTCATGGAAGAATTGAAATTCCCTTTTTACCCCCTCTTTACTCTCCTGATTCTTGATCTTGCCTTCCTTCCCTTACTCCCCCAAGCTGATTCCTGTCTCTTTCCTCATCTTTTCCTCTCCTTCTCACCCCCTATTCCTTTTTCTCATTTTCTATCGCTTCTCCTCCCTCAGGGAATTGCACCTGGATCAGCCTCGCCATTGGTGGTGGAATAGAATATTCGGTTATCCTCAAGTTGTGTCCCAGGTCCATATCATCAAAGCTGAGGGGCTGAGAGATTCCCCTTCAGAAGGTAGGTGTTCTTGCTCTTTGCCCCACTTCCATCCTCTCTGCTTCTTCCTTGGGTTGTCATGATTTCTCTTCTTCCCACTGAGATCAAAGCCCCGGCTTGGCTCAGGTTAGAATAGTTTGGGCAGGCTGAGTGTTGAAAGTTGAGACTGGTGAATTGCTTGAATTTAGGGTTTCTGAGCTGCAATAGGGTTATAGCCCATCAAATTTGCACACTAGCTCCTGCCCCAATATGATGAGCCACTGGGATCAGAGTGCCCTAGGCTGCCTAAGGAGAAGCAAACCTCCCAGCATGAACCCTTTAGTCTTGGCAAGATGAGGAAACTCAATTTAAAAATTTCAAAAAAAAAGACAGACTAGGTAGACACTAGGCATGGTGATATCTAAGGATCAGCCCCCATCTTCCCAATCCTTCAGTTTCCAAGAGGAGACATATGGGAGAAGGATATCAATGGAAGAATGTATTTATCATATAATAACTGCATAATGTAAGTCTTCATTGATGGCCTCCTTCATATCTGGCTGGCCCTGCCAACCTGGAAAGATTTCAAAGATAGTGTCAATGATAGATGATGTATCTCCAGCCTAGATAAGTTTAGAGGGCTTCATCACTGGCAGACTGGCCACCAGGAGATGAAGATTTAGGTCACAGCAGCACCTGAAGACCATCTACTAAGGTAGGGAGGGATTTGTGATGTGAGTCAGGACAAGGTCTCATCACACAGGAAATCATGGAACTGGGGAAGCTCTGTGCTGGGGAAAGGGTACAAAAATTCTTTAAATAACATTGTCCCTGCCCTCAAGGAGCATATAATCTAGAAGGGAGACAAGGTGTGTATACAAATAACTATATACAAATTAGAATAAGAAATTACAACAGAAAATGAGTCAATCAAAGGAAGAATCACTTTTAGCTGAGGAAGACCAAAGGAGATTTCATGGAGGAGGCATCTCAGCTGGACCTTGAAGGAAGAGAAGGATATCAACAGGTGGAGATAGAAGAAGATGTATATGAGGCAGCTAGGCAATACAGTGGACGCCCAAAGTGCTAGACCTGGATCAGGAAGATATGAGCTAAATGTAGCCTTAGACTCTCACTAGCAGTGGAGCAGAACTCTGGGCAAGTCACTTAACCTCTGCCTGCCTCAGTTTCCTCATCTGTAAAATGGGGATAATCATATCACCTACTCCCAGGGTTGTCATGAGGATCAAATGAGATAATAATTGTATAAACAGTAAGCATTATATGTGTTAGATATTATCCTCCTCATCATCAAACACACGCTAGCTTTGTGACCCTGAGCAAGTCACTTAACTTAATCTACCTCAGTCTCCTAGTCTATAAAGTGGAGATAATAGTAGTACCCACCTCCCAAGGTTTTGAGGATCCAATGACTTAATCTTTGTAAAGTGTTTAAAGTGCTATGAGCACATGAACAGGTATTATTGTGGTTCTAGGCATGGGAGAAGGCCCACAAGAATTTATAGAGGTGGTATGAAACAAGGAAATGTTTAGCTTTGGTTTGGCTAGAATACAAAAGAGAGAGATGGGGGATGATGGCGGTGGGCAAGGTGGTGAGTTTAGACTTGTTTGTGGGGAAGATTAACCTGGCAGTGTATGTGCAGAATAGATTGGATCCTCCTTAGAGGACCTTTGAGACCCTCCTCATTTTCCCAATGACCAAAGGATAGAATCTGAGTCAGGGAGACCTTTCAGAAAGTGATTACACTTGTCAAGGCAGAAGTGCTTTACTGAGGTAAAGAGGTGAAGAGAAGGGATGGATATGAGACATATGGAGGTGGGATTGACAAGGTCATGTAAGGGATTAGAGGGTCATAGGTTCTTAGGATCATGGTTTTAGAGCTGGAAGGGACCTTGGAGGCCGTCGAGTCCAACTCCCTAATTTTACAGATGAAAATTAGGCCCAGCGAGGTTCAGTGTTTTGTCCAGGGTTGTACTACCTAATAAGTGTCTTACTAGGCAGAAATTCAAATCTTGGAGTTAAATCTGATTCTGTATCCAGTATTCTATCCACAATACCACAATGCCTGAATAAGAGGGAGGGAGTTCAAAATGAGTTTCCAAACCTGGGTGACCTGGTGATAAATGTTTCATCACCACAATCAGAGGCTAGTTTGGGACATTGTGGCTTTGGGACACCTGTGGAATGGTAAGCGAGCTGACATTTTTTAGGAAGCAGTTGGAAATGACAGGTCTAGACCTCAGGGGGATGCTGGGACTGGGTGTGTCTCTTCAATGATCCCAGGTTCTTTTCTCAGGGTGGCCTTGTTTACTAAGCCTATGGTATGCTTTCTGCCCTACCTCTTTCCCCTCCAAGTTCTCTCCATGCTCCATTTCTTTTCCCACAGGGACTAACTCCTATGTGATCATCAAATGTGAAGGAGAGACAGTTCGATCGGATGTGCACAAGCACAACGGTACCCCAGAGTATGATGTGAAAGGCATCTTCTATCGTAAGAAACCGGAGCAGCCCATCATAGTCCAGGTGAGTGTCTGGTCCATTGGATCACAGGCTGCTACCGGTGCCTAATCCCTAGGCATTACCTTCCAAGAGAAGCCTGATGAGTTAGAGAGAACACTGAGAATAGAGTCAAGAGCCCTGGTTCTGTTCCTAACTGACATTTTTGTATATAGGATGTCCAAAAGTCTTATTGCACATCTGAAGGTTTTATAGCTTCAAACCTGCACTAAGACTTCTGCCATGTCTTATATTACATTCCTCATAAGAAATCCATGAGTAGCTACTGTGAATAGTATTTTCAAATGAGAAAACAGGTTTGAAATGACATAGACTTGGCCATTGTTTTTTGGTTTTTTTTTTTTAATTTTATTTTAGTTTGCATCATTCATTTCCACAAGATTTTGAGTTACATATTTTCTCCCCTTCTTTCCCCCACCCACCACCCCAAAACAGCCATCCCAGTGTGTCCCCCCTCCCCCAGTCTATTCT